>CM053580.1:166139590-166174000 GCA_028627135.1 Pseudochirops cupreus | reverse complement strand
GAAAATTGCCCTGATATTTTAGAACCAGAGGGCAAAATAGAAATGGAAAGAATTCACCTGTCACCTCTTGGAAAAGATCCCAAAAAGGAAACTGCTAGTATTATTATAGCCAAATTCCAGAGTTCCCAGGTCAAGGAGAAAATACTGCAAGCAGAAAGAAACAATTTGAATATTGTGGAAACACAATCAGAATAACACAAGACCTAGCAGCTTTTACATAAAAGGATCAAAGGGCTTGGAATATGATATTCCAGAGGTCAAAGGAGCTAGAATTAAAACCAAGAATCACCTACCCAGAAAAACTGAATATAATGACAGGGGAAAACATGGTAATTCAATGAAATAGAGGATTTTCAAGCATTCTTGGTGAAAAAATCAGAGCTGCACAGAAAATTTGACTTTCAAATACAAGAAGCAAGAGAAGCATGAGAAGGTAAACAGGAAAAAGGAATCATAAGGAACTTATTAAAGTTGAACTATTTATATTCCTACATGGAAAAACAATAATTATGACTCATAAGACTGTTGTAAGTATGAGGATAGTTGAAGGGAATATATGTGTATGTATATATATGTATACATGCATATATATGTATGAATAGCAGGGTATATATGTATATAAATATATATGTGAGTGTGTGCATGTGTGTATATGTTCATGTATACAATATAGACAGAGGGCACAGGATGAGTTGAAAATGAAGGGATTATATCTAAAAAATAAAATTAACAGGTGAAAGAGGAATTTATTGAGAGAAAGACAAAGGGAGAGATAGATTAGGGTAAATTATCTCATATGAAAGAGGCAAGAGAAAACTGTTACAATGGAGGGGAAGAACAGGAAGATGAAAGGAAATGGGTCAATCTTACTCTCATTGAATTTGGCTTAAGGAAGGAATAACAGATACGCTCAATTGGGTATCTTACCCTACAGGAAAATAGAGGGGAAGGGGATAAGAGGGAGGATGATAGAAGGGAGGGCAGATTGGGGAGAGGGTAGTTAGAAGCAAACATTTTTGAAAAGGGATGGGGTCAAAGTAGAAAATAGAATAAGCGGGGGACAGGATAGGATGGAGGGAAATATAGTCTTTCACAATATAACTACTATGGAAATGATTTGGGTAACTACACATGTACAATCTATATTGAATTGCTTATCTTCCCAGTGGGGGTGGGTGAGGAGATAAAAAGGAAAAAATCTAGAACTCAAAGTTTTAAAAACAAGTGTTTAAAAAAAATTTTGTTTTTTATATGCAACTGGGAAATAAGATATACAAGCACTGGAGTATAGAAATCCATCTTGCCCTACTAGAAAGTTAGAGGAGTGATGGGGGAGGATATAAGAGAGAACAGATTGGGAGAAGGGGTATTCAGTAGGCTTGCTATTTTGGGGTGGGGGTAGGGGAAAGATGGGGAGAAAAATTGTAACTCAATCTTGTGGAGATGAATATTGAAAAACTAAAAATAAATTTAAAATTTTTAAAAAAATTTTAAAAAAGAGAAAATGACTCCTTGCAAACTTTTAAAATGAATTACTAAAGGGATATTTAGTGAATTTCCAGAAAGGAAAACAGAAATCACAAAGAACCAGCATGGCTTCACCAACCTCATTTCTTTTTTTGAAAGGGTTAATAGATTGATAATTCAAGAGAATGTTTAACTACAGTTTACCCAGAGTTTTGCAATACATTTAACAGTCTTTTATGCTGAATTTTGCACAAAATGGAAAAAAATATGGGCTAGATAATAGGAGAATTAAGGGGATTTGAAACTGGTTGAATTGATTGAATCTGCAATAAATATTTCACTGGAAATTAGGAAGGAGATCTATTGATAGCATACTTATTAATTTGTAGCATTGGCATGAATTATACTTTTGCAAGTGTTCTCCCACTTCATCTCTACCTCCTGGTTTTCGTTAGCTCCTAGCTAAAACTCTGCCTTCTAGAGGAATACTTTTCCAATTTATCTTATTGCTAGTGCCTTCTCTTCATTGATTTATTTCCAATTTATCCTGTATATAGCTTTTTTTTTATATAGTGGTTTGCATGCTAGCTCCCCTATTAAATTGTGAACTTCTCGAAACTAGTTGTCTTTTATTTTTCTTTGTCCCCCCCTTAGCACAGAACCTGGCACACAGCAGACATTTAATAAATGTTTATTGATTAAAAAATAATTTAAATCATGGATATTAATTACCATAGCAAGAAGAAGACCAAAATTCTTGAAACCCCCTCAGATACCCAACACAATCTCTTTGTCAAATAGAGAGAAATGTCCGCCAAGGACAATATTGGTTTAGAGCAGCGGTTCTCAACCTGTGGATTATGTTCAATTTGCAACAATGAAAATACATCCTGCATATCAGATATTTACATTATGATTCATAACAGTAGCAATATTACACTTATGAAGTAGCAACGAAAATAATTTTATGGTGGGGGTCACCACAATATGAGGAACTGTATTAAAGGGTGGCGGCATTAGGGAGGTTGAGAACCACTGGTTTAGAGTGTAACCTCATTTTAAAAGTCATATGGAGAAATATGATGGAAGATTATGAGTAATACAGCCTCATGAAACAGTGAGAGACAGTAAAGGAGAAGAAATGTTCAAAGAAAACTTGGTAAGACCTAACTAAGCAAAGTCATCCCTAGGGACATTTAAGGATGAAAACTAAAAAGAGTATGACAAAGAGATGGAAAAATGGAAAAGATCAATAAAAAATTTTATAACAATCTTTTTCATTGTTACGGACAATAGAACTACTAGATTTCAACTTTTAAGAAAACGGTCCTAGATCTTAGTCATGCTGCATGAGGAAATGGTAAAGGCAACAAAGAAAACAAATATGAGAAATGTAACTAGACTAGATCAAATGTACACAGAAGAGTTATGTGCTAGAGGAGACAAATATTTAAGGATTTTGATAAATTGATTCTCAAGATATCCGAAAGATTCGATGATTCCAAAGAGGTGGAAAAAATCTTAAATCCCATCCAGCAGCATGCTATTGTTACACTTCTCTGGGATCTCAGAGTCTAATTCCAATCAACCATGAATGTATATTCCCCTTTGGGGAGCCTTACACGTCTTCAGGGTTTGAGTTTAGTGCTGCTTGGCCCAGCGTCCTGAGGCACTCTTTCCTCCTGGACCCATGTATGAGTGATCTAGGCTCAGTCCTGGGGAAGTCTGACCCCCTAAATAGGGTGTATGTGGTGGAGGGAGAGGAGATGTCAGGCTCATTTTCTCATAATCTTTGGCTTATGCTCCCACCCTAGAGCACCACAGAAAATTACTTAATGTATTTGCCTCCATGTCTAAGGTCTTCCCAAAAATAGAGAGTAAAAAAAATACTCAATGTACATTGCAGATCAGTTATATGACAGTCATTTAGCACACACACACACACACACACACACACATATATATATATATATATATATATATATATATATATATACACACATATACATACATACATACACACCTTTATCACAAGCATGTATTAACAGAGAGTTACACAAGTCATGAATTGTAACTACTGTCAGACTCCCTTCCCTGGGAGGCTGAAGTTTAAAACATCATAAATGGACAGTTTACAGGACTGCTGAATTGGCATTTCACCTCCTACTTGGCTTTGCCCTGTCTTACTCAAGGTTCATATCTTCTGAGGAATCAAGCTAAGAATTTGGGCTCATTTTTCTTTCTGTTGCTGGTCATCCTCTCTAATTTAGGATCCTCTCCTGTTGCTAGTCAATTACAACCAAAAGACCTAAGTATTCCTGACCTCTTGAACTCACAAGGCTGACCATGTCCACTCAGGATCACTATTCACCTATGCTAGGGGAAGTAAACACCAGGTGGAAAATTAGTCAAAGGCCAGGTCTAGCATTCCTGGCTGGGTCCCTGTTGTAGATATGATCTCTGAGCAGTTTGCTATTTCTACTGGGATGAGGGAAGGGTACCAACCCCTCTCCCATCTCTCCTAGGAGAGACTTGAAGAATCCTAACATCACCTGCAAATGAAAAGAGAAGGAAATCTAAAGGCTGGGGTCACTCCCTTTAAGGTCCACAGAGTTGACCATTCTTCCTGGTTTAGTGGCATATTCTATCTGACACAGACTCCCTCTCTCCCCAAATCCATTCATCCATTCAGGTGTAAGGGACCAAGAGACCATCAGGGTTTATTGCATTATCCTAAAGCAACAAGTCCTTCATAGGTGACCATGTTTTCCTGGAAGTGGCCAGAAAACAGGTTTAGCATTCCATAAACTCCGAATTATATTGCTATTTATCCCATCCTCACCCATTATAAAGATGTGAGAAGGGGAATAGGCAGACTTCTACAAATTACATTCTACAGTAGATCACACCTTTACAATCATATGATTGCCTGAAAGTTTTGGAGAAAACAAGTTCCCCTCTATTTTACTTGTTGATTTGGTAGAACAAAAAACTGTGTTAAAGGCTCTTCCGGAACAACGTATCTTCCATGCATATGTCAAAATCATATAAGACTATGAAATATATAACAACAGAGAAAACTTTGTTTGATGACCATATGGTTATTAATATCAAGTCCTACTGTCATGAAGGGTGTCCAAGCGAAACCAAAGTCCAAATTAAAGTGGGAATTAAATGTCAATGTGCTAATTGTATCAAGCCCTAGAAGACTGCAAAGTCTTCTGAATGATGACAATAATCTCTCAAAAGAGTACAGGCAAAGTAGATGAAGAATGTTGATTTTCCAGATTTTGATATGCAATTGGATGGATACCCCATAAAGCTTTTCCATTAGCAAATATATCTTGAATAGACATTGCAAATAGGGAATGATCGGAGACCATAATTGAACAGGAGAAGGATAATGAGTTGGCATAATTGGCATAATGGCATAATTCTTTAAATTGACCCCAGACTTCTTCTTGAAACAAAGACCTATTTTTTAAAGTACCAATGACAGCTACCCAGTTATATCTGGGATTTATGGAATACCAGTATCAAAAGAAATAGAGCTGAGACTCATCCAAAGGGAAATGAAGAGATGCATTCATGCTATGTGTTACAATCTGTGGCAAAACATAAAGATGCTTTATACAGGAGAAGTGGTGTAAGGTACCTAATCAGAATTATGTGATATCTGAAAAGTTAATCCAATAACACAGTGAGAGCCAGGCCTAAGGATAGCCTACTGCTCCACTGGTAGCCATATATATCATGATATTTCAATGAAGGGTTACAGTACATTGGATGTACCTCTTTACTACATCCCCCCACTGGCCCCTTTGGAAAATTTCTGGGACAAAAGCTGCCCAAGAGGGACAAGTATAAATGAGTGGGTGGGTTTTACCATCTTCCCAGTCACCCAGGTTTACAACCAAGGTGTCATCCTTGACTTCTCATTTTCTCTCGCCTATCTCACCCCATATCTAATCTATTGTCAAGTCTTTCCAATTTTACCTGCACAATATCTATATACTCCCTCTCTCTTACTGATATGGGAATATCCATATCAGTGAAATCCCAGTCAGTCAGTCAACGAACTTTTATTAAGGATCTTCTATGTACCAGGCATTGTGTTAAGCACTGAGGATGCAAACAGGAATAAAGAATGACATTCCCTGACTTCAAGGAGCTTACAATCTAAAGGGAGAAGGCTATACACAAAAGGCTGAAAAGAGGATGGGAGAGGACACTGAAAACAGGAGTACTACGGGAAAGTCAGAGAAGTCTCAGAATAGTGCAGCCAGATGAGAAATGAGATGTCACAAATGATTTGGAGAAAATTTATTAGAATCAGACAATAGTCTGTCAATACATTTTGGATACTGACTTTGTGTCATCTGGAAATCAGATAAGCATACCAGTCTGTTTAATCTATATCACAGATAAAAATTTTAAATAGCACAAGGCCAATGATCAATGGCTGAGGAACTCTACTAGAAACCTCCACTCAGATTAATACATTTACTAATTAACAGTCACATCCAATATCATATACATATAGTCACACAATACAGTCCTGGAAGGGTCATTGAAGTCACCTTGCTCCTGCCACAAATTTTGAAGGTACTATTGAAATTCCAAAGGCAGCTAGAGTAGAAAAGAACATAGAGAATGTCCCTACCTTTTGACCTAGAGATTTAAAGCATTTACTCCAAAGAAGTAATTTAAAACAAACAAACAAAAAAGATTCCATATACACCAAAATATTTATAATATTGCTTTTTGTAGTAGCAAAGAACTGAAAACAAAGTAGATGCCAACTGATTATGGAATGGCCAAACAAATTGTGGAACGTGAATGTAATGGTTTATTACTGTATGATGTATGTGATGAATACAGAGAAGTATGGAAAGATTTATATGAAATGATGAAAAATGAAGTAAGGAGAATCAATGACTACAACAATGAATATGGAAAGAACCACCACAAAGCAATTAAAAGTGAATACTGCAAAATTATAAATAACAAGCTGCCCAAAGAAGAGATATAAGAAAATACTTTCCTCATTCCTTTCCAGAGGTTAAGTATGTATATGCTTGGTGTGTGTGTGTGTGTGTGTGTGTGTGTGTGTGTGTGTGTGTGTGTGTGTGTGTGTGTAAAGCAGTAGAAGTGGGACACTGAATACAAAGTCAGATTTGAATGGATGTATCCATTGATTTTGTGTAATTTTTTTCTTTTTTTCCTATTAAAAAAAGTCTTGTAATAAGGGATGGCTCTCTGGGACAGGGTGAGGGGGAGACAGGGGGAAATTTAGGCAATGTGAAAACAAAAGATCAGTAACATTTATGCTCAAAAAGGGGAGGGGAAGAAGAAAGGAAATGTCAGATTGAAAGTAAAGATGTCTAAATTCTAGTTCTAACTTTGCCACTTGATAGTTTTTTACTTCAGGCAAATCACTTAGCCCCTCTGAGTTGGAACAGATGAGACTAATGTACTTTAAAGCTCTAAAATTATTTGATTCTTTAAAATGGTAAATGCTAGGAAGACTTAGGAATGCCCTTACTATGCTTTTCCAGCAGAATGTTTTGTTTACGAAATAATACAATTTTGATCAACACTTAAGCTGAGTTTTTCTATGCTTCTGATGAGTTTTAAAGCTCTGAAAAAGGAATACGGCATTTTCCCTGTAGGGGAAAAACATCTTTGTTTTTCATTTATTTTTTTATTCCAGGAATGTAAACCTACAGACTTGGCACACAGTGCAATAGGGGAAGACTAGGCTTCCCTCTTTCAGTTCTCTCTCTTTATTGGTTGTAGTGTCAGCCCATTATGGAATTTTTGAAAGATTAAACTAGGACATCTAGAGTCAAGGGTCAAGGAGAAATGCAGTATAACTCTCACGTATCTAAATTCTCTAACTTCATTATCTACACAGTTTGGGACCCCCAGAGGCAAACATTTTCCTCTCTACTCAAGGATAGTAAAGTTGCCCCAGTAGGGAGAAAGCAGGAATAAGAACAAGATCCCAAATAAGCCAGTACCAGGTAGAGGGTTAGGGGAAGAATGTATCCCCTTGGGACTCTTCAGCCTTGGCACACTCTCCTCCCTTCAGATCACTGCATGGCAATTTCTGAAAGGACAGGTGTGACGTGAATGGTTGCCAGTCCCAACTTCGGGGCTGAAAACGTCATTTTAAAGAATGGCATGCTAGAGAGAAATAACTCTGCTTTATCTTCTTCCAGGAAAATAAGCAATTTAGTCAATGGAAGACATTTCTGGGACACTTCCCCAAGCAGGACAAGAGATCCAAATTTGGAGTTTTCTCAGTTTCGTCCAGAGTGTCAGGTCATTCTGGTTTGAAATATTGAGGCTGTTGGTCTGTTACACTAGGAATTACACAATCCCCCCCCTGCTACTCTTGAAGGGGGAAAGAAGGAGCAGTTTAAAAGTGGCAGAGCAGTTGCAGTGGAAAGCTCTGGTTTTGAAATCATCAGACTGGAGTTCAAATATCATCTCTGATAACCTACTTGCTGAGTGGCTCTGAAAAAGTCACAATCTACTTTGTCACCTGCACAAGGGGGGGGGGGGAAATAATACCTTATAAAGTACTATATAAATTTGAATTACACCCTGTCAGTGTATTTATTCTTTTGTTTCATTCTGGGCAAATGTGAACATACTCAAAATGACGGTTGTGTGAGATTTGGGGTGGGGAGAGAAGCAATAGAGGCGGTAAACGTGTCAATTTGTGCCAAGATAACCCAATATATCTTGTTGATTTCTTGGTTCTTGAAGTCTGAAGGCAAGGGTGGATGGCCAGAGGGGAAAGGAGAGAGAGAGAGAAACAGAGACAGAGACAGAGACAGAGAGAGAGAGAGAGAGAGAGAGAGACAGAGAGAGAGAGAGAGAGAGAGAGGGAAAAAAAAACCGTAATGATTTCAGTGAGACAGAAAGACAAAAGGGGAAGGAGACACAGAAATTCAAAGAGGAGAGACTGAGTCAGGCAGTGGAGGGCCCGGAGCAGGAGGGAAGGAGACAAAAAGGACACACAGAGGAATAGAAAGAAAGGTAAAGAAGAGTCAGAGAAAATGAGAGGAATAAAGCAGAAAGAAGACGGAGAAAGACTAGGAAGATAGAGGGAGTGAAAAGAGACAGCTGTCAAAAGTCAGAGGGAGTGGAGAAAATAAGAGAAAAAAGAGACAGTCGAAAAGAAACCGAAGTAGAGAAGACAGTGAAAGGAAGTGGAGAGAACCTGAGAGACACGCGAAGAGAAGGGTCACGGCGGAGACCCGGAGGATCAGTCCACAAGCAATCATTAAGTGTTTCCTATGGGTCAGACCTGTGCTAAGAGCTGCAGATAAAAGAAAGGCAGAAACATGGTCCCCGTCCTCAAAGGTTTATTTGAATGAAGGAAACTGCATGCAAAAAACGATGTAAATTTAAGATATGCATACTTATCTATGGTTACTAATTACACAGGACGTTCTATAATATTGTGTTTATGTTTATGGAAGAAGAAGACAGAAACAGAGAAAGAAGAGGAAGAGAAGAGAGAGAGGAAGGGGAAAGGGAGAGAAGGGGAGAGGGAGAGAAGGGGAGAGGGAGAGAGGGAGAGAGAGAGAGAAAAAGAGAGAGAGAGGAAGAGGAGGAGGAGGAGGAGGAAAGAAGAGAGGGGAAAAGAAAAGAGGGGAAATGAGGGGAGATGAGGGGAGAGAGAGAGAAACTTAAGAAACCATCAAGAGAGAAGAGGACGGGGAGACACAGAAGAGTTAATCTAAACATACAGTCAGAGGCAGTGGAAAGACAGAAGGACAGAGACACAGATTCCCAGAAGCAGAACCACCAGAGTAGGGGGACCTCCCCCCCATTTCTGAGCTGGAGTGCAAGCCTCTCTCCTGGCCCGGAAACGGAGGCCCCAGAGGAGCCCCATCTTTGAAAAGCTGCTGGGACTCATTGACTCAAGCCCCTTTTCAAGGAGGCACAAAGGAACTCGGGGGCAGGCCGGGAGCACAAAGCCGGGGGTTACTGTCGGGCATTTCCTAAACCCTCCTGCCAGTCTTCTACGCGAGAGAGAAACGCTGCCAAGACGCCTCCGCGCTCCCAAGGCCTGGTCACCTCCGGGCCGAAGTCATTGCCTGGTCACCCCAATCTCGGCCCCTACCTCTCCGCCTCCCACCCCGCCAAACCTTCGGAGGTCACGTGACCTCAGAAAGTTTTTTTTTTTTTTTTTTTTTTTTTTTTTTTTTTTTTTTAGACCTGAGCTGGGGAGGACTTGGCCACGCGCCCGTTGCCAGGGACGCTGGAGCCAGCTCTGCCTCAGAGGGTGAGAGAGGACACTAGGAAAAGGAAAGAAGGGGGAGGGTGAAGAGGCAGGAAAACGCCTTCTGACTGGCTGGGGGCGAGGGGGCTCATTAGCATAACCACCCGCGACTAGCCTGTGTTGATTGGCTGAGGCCAGAGGAGAGGCTGTGGGGTGATTCCCAAGGCCAGGAACCAGAGGCTGGGATTAGAAGGTTGGCCCGGGATCTTTTTTGCATTGTTGCCGCCGGGGTCAGGAGCGAGGGAGGGGTGGTGAGAGGGTGGAATCCGGTGCCTTGGAGGGCAGGATTTTTGCAGGTGCCGGAGGCATTTTTATCTTTCTGCTTTAAAGGAACGCTTAGAGGCTGGGCCAGGAAACAATGTAACCTAGAGATGGGGAGTAAACTGGAGACCAAGAGATACATGCAGCGAATGAACTCAAAATTAGGGTCAAGGTTCCAAGAAGCGAGAGGTTAAACTGTTATAACTTTTAATATTTGGCTGTGGGCGTGGGCTTCTTTTGGCAAGACGGTTTGAGTTACACTTTTTATAAAGATCCATTGCTTTGGGAGGACTAGGTAGGAGGAATCAGAATCTAAGAATTTAAAGATTTAAAATAAAACATATTGTATACGTAAAGATACTCTTAAATACTGGACAGTTGCGAGTCATATTAATATAGCAGAAAATTTTCGGTTTGGGGTAACGTAGGGTACTGCAAATATATTTTAAGATAAAACAGGACGTGAGATGGTCCCTTATAGATTTAGCTCTCTGCTATCTGACAGCCTTTGGAAGTGTGGACCAGTCACAATTTCTATTTCTAAGCCTCAGTTTCCTCAAAGGTAGCAAAGGGTAACAGACTAGGCTAGGCTGTCTTGAGGACCCTTCCAAATCTAAATCTCTTACTTTTCCATGAGGAGGATTTGCAGTTTGAAATAGAAAGTAAGAGGTTTAACAAGGCCTAAGTATGCAAAGTCCTCTGCCCAAGTAGTGTGGGTCAATGGTTAAGACTGGGGTGAAGAAAAAGGCTGCCAGAGAATCGCTTTTATAAAAAGTTTCAAATGATCACAGAAGTAGTCTCACACTGGAGTGGGAGGTGTTTTAGAAATTCTGATACTTTTTAACATTTTGAGAATTTCCCTAACTCAGATTTTTTATGTTTCCTAACCCGTTTTAATGGTCTTGCACCTACGGTCAAAGCTGTAGCCCCACCCTCCTGATCCCCCATCCAAATCCCACAGTCCCACGCTTCTGATCTCCTTCAAAGGACATATTTTACCTATGCTAATCTGGTTCTCTAGCTCTGACGGGAAAGAGAAATAGATTTGACTACAGGTAAACTCTATAAACCTTCTGGCTAGAGGGAAGAGTTCAAGTCTCTGGTCTGTTATAAAAATACTGTCCAACCCGGCTGTCAAACTGTGGAGCTGCAGCTGTTGCTGGAGGTTTGGAAAAACCCTATCACTGGGAAGTATTTGGAAAGATGAAATGACCGTGCTTGTGGGGGAAGGGGTGTAGGAAGGAAAACGATAGAAGAATCATGACCAAGTGGAGGTTGCAGGAGCATGGGGAGCTGGAGTGGCTTTCCACGTGGACTGGGCATGCCCAGGGTCGTTCAGCTCCTTACATAAGAGTCCCGAGATGGAAGCCACTGTAGAGCTCCAAGCCTATCAGTTCCTACCAGCAGCTAATAATAAGGTGGGGGTGGGGGTGGGGGTGGGGGTGGGCGGAGAGGGCGTCTCAGGACGGCTACAGCCCAAAGCCCTATTCAGTCCTCCGACCAGTCTGCTCCTTTCCGACCAGAACAGATGAGTGCCAGTGGGGAAGGGGGTTCACGTCAAAGTCTGAGGTGCAGGACAGCAAAGTTAGAGCCGCGAGCACATTCATTCTTTCCCCCGACCCTCGGCTTGGCATTTCACTCCCACGGCTGGGTGCGCACGCCAGACAACTTCCTACTCCTCATTAAATTGGGAGTTTGTCTTCAAGACATCTTCCTTCTCCTCCCCATCCCAGACTCCTACTTCTATCACAGCCTCCCATCTCTTTCTCCCCCCTTTCCTCTCTCTCTCAGCCCCAGTCAGCCAACTCTGCTTCCCGCCCCAAACCGGGCGGGGACCTGCAGTGCCGGCTTTCCGCTCCTTCCCCTCCCCCCTCTGTTGGGAGTCAGGCGAGAGGCGGAGCCCGGGTTCCCAGCTCAGCTCCACTCTGCCCTGCCCTGCCGGACCCCGCCCACCCCCGGGTGTAGAAAGAGCCCCGAGAGTGTTACTCGCGGTCATTGGGTCTTGGGCCTTTTATCTCTCCGGGTTGCCAAAGAAGGAGGGAGGAAGAGAGGCGTGAGGGGTGGCCCCTGTGCGGTAACACCTTTCCCCAGCTATAAAAGCTGCACCTGGCATGGGGAGGGGGTCAATGTCACTACCACCATCAGCCGCTCTCTGGCCACTGACCGCACGAGTCATCAGACAAGAGCTGGGGCACTGAGTTGGCCCGAAATCCGCGGACAGAGGAAAAGACAACCGGTAGGTGCAAGCCGTCCTACCCTCTCCCTCATTCCAGTGCATGCACGTGGTTGCCTTTATTCCCCAGCGCAGGAGTTTAGTTTTTTTCCTCCTTTGGGGAATGGAGGGGAGGCTCTCAAATCTTTTCCGTCACTTGGGATGAAGGGAGGACAGGGAGAGCTGGGGCCCAGCATCCCAAGGAACCCAGTGATTTCCGTCAGTTAGCAACAGATGCAGTGGGGGAGCTAATTGGGTTGGGAGGAGGAGGAGACGTGGAGGGGAGGGGAGGTGCATGTTGGGGAGGAGGCTACCAAGGGCACCCTCGCCCGGATGAGTAATCGCCATCTCCTTTGCCCTCCTAATCTAGCCGGTACAGCCAGCCGACTACCTGCTGCTGCCTCTGCCGCCTTTGCTGCTGCCCGCCTCCGCAGCTGCAGCGAACTCCCAGGCTCCTTGTGGCACAAGAGGAACCACCCATCCTGCGGAGGCTCCGGCATACTAGGGAAGGAAGAGTTGTAGGACAAGGCCTGTGGCAAAGCTGCCGCCGAACATTTTCTCATCGGCTCTTCCCCTGTAAGTCGGGTCTGTACGGGTGTGTGCGCTTGGGTCGTGTGCACGCACACGCGCTTTCAGGAGCATCCTCACGCCTCGGAGGCAGGCCAAGCACCCGAGCCGACCGAAGCTTTGCACCCCCTCCTCGCTGCCCAGCCTGCCTTTCCTCCCTTTCTTCGCCTTTCCCGCCTGACCACCATGATGCAGATCTGCGACACCTACAACCAGAAGCACTCCCTCTTCAACGCCATGAACCGCTTCATTGGGGCGGTGAATAACATGGACCAGACCGTGATGGTGCCCAGCCTCCTGCGGGACGTGCCCTTGCTGGAGCAGGAGCTGGATGCAGGGGTCGGGGTGATGGTCGGAGGCAGCGGCAGCTGCCTGGAGGAGAGAGATCCCCAACTGGGAGACGGGGGTCCCCCCAGCCCCGGCAGTGCCACCGGAAGCTTCTTCTCGCCCAGCCGGGACATGTACAGCCACTACATGCTGCTCAAGTCCATCCGCAACGACATCGAGTGGGGCGTCCTGCAGCAGACTCCCCAGCAGGGCGATGAGACCCCCACCGGCACTTGGAAACCCAAGGACATTCTTATGGACCTGAGCCTACTGGAGGATGGAGAAGGGGGGGAGGAGGACCTGGAGAAGCAGTTTCACTATCACCTCCGGGGACTGCACATGGTGCTTTCCAAACTCACCCGGAAAGCCAACATCCTCACTAATAGATACAAGCAGGAGATCGGCTTCGGCAACTGGGGCCACTGATACCGAGGAAGCGGCAGGGGGAGGGGGCAGGCGGCTCCTCTTCCGCGCGCTTCTTTTTCCTCTCCTCCTCTCCTGTCTTCCTTCTTTTCTCTCCTAAATATGATTTCTTCCTGCGCGGTGGGGCGTCTGTAAATGAAGGGCAAGGCTGCGAGAGAAGGGGGGAAACGAGCAAGCGAATTGGGGTGGGAGGGATGGAGGGGGGTGCTGTGTCTGGTTCGCAGGCTGGGGTGTCCTGGGGAAGTGTTTTTCGGGGGCGGAGGTGCATAATAGGCGGAGGAGAAATATGACAGCAGCAGAAGACAATACTTAGTGGAAGGAATTACTGGAATTGTGCATTTGGCTGGAGTGGTCCTAGAACTGTTTGGATTCGACCGCCTTCAGTCTGTTCCTTCCTAGTCATTTATTCCACCGCCTCCACCTCCTTCCCCTTTCTGGGGAGCAAAAGGGGTGTCCGGAGGAAGCCAGGGGACCTGCCTGCAGCAGAGTTATCTCACAATTTAGGGGCTGCACCGAATGAAGCTCAAGCACTCCAAGGCGTGGCGGCGCTGGCCGCCGCTTCTGGTTGTGGCGGCAGCAGGGCTGCTGGAAGATTGCATCAGTTTTTCCTGTTTTGCACTACTTTTTTTTTTCTTTTTTGTAACAATAGCCCTGTCTTTAAATATTCTGATTCTCTTTTTCTGGTGCTCTGAAACTAGCTAATTCCCTTGTGACAAAACGCACAAAACAGAGCACGGGTCTATCATTAACCGGTACTACTTTTTAATTAATTTTCTTACGTTTGGGTGTGCAATTGCCCCTCCACCCACATTTGTCCCCTGCGCCCTCACCCGAGGACTGTTGTCCATTTCTAAAGCTGGTAACTTTGCTAGCTTGTAAGAGGCGAGGCTGCAACTAAGCCAATGAGAATAATAAAAATTGTTGTGATAAAAATGGACTTGTTTTCCAAATGGAACCAACTGATTATTCTATGTATTAAGTAGAAAAATGAAGGGTTCCAGTGTTGTGTATGTATACATTTATTTAAAAACTTTTTTATCCAGATGTAGAATATATTCTAAAAGAAAAAAGCAAATGTATTAATCTTGACAGAACTTTTTGTTGACATAAAACCCTTGAATCCCACGAATTACTAGTTTTCAATAATAAACTAAATAATTTTAATTGATATTTTTAAAGCAACAATAAATTTTATTTTTTCTCTGGTATCGAAAGGTGCTGGCTGTCTCTTTAAGTGTCCAGTTTTATTTAGTAAGCAGGTATTTCTAGAAATCTACATTCAGGCTTTTGTTTGCCAGATGTTTGGAGTTACACTATGGTATGGAGTATTACGACAAAAAAAATGTGATAAAAGGAATTTGGTAAAATCCATGTATTAATTATCAGTAACTAGTTGTCTATGTCATTGACTTTCATGTTTTGAAAGCTTTTAACTGACCTTTCCCAGGCATTAGTTTCTTGGTTTCTATAAGACTGGGGAGGTATATTTTCTATCAGTTGAAGAATAAGTTCTAAAGAATGCTGACATGCCACTTACTTTAAAGATACTGAGTTTAAATGGAATTGGCATTAGATAGCCAGGGCACATACTTTGATAGTCTAACAGCATTTTTTTAAGGTTGAGCTTGAAAGATATTTTAATGTGCTTGCTTTTAAAAGATGTGGCCTTTTTTTTTTTACTAGTAAGGAAGTATTCCTACCCCCACCCCCACCCCCAAAAGATTCAGGTTTATTAAGTTACTAAAGAGTTCCTCACTTTTTCATTTTGGCTGACTCCAATAGTGAACCAAGATAGGATAAGCCAGGCAAGTAGATGCCTTGGGAATGTTTCTTAAAAGCCATTGTTCCTTTTCATTATAGAGCAAAGCTGGGGAATTAGGTTCTTCCTTTTCCTTAGTTCTGAATTTAGAGGGAGCTGGGTAAGTGAACTGCCAGATCAACTATTAGAGACCATTTAAGTCATGAAACCATTCTTGGTTAACTTTGGCTTACATGTAACTTTTTCATTAAGACTTTATGGTATGGATGCCTTATCTTACGACTTTACTAGTCACTGTCAGGAAGAAGGGGAGGATTTTTTTAAAAAATGGCATGAAAGTAGAAAAAGCCTATGCAGTTATTCAGTAATGATGTCAGAGTAAGGTCTGCACCTTTAACATTTGTGTTCCCCTTGATCAACTTTTTTAATAAGTGAGAAGAGCAAAACTGACAATGATCAAAAAACAGCCCCTGTGAGCATGAACAATATATATACAGATTGGAATATGTGGTACAGTGGAAAGAAAAGATGAACTTGGGACCTTAGGACTTGAGTTTAAATCCTGGCTTATGTGGCCTCCTGCAAGTCATGATTTTTTGGGCCCTGGTTTTCTTATCTTTAAATTGAAGGGGTTGGATGAAACTAGATAATTTCTAAGGTCCTTCCAGGCCTAGGTCTATAATGGGGAGTTGCAGACCAAGGTAATCTAATGTCCTTATTCAGAGAGGAGAAAAGACATGGAATAAAATGAGATGGAATGGTGGGAATTTAATGGAATAGTATGAGATAAAACTGAAAGGCTACAGGGTTTGGGTTTTGTGTTTTAAATTTTTTTTTCAACAATCTTTTAGGTTATTCTTGGGGGAAAACTACATTAAAATGTGTATTATTCATGGAGAAATAGAAAGTAAGCTTTGATAAAGGTAGTATGATGCTGTTAAAAATACAAACAGTTCTGAATGTCATTGGGCATAAGAGCAAAAAATGCACTAGATTTGTAGTAAAATCAAGGTTTGGGCAAGTCATTCTCTCTGAGCCTTGATTTCCTTATCTGTGAAAAGAGGGGATTGAACTTTTAACATTGCAGACTTTAATATATAGTGCTTAAATATTTGCAAATTGGTTTACAAATATCTCCTTTTATCCTTATAACAATCCTGGGAAGTAAAAGCTATTCTTCTTCTTCCCCTCCCCACCCCCAGCCTCCCATTTTACAGATGTAGGAACCCAGGCAAACAGTGGGTAAGTGGATCTGAGGCTAGATTGAATTCACATCTAGGTGGTGCAGTGGGAGTCTGGAGGTCTCATCTTCCTGAGCTCAAATCTGACCTCAGACCCTGGGCAAGTCACTTAACCCTGCTGGCCTCAAGTTTCCTCATCTCTAAAATGAGCCCCAGAAGAAAATCCCAAACCACTCCAGTTTGGATATGACTGAAAAAAAAAAAAAAGACTGAGCAACAGCAAAACCTCATTCTAGGTCCAGTGCTCTCCCCACTGCTACTTTCATGTTTCCTTTACCATCTCTGAGGTCCCTTGCAGTTTTTCCCATAACTGCTCTCCAAAATTATTAGTAGATTCTGGATTATCCTTTTTTAAAAATAGTTCCCTGGTTTAGATAACAAAATTCCACTTGACTGTGAGCCAAGCTGTTTTAAAGAACCGCTTGTCTCTTGAAACAGGAGACATTAAAATTTCTCAAGCAGTTCTAACATGAGTGTTATTTCTAAAGCTACAAAATAAGTGACTCTGCATTTCAGAGGGGCTTATCCAGATGACTCTCCAAGCACTTTATATACAGTACTTTGCAAATTGAATACATGGCAGTTGAAGCTGTGCCTGTGTGATGGCAGATGTATCATGCAGCAGTTTGGAATGGAAGGAGCGAAAGGACCCAACCAACAGAGCTAGTTACTTAGATCAGAACCTGATTAACCCCTGCACCAACATGACTATTTGGATAGGACAAAAAATCTAGACATTATTCATAACATATCATAGCACCTTGCACCTGGTGAGCAGTAAGAGTTTGCTGAATGAAGAAAGCTGACCTTAGGTTTTGCCTATAAAAGTAGAAATTGATTTAGAGTTCAAATGACAATTTCAATTTTTTTATATCACACAATGGTTCTCAGTTCTCCTTTCTAATCCATAATTTTTTTGCATTTTTAGAGATTGTGAGTGTTTATTCCCAGCCACTAATATATGCTGCAAGGCAGCTAGTAGCTAGAGGGCTGGCCTTGGCCTCAGTTACTTATTAGCTGTGTGACCCTGGGCAAGTCACTTAAGCCTGTTTGCCTCAGTTTCCTCATTTGTAAAATTAGCTGGAGAGGAAATGGCACGTCAGTATCTTTACCAAGAAAACCCCAAATGGGGTCATGGAGAGTTGGATGTGACTGAAATGACTCAGCAACAATATATGCAACAGAACATTTTCAGTTTTTACAGTGGAAGTTATTAGAGGTACCAGTTAGGCTCACTGAATTAACTAATAGCTATGGAATCAAGCAGTTCAGTTACAAAGTGATATTTTTTTCAGGGGAGAGAGGAGGTTGAGAAGATAGTAGCAGTCTTTGCTAAGGTTTGTAAAATGCTTGGCACATATTTTCTTCTCACAACTCCTGACTGGGAGTTAACTACAATTATTATCTTCATTTCACAGCTGAGAAAACTGAGACACAAAGGAGTTAAAAGCTTTACCTAAAGTCACCAAGTTCAAGTATCTGAGACTGGATTTGAACTCGGGTCCGGGACCAGAGTTCTATTCACTGTGCTACCTCCCTGCCCTGGAGAAGATCCTGTTTCAAAAGATGAATTCAGGGCTTAAATGGGGCAGTATCTCAGAGAGTTGTGGATCTTGTTCCTTTTTTCAGAAGTTCATTTTTAATTACTCTTATTATGCAGAGGTATATTAAGGTAGCTCTAATAAGAAAAAATTAAGGGGCCCGAAGAGAAGGGAGATTACACAGGATATTCACATTAGGTGTTCTGGGGTGGGGGGCACGTGCCTCAGAACACATCCTTACCCCTTTATGTGCTTGGGAAGGTCAAGGTAGATCCTGACAGATGGGGTGCCATGATGATAGGGTCTGATAGGGGCTGAGATGGTTGCTCTGTCGAGGTAAAGCAGGAGATGATTGTGGCAACAGGAAGTATACCTCTCGTCCCCCATTTTAGAACCCCGGTGCAAAACTTTGCTTTACACTAACTGGCCAAGTTTATTAGCACAGATGAAGAAGCAGAGAAATGTGGTCTTACTTGTAATACTAGGTAAGAAGATCTAATATCTAATATAAAATATCTAGGTCAGTTATTTGGAAAAAAAAAGTGAATTAAAAGCTTCCAGATAGGTTGGAGTTTAAAAAAAAAAATGATGGAAACTTTTTCTTTTAAGTATTGAGTCTATTTATAACTCCAAGTAATAGCAAACAACTGGAATATGAAAAAAATAACTATCTCATTTCATGTGTCTTATTGAAAGACAGAATCGTTCCTTTAAATTAATTATATATATACATATTGAAAATTTTTCAAACATTAACTACTCTGTTAGTACCTAATGGCTATGTTACCCCAGTATCTTTTAAGAAAAGGGAAAAAAGTACACAAATCACCATTTAGTGCTTTAAGGTGCTTTCCTGTAAGGAAAGAGAAGTAGGTATTTTGAGTATTATCTCCATTTTATAAATGAGGAAAGTAAGGCTTTGAGAAATAAAGAGACTTTCTAAATTAGGACTAGTTAATAGAGCAATTTGAGGGGGGGGATCTCTGTGGATTATAAACTCAGTCTTAAAATTAGGACATGGCATAGTTTCTTCCACCCTTTTCAGTCCCTATATTTGGCAACAAAGTCTTCTCCAAATAAATGATTATATGATAGCTCCACATGTGAACTATGGAAGAGAAAAGGAGAAAATCCAAAAGAGATTTATTTATGGGCAATCTTCGTAGCTGACCAACACCTCAGAAGGGCTGGAGATAGGAGTGGGATGCTGCAGTCCTCCAAGTCATGCTCTAGGTAAGAGAGGTAGTATAGCAGCTCCCCAAGATAGCTTTGGCTGCTTGGTGTTATAGTGGATAGAGTACTGGGCCTGGAGTCAGAAAGATCTAAGTTCAAATCTGGCTTCAGACATTTAATAGCTCTGTGACCGTGGGAAAATCACTTAAGCTCCACCTCAGTTTCCCTGATAGTAAAAA
Source organism: Pseudochirops cupreus (assembly GCA_028627135.1). Classification (NCBI taxonomy): domain Eukaryota; kingdom Metazoa; phylum Chordata; class Mammalia; order Diprotodontia; family Pseudocheiridae; genus Pseudochirops; species Pseudochirops cupreus. The sequence goes on along the minus strand of CM053580.1, from coordinate 166,154,488 downwards.
GGATGATAATAATAGCCCAGGCTTCCCAGGATTTCTGTGAGGATCAAGTGAGAAAATATTTATATTCAATTAGCATAATACCTGACAAATAGTAGATGTTGAAATGTTTTTTTCCCTCCTTGTTTTCCCTTTATATAATAGTCCTATCTTTGATTTGTGTTGGGGAGGCCTCCTCCTTTTGGAGGAGTTCCAGCATGGTGCAAGGAATGATCTGATATCTCTTATGCTGAATCTACTCTTTGGGATCTCAGCATACTATAAATGGTTGAAGGAAATGATAGGCATGGGAATAGAATGTCTCCCCAACCAACTGAGATAGGCTGAAAAAGGAGATGTGGAAGATTCCATCTATGATGTGCTAAATGCTATGGGGTCATTTGGGCATTGAAGGTTTGGTTGGGGAAGGCCTCAGATGGTTTTAAGTGTGAAAATAAAAGACAAAGAGGAGCTATTAAAATGACATTGGTTAGTATATGATAGTATAGTAGTATATGATAGTAACCAGTTAATATGGGCACGAGTCTTCCCAAGGAATTTTGTTTTTGAATCCACCCTTCATGTCCAGGAGGACAGCCTTGGGTTTTCAAAGATCTTCAAAGATGGAGGTGCTGGCTTATAGCTTTTTCCTCAAGATTTGAATGTTCTCCAAATACTCATTCAGCTTCTCCTGGGGAGTAGGGAATGAACTTCCAACACACAAACATCCTAACATGTTGAAAAAGGCTTCAGTATGGGAATGTGGGCATGTGTATAATATATTGTGTATGTGTATGCACATATCTAATATAAGCACACATGTAAGTGTAGCTATGTATATACACATACGTGTAATATCAATTCATTTTCATTCCCCAGAATGAAAATTTTGTGCTGCTGTATAGCACAGCTGGGCCTAGAGATGGGGAAGTCCGAGTTCAAATTGAGCCTCAATCACTTACTGGCTGTGTGATCCTGGGCAAGTCACTTGAGCTCTGTCAAATGAGATAATATTTGTATATCACTTAGCTTAGTACCTGGCATATAGTAGGTACTTAATAAATGCTTGTTTCGTTCCTTCCCTTCTTCCTTCCCTTCCTTTCCTCCTTTTTCTCCATTCTTCCCTTCTTTTCTTCTCCTCTTCCTTCTCTACCTTCTTCCCTTCCCTTCCCTTTTCTTCCCTTCCCTTTCCTTCTCTCCATCCCTCCTTTTCTTCCCTTCCTCCTTTTTCTTTCTTTTCTTTCTTCCTTCCTTCTTCCTTCTTCCCTCCCTCCTTCCTTCTTCCCTCCCTCTTTCCCTCCCTCCATCCTTCCCTTCTTCCTTCCTTCCTTCCTTCCCTCCTTCCCAGAGGAGGAATGACACTTGGAGTTACAAAATTCTAAGGAGGAAACACATTCTGTACATATTATGAGAAGAGTCATGGACTCTGCAAAGCAGACACCATGGAATGAAATAAGGCAGTCTTCATTTACCACACCCTCTGGCACTTGACCAATGTAGACCAGTTGTGGCACAATGGCAGCAGTCAAAACTATACCCTGACCCTGGATCCAATGCCCTTTTCCCTATATAAAGCTGCCTGGTTGCCCCTGTACTTACGTAATCCTGCATTTCACTTTGAGTTGTATAGAACGGGCCGCGAATGGTACAGGTAATACTATTCTACATGCATCAATAAGAGCTACTACATAAGAGACCCCTTGGAGTTAGAATAAATAAAGGATTTTGATGTATATAGAAAGGCCATGGGATAAAATCTCCATAGTCTTTCCTCATATTTCATATAAGGCTCTAAGGATCTAACAAGGTTCTTTCTATTTGGCTTGTTGAAGAACAAAGTTCATTGTTGTTTGTTTTTATGTGTAATAAACTTTGCTATAAATATATATTTATACATAATGGGGTTATCTCACCCTCCATCCCCCACATTCAGTCTGAGGAATCCTGGCCTCTTTGTGGAAGGTCGCCTGGTTCTGGTTCAGTGCTGATGGCCTTGGCACATTGGAATGATGCAGTAAGCTGAGAATGGGTTTCCCTTTCCCACTCCATCTTTGCATTAGTCTAAAAGGAGAGTTAACTTCTGCTTTCTCTTCTTTCACCCTTCTAGATGTGAGGCTTAGAACTTCCTTTCTCTGGGCCTTCCAACAAAAAAAGAGGCACCTTGAGGAGGTCTTAGTTCTTAGTACAATGCCTGGGACATAGTGGGTGCTTAATACATGTTTATTAATCTGTTGGCATAGTGGCTAGAGCAGAATGGGGATATCAAAGTCCTGGATGCTTTTTTGCTTTGTATTACTTTGCCTGAGCATAGGTGACTAGATCCTAAGATGGGTAATTTTTTTATTGGATGTGGGAGGGCAGGGCAATTGGGATTAAGTGACTTTCCCAAGGTCACACGACTAGTAAGTGTTAAGTATCTGAGGCTGGATTTGAACTCAGGTCCTCCTGACTTCAGGGCCCATGCTCTATTCACTGCGCCACCTAGCTGCCCCTATCAATTAACTTTTACAAAGGGATATATGCTTCAAAGATGTAATAGGAACAAAATTACAAATGCTGCCCCCCAATACCTCAGGAGTATGCTTTCCCCATCCTACCTAAGTTTCTGAGGAGGGTGGGTTCCAATTTAATCAACTAATACTTCTTAAGTACTTACAATGTGCAGGGAATTGTTTTAAGTGCTGGAGATTAAAAAATAGTCTCTTATGGGGAAAAATGCAAATAACTATGTACAAATAAGATACACATCTAGGTGATATATATATATATATATATATGTATTTATGTATGAGATATTTGGGATAAATTGGGGGTGATTTAGTAGGAAAGTCATGAAAATGAAAGAGGACTGGTAAAGACTTCTTGCAGAAGGTGGGACTTTAGATGAGATTTGAAGGAAGCCAAGGAAACTGAATGTAAGACAGAGATAATGAGGGAAAGAGTTCCAAGCATGGAGGACAGCCAGTGAAAGTGCTTGAAGTGGGGAGATGAGAGTGTTCAGTTGAAGGACCAGCAAAAGGACCGGTATCACTGTATTTCAGAGTATGTGGAGCTGAATAAGGTACAAGAACTGGGAAGGTGGGAAAGGGACAGGTTACGAGGTAAGTAGAAGATTTTGTACTTGATTCTGGAGGTAATCCAGAGCCATAAGAATTTATTGAATAGGGGACTGACACCGTCAGATATGCATTTTAGGAAAATAAATTTGACAGCTGAGTAGAAGATGGATTAGAGTAGGAAAGGACTTAGGGCAGGGTGACCAACCAGCAACCTGTTGGAATAGTCTAGGCATGAGGTGACAGGCGCCTGCTTTAATTCAGTTCTACTACCATTAGTACTATCAAATTCACTGCTGCTGGACCCTAGTCTTAAAGACCCACAAATTACTCCTTGCTCCTCGGAGGATAGAGAGTAGGTTGACTGCAAAACCAAGCAAGGATTCTAACTACTGCATTTCTAGTGGCTGAGTCTCCTAACCTTTCAAGACTATGTTGTTGTTCACTTGTGCCTGACTCTTCACGATCCCATGGACCACACTGTCTATGGCAGCAGTTCTCAACCTCTGGGTTGTGACCCCTTTGGGGGTCGAATGACCCTTTCACAGGGGTCACTTAAGACCATCAGAAAACACATATTTCTGATGGTCTTAGGAACTGAGACACTGCTCCTCTATCCGTCTCCAGGTGTGTCCGCCCACATGCAGATATGTCCACATATGAGTATTAAAGGGTCATGGCATTAGGAAGGTTGAGAACCACTGGTCTATGGGGTTTTCTTGGCAAGGATACTGGAGTGGTTTGCCGTTTCCTTCTCCTGTCCATTAAGGCAAAGAGAGGTTAAGTGACTTGTCTAGGGTCACACAACTATTAAGTATCTGAGGCTGGATTTGAATTTGGGTCTTTTTGACTCCAGACCCAGTGCTCTATCCACTGAGCCATCTAGCGGCCTAGACTCATACTTTCATTTTAAAATGGAAAACAAACCAGGCCACTATTCACAGGGCTACTCGGCCTCAGAAAGGAAAGGGCCACATGCCCTTCCCCATGTGATATTATCTCTTACTGGACCCATCATTGAAGGCATCGAAGAGATCCTCCAATATTGAATAACTAAACAGATTTTTGAGGTCCAGGCTCTGGTCTTTCATGCTTTTTCGATGTTAGCAAGACCTAATTCATTATAGAATGTCTACACATGCTCCACCGTGGTCCCTAAGGCACTTCAATTACACATTCTCATGACTCTCTCAGAAGTAGGCTCCCAAGTCTCTTGCACATAGAGTAATGCCATGGGGGCACAGCTGGGTGGTACAATGGATAGATCTCTGTGCTTGGAGTTAGGAAGACCTGGGTTCAGATCCAGCCTCAGATACTTACTAGCCTGGTGACCCTGGGCAAGTCACTTACCCTCTGTTTGCCTCAGTTTTCACATCTGTGAAATGGGAATAATAGCAACCCCACTTCCCAGGGTTGTTGAGGATCAAATGAGATAATCATTGTAAAGCACTTTGTATTGTACCTGTATCTATAAGTGTAGATACTCCATCAGAAGTGCTCTGTACATATGCTAGTCCTAGTTCAAATAGACATCAACCACTAATCACAATAAATCACAATAAATCATTTATTAAATGCTTCCTATTTACCAGGTACTGTGCTAAGCACTGGAAATACAAAGAAAGGTAAAAAATAGTCCCTGCTTTCAAGGGGCTTATAGTCTAATGGGGAAACAACATACAAGCGACGATGTACAAACAAAATACATATAGGATAAACTGGAAATAACCAACAGAGGAAAGGCCTTAGAATTAAGAGGGATTCAGGAAAGGCTTCCCACAGAAGGTGGAATTTTAGCTGGGACTTGAAGAAGGTCCTTGGCTGGAAAGCCAGGATGTGATCATGAGGAAGGAGAGTGATCTAGGCATAGAGGACAGCCAGAGAAAATGTGCAGAGGCAAGAGACGGAGTGTCCTGTTTGAGGAAGAGCAAGGAGTATGTGGAAGGAGGAGGGAGAGTGTAGGGTAGGGCAAAATTTAGGAGGAAGGGACTAATGTGTAATAAGCCTGGGAAGATAGGAAGGAGCCAGGTTGTGGGGAGTGGAAGAATTTATATTTGATCCTGGAGGGAATAGGGAGCCATTGAGATTTATTGAGTTCAGGAGGTAGCACGATAACATGGTTAGCACTACACTTTCAGAAAATTATTGTGAGTAACTCTAATCCGACTTTACATCATTATGCTTTACACACTTTTTTTTAAACCATAGTTCATCAGCATATATACATTGTTCCTGGAAGAGCTGTACTTCATTAATGAAATTTGGTCCAGGAAGAAGAATAGCAGGACTATAAGCAGTTTTCAGGATATTTGCTACTCTGCACTGAGATGACTGTCCTAATAAAAGTAATTTCCTTTATTCTCAAATAAATGAAATACATGTATGCCTCCTATCAATCAAAATTGTCCTTCATCCATCCACCCTACTGTGATCTTCCTACTGTCCACAGACTTGAACAGGTCAAAAAAAAGAAGCTGAATTTCTCTTTCATATAGCATAAAACTGCAAGTATCTTTCCTGTCCTGGTTTTGATTTCTACATTTTTGGGGAGAAGCATTTTATTTAATTTCCTGGTTTTTGTTAATAATTTATTTCTTTTTCCAACTTTTCCAAATCATGTTTGGTCTTTTATTCTTTCAAATATATCTGCCAGATTTTACTTAACAAGAATAATCCCAAACACTAAAAGGTTTCTGATTGGAGGCTAGCCCAATTATCAATTGCTTAATCAAGACAGCTGTAAAAAGTCTCTGGGTTTATCTTTAACCTAGAGAAGCCTGGAGAACCTGATTGCAAGTGCAATAGACAAAAATGTTGGGATAAATACAAGCAAACCTATAGGGATATTTACTTAGTTTTAACCACTTAAATGAATGAACTTTGAATTGAAAAAGGAGTCTCCTGGCCAGGGGTTCTAAACCTATTTGTATCATAGACCTACTTGGCACCCTGGTGAAACCCATTCTCAGAATGTTTTTAAATGCACAAAGTAAAATACATAAATACACACATTATACTGAAATAATTCCAAAAATAATAACAATTTTCAAAATGTTAATGTTCATGGATCCTAGGTTTAGAACCTTTGCTCTAGAACCAGTTTTGCTTTTAACATAAATTTTATTGGTACTGAGACATGTTTACTGGCATACATACTGGCTACGATTCATTTAATGTTTTCAAAGGTAGGAAATAGCTTTGTGGGTTTTTTGGATGCCAGTCTGCTGAGGTAAAGAATGCTATAGCTTGTGGGTGAGCTCATTAGGACCAATTAAAACCCAACTGTTCTTCCTGAGCATTGAAATATTTGGTAGCATTTTCTGTGTCTTTGGAAAATGGCATTCCCCCCCCCCCCAATTAGCAGGTATGTAATTTAAGGACTTTCCCATTTGGCAAATTGTGTTATAAAGATGAAGGTAGTTGTCTCATAAGATGGTTCTTACATTTAGAACATTTTTTTTAACTTAGCTCATTACATTTAGTAGAAAAAGCACTGACTGGCTTCAGAGCCAGAAGACCTAGGTGTTCATCAAAGTTTGGGCCTCATTTTCTTTACACTGATAAGAACTCTCTCACCCAGCCTGTTTCTCTATTCATGCAGCCAAAATCAGGCTCTCAACCCTTCTGGCCCAGGTGATTTGTAATGGCCTCCTAATTGGTCTCCCTACCTTAGGTCCCTCCCTACAACAATCCATCCTCTTGACAGTTGCAAAATTATTTTCCTTAAACACAAATCTGTCCATGTCACCCCCCTACTTGTTTACCACAGTGACCCCCTATTGCTTCTAGTACAAAATATAAGTATCTCTATTTAGTTTTTAACATCCTGCTCAACCTGGCCTCCACCTGTATTTCCAGCTTCATTTTATACTTCACAATCTAACTAAATCATCCCATCTCTCTGTTCCTCACATAAATCACTCAGTCCTCCATTTCCTTAATGTTGTATTGGCTATCTGCCACGCCTAGAAAATACTCCTTCCTCCCTTCTGCCTTATAGATCCCCAGATATCATTCCCTTCAAGATATAGCTCTAGTAATAATAATAGTATTACCGGTAATAGTAGTAGTAACCTTCTCCATGAAGCCTTTCCTAATTTCCCTAATACAGCTACCCTTCCTAACTACTTTGTATCTATTATGTTTTTATTTATACTCTCTCTCTCTTTCTCTCTCTCTCTCTTTCTCTCTCTCCCTTTCTTTCTCTCTCTCTCTTTCTCTTTCTCTCTCTCTCTCTCTCTCTCTCTCTCTCTCTCTCTCTCTCTCTCTCTCTCTCTCTCTGTACTTGTACATTAGTTTTAGTAGCTTAAAATTACACTAAGACTTTTAGAAAAACCCTACATAGACATACGTACATTGTATGTATATACTTATTGTCCATCCCTTCCTCTCCTTCCTTTAAATTCTTTTTTTGTTGTTAAAGGTCATTTCCTTCTTTGTATTTCTAGGGGAGCATAACATCTGCATATTGTGAGTTCTCAATAAATACTTGTTGATTGATCTGTAAGATGAGGGGTGGACTAGATGGGCTCTGGTTCTTTGTAACTAAATCTATGATTCTAAGAACTTTACAGGGTGATTATAAAGCTTTCATGGGAGGTGGTGTGCACATGACAGGTATTACTATTATTATTATTAGGAAAGTTATATTTAGAAAGATGCTTTGTTTGTGAAAACAAATTGTACATGCTGTATGGCATCTAAATTATGTTTACAGTCGAGTTTGGTCATTCAAAATGAGACATAATATGTAGTTAGGAGCTACCCTGCTCTAAATGCCTTGTACGGAGAACCTTAGATATTATTATTGTAGGTTTAAGAGATCCAAACAGTATATGTTGAGAAGGGCAGTTTGTGCAGGTGGTTTGGAGTGGCATTTGAGAAACATCTTACTATTAAATGTTTCACTCTATGAAGCTGGAGAGAATGTGTTTTATCTTGTAATCCATGAGGATCCATGAGGAACTGGTGAAAAAGAGAGAGAAGGTGATTTAAAACTTCTCCCATATCAGAGCCATTGTAAGTGATGTTAGATGATATATGGAAACATTATAAAGAGAATTCTAGAAAGTGTTTGTGAGGATCAGGCAACATATATACATATATATATACAGATACACACATATGTATATGTATATATATACATATATAAATAAAATTATATATTATATATAAAATATATATATATATATTATATATAAAATATATATATATATATATATATATATATATATATATAATCCAGAAAGACTTTTTTTTTAATGGGGGGAGATTGCCCAAGAGCAAAAAACCAGAAAAGACTAATCTAGCCTATTTATTAAGAGACTGAATTTAGATCATGTAGAGGAGAATTATGGAGAAGATTTTAAAGAATTTTAATCAAAATCTGGAGTGAGGCTCTTTATTTTAGACAAGTAAAGAGGAATTATTTGTTTTATTGAGGGTGTGAAGTGATTCTGGTTGTGAAATTTGTCATGGCAAAATATTGAAGGTAGTTATACATATAAATGTGCACACATATGCTTTATCATTGATTTCATTTGTTAATCTATCAAGCAATTTTAATGTCATTTATTATTTATTATATTATTAATATAAAAGTAATTACTGAAGGGAAAGGAGTTTTCTTTAATTGGTTATGCAGCACTCTCTCTGGGTGCTCACTCTCTCAAGCCTCACTAGCACTGTTAAGTTGAGTCCTCAAAGGGTGGCTGCTACTACTTTCAGAGTTCCATGGCTCTCCTCCTCAAACTACAGCTCATGTCCCCACTGATATGCCTCAATAGACTTCTCAGAAATGCATTTATTCAAATGATTTCGCAAGAACATTACAAAAAAATTACAAAAATGTCACAAAACATTTACAACAAAAAGCATGTTCACTTTCTCCCACAAATACGTATAGACTCTTTGGTGGGAATAGTGGGCATGAATTTAAAGGGTAATGGCAGCAAGCACACATGTAGAAAACATTTATGGCTGAGACAACTTAAAACCTCAGAATTGCAGGGCTGTCATAGACTTCTTTCTCTCTCCGGAGGGTCTTCTGGAAGTTTGCTGTGGGGTGCGGCATTGGTGATGGACAACTGGGCTGGCTCCTTGTGTGGCAAAGCTTCTCAGCTGGGTGGGTGGTAAATGACTTCTAGACTACGTTAATCAGGCATCTCAGTTTTGAAGCTGACCCCTCACTAGGCTCAGTTGCTGCTTGGCTTTCTAGGGCAGGTCACTCTGCAGCTGCTTCTGGACTAGTCAGGGCAAATCATTTAGCTTCTGGGCTCTTCACCAGGCTTGGTTCTATGTCTTTGACTCTCCCATCTTGATCTTCAGTGGGCAGCTGCAATCTTCACTACCTCCAGCCTCTGACTCTGTTGAGTATTAACAATCCTCTTCTCAACAAGCTCAAGTGACCCTTAGCCTAATATTGGCAGAAGCCTCTCCTCTTTGAGTCCCTCAAATCCTCAGCTTCCGAAGTTTATTACTTCTAGGGAGGAGTTGGGAAATGTTTAACTTCGGCTGTTTGACTACTCTTTCCTGGCTCAGACCTGACTTCTGTGAAGGATTCCATCTTTACTTGTTGTTCTTAGTCCAATTATACTTCCCAGACTCTTATTAGGTTTTATGAAGATGAATGTCTAGTATTGACAAAGGTCCTGAACCAGTCTGTGCACTGGTCTCTCTGGCCTCTTCATAAGAGCTCCTCAAACCTTAGACCCCTTTTAAATGTGTAGACTGTTACCTTTGCATTTGAAAGGCCTTCCCCTTTATATTTCAAGAATTTTACTCCTTCAGAATTTTAGCTCAAAAAAGATTTTATAAAGCCAACTATTATATCTACATAATTAGTATTTAATGAACTGTGGTGGAGACTAGAACTAGTTAATGAGAAAAAGATTGCATGTTTTTTTTAATTAGAAAAAAACTAATCATCAATTAATCAACAAGCACCTACTACGTGTCAGGCTCTCTGCTAGACTCTGGAGATACAAATACAAAGAACAAAATAATCTTTACTTACATATATCGTTCGTATCGTCTCAGATTTCTGTAGAGCTTGGATGATAAAATTACATATCTATAATTCGTAGCTACATCTATAGATCTACATGTATATACATCTCTCTTTCAGTCTATCTATCATATATCTTTCTATCTATTTATCTGTCTATCTTTCTATCTATCTTTCTATCTTTCTATCTATCTATCTATCTATCTATCTATCTATCTGTCTGTCTGTCTGTCTATCTGCCTAGAAAAACAAATCAGGTAGCTCACAAGTGATTGTGGCCAAATCCACCATAATAAACTGAGGTATGACAAAGTATCCTTCTTTAACCTGCCACATTGCAAACAGTTGGCATTACACTATATAATTCACTGATGTTTGGTGACACTGTTTTTTGTAAATAGTATTTTGTAAGCTTTATTTGCCCTAAATCCAAAAAGAGAAATTTAGGATCCCCAGTTTGAGGAAGGGAATGTAGAAGAGACACAGTAAATTATTTTAATCATAGTAGTCCGTGGTTTATATCTGGGAAGACACTCCCTGTAGTCTGCTTTTCTTTCCTTGTAGAGTGGTAATTAGCCTTACTTCTTGGCTTGGCTGGTTCTGTGCTTTCAAGTGTTAAGTTTCCTTGAGGAAACTGACAGTCATTCCTTTTGGCTTCTGTCCTATTTCTTGTAGGATTATTCTCTTGAAAGTAGAGAAGAATCCCCAGTCAGATAGACTCCTATTCACTCTGTATATATTTAGTTATTTACATGGTGTTTTACCCATTAGAATGTATGCTCCTTGAGGGTAGGGACTGCTCTTGCCTTTCTTTATGTCTTCAGCACTTAGGATAGCATCTGGCAAATAGTAGGTGGTTAATAAGTGCTTGCCGACTGACAGATTATGGTACATTTTGGGAAGGAAAGAAAAAGAGGTAGAAATCAAAAGACATGGAATGAGGGAAGAGGTTTAAAAGGAAGATTCAGTAGGGGAAAGAATAAGAATGACAATGAAAAGAGATTGAAAAAGGAATGGGAAAACAGAATTTATTTGCATTTCCAGGAAACAGAAGACCTGAATATGAAATATTGGCACTGGAATCTAATATTTATGATAGGGCAGGCTCACATAGTTGACTGAGTCACAACACATTCCAGGCTGGTCCTCAGGAATCTCAGCTGTTAGTTGTGGGTGGAAGGAAAAACAGCTTAAATTGAAGGTACTAGATGGATGACGGCATATCTGTATGTATCATGTGATGTCCTCTTAAAGTATGAAATGCCTCTATGCTAAAGCAGTCTCCACCATGATCTATATTTTAGGTATCTTTCTGTTGGGTAACCTAAAGCAAACCATTTTGCTCCAGGCCTCAATTTCCTCATCCAGTTGGATTAGCTCATGTCTAAGAAAGATCCTTTGAAACTATAACATACTGTACTTCTAACTTTGCATTAGTAAACAAAGGAGCTAATTAATTTAGACATGCTTTGTCTTTGAATTTGCTAAATTATGGATGTCTGCTGCAAAGCCTTCTTTAGGAAGTCATTTTTTTCTCTTGTGTCTTAATTGAAGTATCATTGAAGATGAAATATTCTTCCATTAGGTTATTGTTCATAGTGCCAATATTTCATTATAGGAAAGACTTGAACTCTTGACACAGTTTGCAGTGTGGATCAGTGAAAAGAATGCTAGATGAAGATTGGCAGCACCTGGGTTCAAATCCCAATTCTGCCACCTTCTACCTGTGTGACTTTGGGCAAGACATTCAGCCTTTCTAGGCCTCAGTTTCCCCATGTGTAAAGTGTGTGTATGGAGGGGGGAAGCATGGGAGTAGAAGACCTCTAAGGTACCTTTCAGCTGGAATTCACCATTAGCAGTAGCTTCAGTAGCCAAGCTGATTAGGAGCTTCATGTCACTCATCCAGGCTGGTCTGCAGACCACAAACCAAGAAGAGATAATTGCCAGGTCCAGACTGAGCCCTGAGGGGGCCTATTAGGGCCTGTGTCCCTTTGGCATAGTCCTTGAGAAGCCAACATAACTCTCATGACATTAATAAGCAGCAGAAGAGGGATTTAGGGGAAGCCTTGGTCCCCAAATAACATCTTTTCACTCACTTGAGAGAGGCAGTGTGATGTGGTGGAGAGACAGCCTGTGTTCAGATTCTGTTTCTGAGACACACAGGCAGTGTGACTTCTCACGATTTAAAACTACCTGTTGCAGATAAGTTGTTGCTTTGCATGGGTAGAGGGCCTTTCCTCAATGGGAATTCCCTATGCCAGTGAAACCACAGGTACAGACCAAAACAAAAAATCAAACAAATACTTTGAACTTTTCCTCTTTCCCAGTCTCTAGAGTCAGATTGGATTCAACCCTAGGCATACTAACATTCTGACCTCTGCAGTTCTCTTTATACCTCATTTTGGCACTATCTTTCTCAACTCTCAAGCCTGGGTAAATTCTGAGCTGGAATGGATCATGTTTATGTGGTAGGGGGAAGAAATAAGATGGAAAAAAGAATACCTTTTAAAAAGTGTGGGGCAAATAGGAAAGAGAGAGGCAACGAAATGGGATGAGGCTGACGACAAGAGAGCTAGAAAGGGAGGGAGAATGATAGAGCAGAAAACGAATAAGATCTCCTTCTCATTCTCATAAACGCTTATAAGGACTGATGTACCAATTCTACCAGGCAGCATGCTAAGCCTTGGGAGTACAAATACAAGAAGAAAGGAAGATATCTTTAAAGCTCTCTTCACTCCTGGACTTCTCACACTGGAAATACCTCCCACTCTGTGGCCTCTTCCTCTGACTGACTGGTTCCTCCCAGAAGTCCCGTTTTAAGGAGGATGCTTAGCCCATATAGGTCTCCAATTCTCTTGAGCCTGTACTCCTGACTCTAGATTTTCACTATCATGCCCCAGTGCACATAGGCCCTTTTCCCCCCACAGCCCTCTTTTTGGCTTCCTTTTATCTGTTTTCCCCCATAGAATGTAAGGTGGTTGGGGGCAAAGACTTTCTGTTGGTATCTGTATTCCCATCACAGCACTGAGCCTGACATACAGTGAATGTATAATAAATCTTTGTTGACTTGGCAATTATTCAGACTGACTTTCTACTTTATACATTTTTACAGACCCTTGTTTGTTCCTCTTCTACTTTTTCTGCTTTTATTTGAGCGATTTCAATGCTCTTTTAGCCAGTGGGAAGAGGAAATAAATGAGAGTGAATTTCGCACCAAAAAGTTTTAATCCAAGTTAATTGTACTTGTGAAAGATTGGTGAAGAGATCGGAACCCAATAGTGATTCATGGATTATGACTTGAAATTTAGGGTGGGTTGAAAAGAGGGATTTCTTTTCTTTTCCATCTGCGATGGGACATCCCTTCTCTTTTCATCCTGAGTTTTTAATGAAGAGATTGAAAACAAAGCAGAAGTGAAAAGTAGAGAAGAAGATAGGAAGAACACCGTGATATAATTTTTATCTGCTTGATCTGAACTAGGATAAAGGAATTAAAGTTTCCAGAACCTTTACCTGGGACACCGCTTCTAAGAATATGGCTATCTCCACCTTAGCCTAGATCTACTACCAACTTGTTGCCAAATACGCCCAGGATTACTGCTGTCTTTTCCTTCAGACCCCAACCTTCCCTCCCCACCCCCACTCTCCTTTTTCCATGTTTGTGATTCTATATTGAATGTTCAAGATACATGATCTTGCAAAGGCACTGATTTTCTGTCTCCTTTTGAGTTGGGGGGCGGGAGATAGCATAGAGTGGGAATGTCAAAGATTTGGGCAGCTGAGAAAGGGGAGAAGAGGGGGAAGCTAGGTGGAGCAATGAATAGAGCACTGCCCATGGAGTCAAGAGGACCTAAGTTCAAATGCGGCCTCAGACACTTGACACACTTACTATCCATGTGACTTTGGGCAAGTCACTTAACCCCAATTGCACTCCAAAAAGGAAAAAAAAAAAGAGAAAGGTGAGAAGAAAAGGCTTATACAATAAATCTTCTAAAATGAAGTATTGGTATCAACTGTGGACTTTTTGTCTTCTTATCCTTCTCTTTCACCTTTTCTACATATCCTGCTGAAGTTTGGTAAACAAGAGTAGAATATATTTTTGGTGGCAATCAGATTGGCAGTTACTTCAAAAAATTTTTTTCTTTTCTTTTTAGGAGTGGAAATCTATAGTCTTTTTTTCCCCCTTTCATAGAGAGTATCAGTAACAAGAATATATACATGTAAACAAAATAAATTTTACAATGACAAAGGGGAAAAGCATAAGTAATAGCAATTAAAATAAACAATTTAGAATAAAGGCAGGTTAGCTATGCTTATCCACTTTTCTCTAATTCTTAATAAGAAATAGTCTTAGGAATGGGACTTGTGATTTCATTGATATAGAGAATTACAGGGTGAGGAAGAGTGGTTAGGTGGCACAGTGCCCTCTTTCCCTTTCATTTCCACTTCCTTGGAGAAGTGGGTAAAGTGAAAGTTCTTGTCTCAGGCACCTGCTTTCAAAGTGACCCCACCTGCAGAATTAAAAAAGAGATAAGCTCAAAATCTTAGCCCAAAGCAAAAGTCTCACAGGGTCACATGGCCATCTTTTTCCCTTTTTATTTTGGGAAGAATACTAATGCCAATATTTTTTTTAAATAACAAATTGAAATCAGTCTCTATAGCCAGGTTGAAAATTTTCATCCCCATTCCCCCTACATAAACTTGAAACTGGGTATCTTGCCACACATGAGAGTAGGGGGAATGGGGATGAGAGGTGGGATGATGGAGGTGAGGGCAGGGTGGGGGGGGAGGGTTGATGAAAGTGCACACTTCTGTAGAGGGACAGGGACAGGGTAGAGTGTGGAACGGGGGGAGGGGGGCAGG
>CM053580.1:166115259-166139090 GCA_028627135.1 Pseudochirops cupreus | reverse complement strand
GTATATATGCATATGAATACATGTGTGAGTGTGTGTATATATATATGTACAGGTATACATAGACAGAGGGCACAGGATCAATTGAATAGGAAGGGATGATATTTAAAAGGTGAAATTGAGAGGTAAGAGAGGAATATAATGAGAGGAGATGGGGAGAGACAGAATGGGGTAAATTATCTCATATAGAAGAAGCAAGGGATAACTGTTACAATGGAGGGAAAGAACAAGAAAGCAAAAGGGAATGGAACCTTACTCTCATTGAATTTGGTTTAGGGAGGGAATGACATACACTCTAAATTGGGTACCTTCCCCTACAGGAGAGTAAGGGTGAAGGAGATGAGAGGGGGGATGTTGAAGAGGAGGGCAGTCTTGGGGGGAGGGTAGTGAGAAGTACACACTTTTGTAAAGGGTCAGGGATAAAGTAGAGAATAAAACAAGTGGGGGGTGGGATAGGATAGAGGGAAATATAGTCAGTCTTTCACAATTTATCCACTATGGAAATGTTTTGCATACCTTCACATGTACAACCTATATTGAATTGCTTATCTTCCCAGTAAGGGTGGGTGATGAAGGAGGAAGGGAAAGACTCTGGAATTTAAATTTTTAAAATCAAATGTTTTTTTTTAATGTTATTATTATTATTATTATTATTTACATGCAACTGGGAATTAAGATATACAGGCACTGGGGTAGGGAGATCCATCTTGCCCTACCAGAAAGTCAGAGGGGCGATGGGGGAGGATATAGGAGAGAACAGATGGGGGGAGGGGGCATACAGTGGGATGGCTGTTTTGGGGTGGTGGGGAGGGGAAAGATGGGGAGAAAATTTGCAACTCAAAATATCATCAAAATGAATGATGTAAACTAAAAATAAACATAAAAGTTAATTTTTAAAAAAGTTTATTATTTTGTGACCAGCTACTCTATGTGATTTTACATTTATATGTGTTATATCATCTTATTACTTTTATACCATCATGCCATTTTGTTTGATATTTTGTATTTTCACTCCAGCATCTTTATAGAAACGTTCAATTCAATACAAAGACTCAGTACATGAGAGGGAAAAAGCAGTGGCCTTCATTTCCAGTCCTTACTCTTACATGGATTAGTCGGACGGATGCCTTCTGAGCCCCAATTTTGTCATTTCTATAATGATAGCTTTGGACTAGATGATATCTATAGTCCCTTCAACTTCTAATATTCTACTAATTTGTTCATTAAAAGTTAATAGCAGATAATCCCCCTGGCAGAGAAAAATTCACATGTCTACCGGATATGAATTTCAACTTTGCCCTAGTACAATATAAAATTCCATACATTCTTTCACCAATATTTTTGTTCATTTACATAAATTTTAACAGGATCTAAAACTAAAAAAAAAAGTTGTAAACTTCCAGTAACAGGAGTCAAAGAAATCGGCATTAAAATATAAATACAGGCTTACCTCATTTTATTGAGCTTTGCTTTATTCAGCTTAGTAGATTCTCTCTCTTCTCTCTCTCTTTCTGTCTCTTCTCTCCCTCTCCCTCTCTCTCTCTCTCTGTCTCTCTGTCTCTCTGTCTCTCTGTCTCTCTCTGTCTCTCTGTCTCTCTGTCTCTCTGTCTGTCTCTCTCTGGGTCTCTGTCTCTCTCTGTCTCTGTCTGTCTGTCTCTCTCTCCCCCTCACAAATCAAAGGGTTGTGGCAACCCTACTTGAGCAAGTCTATCAATGCCCTTTTTCCAATACCATGTGCTCAGTCATTATTACTGTGTCACATTTTGGTAATTCTTTCAATTTTTCAGACTTGTTCATTATTATTATATCTCATCCTGATCTGTGATCTTTGATATTCCTATTGTAATGGTTTTGGGGCACCACAAACTGAACCATATAAGACAGAAAACTTAATAAATGTTATATGTGTTCTGACTGCTTCCCCCCTCCCCAGGCCTCCCTATTCCCTGAGGTGGAGCAATATTGAAATTAGACCAATTAACAACCTTACAATGGCCTCTAAGTGTTCAAGTGAAAAGAAAATTTGATCAATGAGGCAAACTTCATTACTGTCTTATTTAAGAAATTACCAGAGCCACCTCAGCCTTCGGCAACCACCACCTGATCAGTCAGTCAGCAGCCATCAACATGGAGGCAAGACCCTTCACCAGCAAAAAATTACAACTTACTGAAGGCTCACGTGACAGCATTTCTTAGCAATAAAGCTTTAATTAAGGTATGTAACTTTTTTAGACATAATACTTCTGCACACTTAACAGACTACAGTATAGTGTAAACATAACTTTTATGGACACTGGGAAAGCAAAATTTTGTGTGACTCACTTTATTGAGATATTTACTTTATTGAGGTCTGGAACTGAACCCTCTTTAAGGTATGTCTGTATGTTGCAAAGCCTGAATATTTTTTTGTTTTATCTTATTTTGTTTTTTTTTTGGGGGGGGGGAGGTGCAGGAAGCAATTGGGCTTAAGTGATACGCCCAGGGTCACACGGCTAATAAGTGTCTGAGATCAAATTTGAACTCAGGTCCTCCTGACTCCAAAGCTGCACCACCTGGCTGCCCCTAGCTTGAATATTTTTAAAAGAGATTTCTAATGAACAATTCTGCTGTAATGATGGTAAGTTTATAATCTAAACAAGGTTACCCTAAATCAATTTTTTACATAGTTTCTTTACAGACCTCTGGAACAAAGTCACTCACAAATCCAATGTTTTGGAAAAGATAGCTATATCTTTTAAAGTATTTGCATGAGGGACTTTTAAAGCAACTATTTAAAAAAATACTTTCTGATACAGTAACATAAAGATGTTATTTACTGATGACTTCATTTCCTATACGCTATTCATTGTAAAAAACGGAAATAATACAGAGCTGCAGTATCTCTCAGTGATAACTTTTTACCATCAATTCCTCATTTGTTACATTTTCTTATACAATCTAATTATTTCTTTGGTTTCCTTAGTTTTTTTTTTAACCTAACAAAGTCACAACATGCTGGTGAGTATTACACAGAATAGTGGAGAAATATCTTAAATGCCTGAGGTCTCTTAATGATTATAGTGTGGTTTCTGTTTATCCTTTTTCTCCTAATTGCTTTGAACTTTCAACATTTGTTAGCCATTAAACACAGTTGGTGTCTATTACTTGATATATGTGTATATGTATTTTACAGCTCAAATGCATAGACATTCCTATGTTTAGAGAGCTTTACCTCTCCACAAATGGTCACTTGGGTGCAGTCCAAGTTTGGGGAAACACTTGAGGCCCTCAGGAAAAATCTAGGCTATTAGTTCCAACTTAAACAGCAGAATAAAGAAGCCCCTAATAAGGATTTTTCAGTCGTCAAAGAAATGCTTGCATATCTCCCAATTTTTCCCTAATGGGTTCAATGCTTTGCTTATTCTGCTTAACCTAGATTGTACATAACTCTGCCATTTGGTGTTTGCCTGATTATAGTCACCTATAAGTTCTGTTTCAAAGGGTGATTTTGTTGATGCCTCAGTATTTGGAAAAGAGCTCTAAATTGTAATTCAAAAAGACCTGCTAACACATAGGTTTCTAAATAACAGTTCCATAGGTACTCTCTTGATGCTAACTCCTGGGGTTACCTTGGGTAAGACACTTAGCCCACATGGACCTCAGTTTCTTCATGTATAAAATGAAGGATTTGTACTTGATGTCCTTTGAGGTCACCTTCCTGCTATAGACCTATTGTACTTTTATTGTGTAATATGAGTTGCATATGCTTATGTGGTAATAAGCACAGACAGATGGTTTCTACAGTATAAGCATCATTCCCCAAGCTATCCTATTCCTTTATCACTGTGGGTTATGCAAACCTTAGCTGTAAGCAAGGAAAAGGAGGGAAGGAAGGAGGTGGGAGAATATTTCCTACTGTTATCACATTCTAATTTCAATCTACCTCAAGTTCTAAAGTGCAAATTTACAGAAGGAAGAGGAGAAGGAGAACAAGACAAAGAAAGAAAAGGAGAAAGAGAATGAGAAAAGGAAGGAAAGTAGAGTGGGAGGGAGGGTAGGAGGAAGGAAGGAAAGGAGGAAAGAAGGAAAGAAAGAAAGAAAGAAAGGAAGGAAGGAAGGAAAGAAAGAAGGAAGGAAGAAAGGAAAGAAGGAAAGAGGGAAGGAAGGAAGGAAGGAAGGAAGGAAGGAAGGAAGGAAGGAAAGAAGGAAGGAAAAGAGGGAGGGAGGGAGGGAGGAAGAAAGGAGAGAGAAAGAGAAATCCTGCCAAAGGAAAAAAAAAGACAGGTTTTTGCTAATATTAGGACAAAAGTGGGGTTTTTTTTTTTGCTTTTTCTAAGAATATAATACTATTTTAGCTGAAGGTACCAGCTAAGCCTGAAGCTGAAAGTGGTGCATATGACAGTTAATAGCAAGAAATAAGTCTAGGTAAGAGTAAAAGAATTGGTGCATCAGAAACACTGTCTATATTGAGACATGCAATGGTCCAGCACAGGTGGATCATTGCAGCTTAGCAATGTAAGTATTTCTTAACAAAAGAGCTGTGCTTTTTAAGAAATATTTATGAATATTTCCTGAGATAGAATAAGATACAGAAATCTGTAGTTCCAGAGTTTTGAGTTGCGCTGACCACATGTATGCGGTGAATATGTCCCTTGCCCCAAAAAGCAAAAACAAAATTATGTGTAATACATGAAAAAAATACTCTAAATCATGATTGATTAGAGAAATGCAAACTAAAACTACTGTGAGATACCATCTCACACTTCTCATATTGGCTAACACGACAGAAAAGGAAAATTACGAATGCTTGGGGGAACTCCAACACACTGTTGGTGGACTTGTAAACTAGTCCAACCATTCTGAGCAACAATTTGGAACTACACCTAAAGGGGTATGAAACTATGCACACCTTTTATCCAGTAATATCACTAGTAGGATCCAAAGGGATCAAAGAAAAGGGGAAAGGACCTATTTCTACAAAAATATTGATAGCTGCTCTTTTTGTGGTGGCAAAGAATTAGAAATTGAGGGGATGCCCATCAATTGGGGAATGGCTGAACAAGTTGTGGTATATGATTGTGATGGGATACCATTATTTCATAAGAAATTATGAGAGGGGCAGTTTCAGAAAAAAACCTGGTTAGACTTATTGAATGGATGCAGAGTGGAGCGGGCAGAACCAGGAGACTATTGTACACAGTAACAGCAATATTGTTAAGGATGATCAACTGTGAGAGACTTAGCTACTGTGATCAAGTCAATGATCCAAGACAATTCCAAAGGACTCATAATGAAAAATGCTATCCACCTCCAGAGAGAGAACTGATGAAATTTGAGTGCAGTTTGAAGCATACTTTTTTAAAAACATTCATCATTTTTCTTGATTTGTCTGTTTTCTTTTGCAACATGGCTAATATAGAAATATGTTTTGCATTACTTTGCATGTATAATCAATATCGTATTCCTTGTCTTCTCAAGGGGTGGGGAGGGATAGAAGTGGGAGAGAAAATTGGGAACTCAAAATCTAAAATATGTTAAATTTTTATATGTAATTATGAAATACTTAATGAAATAAAAATACAGTTAAGAAAGAAAAACTATACAATGCTGGGTGGTTGTGATTCAGGTTTATGTGTAGAATGTTATATAAATGTCATGTGTTTATTTTTCATTTACAGTAAATGTCTTTTATTTATGTTATTAGTGACTGATTCCTTAATCAGAAATACACTGGTTGGGGTTTATGAGCCACAACATTAATAGGATTAGTCACCCATAAAGACTCTGCAAATATCCAGGGTAGCAGCTTCCTTCCCTTTAGGGAAAACTCGATTTGCCAGGTTGGAGTCAGTTCAAGAGGAAATGGGTCCCACACAGAGGGAGATTCCCCTGGGCAGGCTAAGGAAGAGTGATAGTCACCAAATAATAACATTTTATAAACTGCCTCACTTTAAGCAGGTGCTATGCATATATTTACATAGATACTTCTACTATGCTGTTCAGTCCTTTTCAGTTCTGTCCAACTCTTCATGACCCCATTTAGGGTAATCTTGGAAGTAATCTTGGCAAAGATACTGGAATGGTTTGCTATTTCCTTCTCCAGCTCATTTTACAAATGAGAAACTGAGGCCAACAGGGTTAAGTGACTTGTCCAGTGTCACACAACTAGTATGACAGCACATAGGGCATAGTCCTACTGCTGGCAGTGACTGTAAATCAGAAAGATGAGATAGAAGCTATCTCCAGTCATCCTCATCTATATCTTGACAATGGACTCAGATGGCTCCAGTGGAGAAAGTGAGGCTGGTGACTTTGCGTAGCAAATGAAAAATAAATACATTACATTTATATAACAAAGACTGCTCTCTGCTAACAAACACATCCTCTCTCTGCCAGTAAACTCAGGTACAGTCCCCTCCCAATCACTAACCTCCTTTGTCTTCCCTCTTAACCATGCCTATTGTTACTCTCTTCGATGGTGGCATGGTGTAAAGATGTGTCCCAATCTAGTCAGAGCATCTCATTTCCATTTAGAATCCTGTCACTCACTACCTGTCACTTAAGAGATTCCATTCTTTCATCTGTATAATAAGGGGGTTGGACTAGCTTAGGGATCCTTAACTTGGGGTCCATTTGGATTTTATCTTCTTTTTCACTATTTCTAATTGAAATTAAGCCTTTCCATAAATTATGAATGTAGATAACAAACCACACTAGTGCCTGTGACTTTTTAACCAATAGAAATCATAGATATTTTTATATCTCATGTAACAGGTATCTTGAAGTAACATTTGTGTTCATCATTACTTTTAAATTACTGTAGTTATTTGAGCTGTTGCTTGGAGTGAATATCCAGAATTAATTTCTTTAAGTATTGAATGATTTGATCTCCTTTCTGTCCAAGGGACTCTCAAACGTTTTCTGGAGCACTACAATTTGAAAATATTGATTCTGCAGGGCTCAGTTTTTCTTATAGTCTAACTCTCATGGCAATATATTGCTACTGGAAAGACCATAGCTTTGACTATATAGACCTTTGACGGCATGGTGATGTCTCTGCTTTTTAGCACACTTTTCAGATTTGCCATAACTTTCCTTCAATGGAGCAAGTATCTTTTAATTTCATGGCTGAAATTGCCATCTGCAATGATCTTTGAACCCAAGAATATAAAATTTGAATTTCTTCTCCCTCCATTTGCCAGGAAGTGAAGGGGCCATTTGCCATTATCTTAGTTTTTTGGATGGTAAGCTTCAAGCCAGCTTTTACATTCTCGTTTTTCACCCTCATCAAGAGGCTTCTTAACTCTTCTTCATTTTCTGCCATTAGGGTAATATCATATATCTGAGTAGCTTATCTGAGATTGTTGATATTTTCCCCGGCCACCTTAATTTTGGTTTTTAACTTATCCAGTCTGACATTTTGCATGTACTCTGTATATGAGTTAAGTAAATAAGGTGACAATATGTAGCCTTGTCATACTTCTTTTCTAATCTTAAACCAATCAGTTATTCCATGTTTGGTTGTAACTGTTGCTTCTTGACTCACATACAGGTTTCTTAGAAGACAGATAAGATGATCTGGTACTCCCATCTCTTTGATGACTTGCCATATTTTGTTGTAATCCATACGATCAGAGGCTTCAGTGTAGTTAATGAACCAGAAACATATTTTTTTCCCCTGGAACTCATTTGCTTTCTCCATGATCCAATGAATGTTGGCAATTTAGTCTCTAGTTCTTCTGCCTCTTTGAAAACAGACTGGTCTTCTGATAATTTTTGGTTCATACATTGCTGAAGCCTAGCTTGTAGAATCTTGAGCACAACCTTGCTGGTGTGTGAAATGAGTACAACTGTTCAATAATTTGAACACTCTGGCATTGCCTTTTTTAAGGATTGGGATGTAAACTGATCTTTTCAATCCATTGATCACTGTTGAGTTTTCCAAATTTGCTGGCACATTTAGTGCAGCACTTTAACAGCATTATCTTTTAGGATTTTAAATGGCTCACCTGGAATTAGTCACCTCCACTCACCTTATTGTTAGCAACTTCCTAAGGCCCACTTGACTTCATTCTCCAGGATGTCTGGATCTAGATCAGTAGCCATGCCATCATGGTTATTGATGATGTGACAATCTTTCCTGTATAGTTCTTCTGTATATTCTTGCCACCTCTCCTTAATTTTTCTGCCTCCCTCAAGTCACTACCATTTTTGTTTTTTATCATGCCCATTTTTGCATGAAATGTTCCCTTGAAATCTCTAATTTTCTTGAAGAGATCTCTTCTTTCCTATACAATAGTTTTCTTCTATTTCTTTGCATTGCTCATTAGTCTCTCCTTGCTATTCTATGAAATCCTATCTTCAGTTCCTTCCCTTTTGCTGTCCTTCTTTCCTTAGCTATTTGTAAAGCCTCCTCAGACAGTCATTTTGCTTTCTTGCTCTTCTTTTTCTTTGGAATGTTTTTTGTTGCTGCTTCTTGTACAACACAATGAATCTTTGTCTGTAGTTCTTTGGACCAGATCTATCAGATCTAATCTTCTAACTCTATTAACTGTTTTTCTTTCATATTCATAAGGTATGTTACTTAGGTCATACAAATGTGGTCTGATGGTTTTCCTTACTTTCTTCAATTTAAGTCCACATTTTACAATAAGAAGCTCATGATCTGAGTCACAGTCAGCTTGAGGTCTTGTTTTAATTGACTGTATAGAGCTTCTCCACCTTTGGCTGCAAAATATATAATTAATTTGATTTAGATATTGGTCATCTGGTGATGTTCACGTGTAGAGTCGCCTTTTGGGTTGTTGAAAAATATTTGTTACGACCACCAAATTATCTTAACAAAATTCTACTGGTCTCTTGCCATTTCATTTTGTACTCCAGGGCCAAACTTGCCTGATATATACATATGTACATGCATGCATATACATATATACAGAGACAGCAAAAAAAGAATGCTGAAGATCATGCATTATATGGTTATTATATATCATATAGCAGGAGCTAGGTAGCTAGCAGAGAGTGCTGAGCCTGGTGTTAGGAGGATCTTTGTTCAAATCTGGCCTCAGATAATTATAAGCTGTGTGCTCCTGGGCAAGTTACCCTCTGTTTGCCCCAGTCTTCTCAAAGGTAAAATGGGGATAACAATAGCACTTAGCTCATAGATTTCACTTGTATCAGTAAATGTGACAGGACATAAAAATAACTATGTTTTTAACATGGAAAAAAGTCTTTTAAACATATATATGAAACCAGCAAAACTGAATGTACATATGACCATCCTGAAAATTTGTTGCATCTTGAAATGATCAGATTTATTCTGCCTCTTTTTAAATTGATCCTATTTGCAGTTAGCTGATTTTGTCTCGTAACTACCTAATTTGTGGTCTTTGTCTCTGAATGAACTTAGTTCAGCAATTTAGCTGGCCTCTAAATTAGTTAGGTTTAGAAATCTAATTCTTCTTCTAATCACTGTTCAATAGAACACTGCCTTATGGAAATTTGTTATACTTGAAGGATTTGGGTGGACACTAAGGAGTCTGATCTAGTATCTTTATACCACCAAACTATCTTTCAAGGTATCCTTCTTTGCTATTCAAAGAAGTCTGGTCCACTATATCTAACCTTTCAGAGGACTCAAACAATGAACATTTCTTAGTCACAAGAGAGAAGGAGCCCCTCATTCCCAATTTCCAACCAATCATATTGTCTTCCATGCCTCAGCAATGTAACCAGTCATATTGATTCATTGAATCATGATTCATGATTTCATGATGTTGAGGCCTTATACCAATCATAACTTATTCTCTACCTAAGAATTCTTGTTCTTTATTCTTTATTCTCCCCAAACCATAAAAGGATCTGTCCTCCTCATTCAGAGTCTTAATTTTGCTGGGGAAGCTGAGGTCCTATTTACTGGCAAATTTGAGCTTTACCAATAAATTGATCATGTTTGGAACTTTGTGCCTCAGTTTACTTTATTTTGACTAACAATCTTAAATGTGCATAAAATGCATCTAAAGATGTGGATTTCTTTCATGGGAAGAAAGCTTAGTTCCAAAAAAGATGGAACACTCCCCAAATTTTGATTTGCCATTTGGCAAACAAAATGAAACAAAGTGTCCTCCAGAACAGTTTACTAGATTGCCAAACAGAAGTGCCAACATCTTGAAGATACTTCAGTAAAGTTGTGAACACTGGAAGGGGGAGAACTAGTTTGTGTACTAGAAGAGAAGGGGGGGAAATGGAAGCAGTTCCATTGCCAAATTATCTGACATGTTCTAGAACAGTTGATATTTCTTTGAACAATTTGAAGCAGATCATGGTGGAATGGGTAGTGCTGACATTCCTGTTTAGCAAGTATGCAACTCAGTGAAATCATAAATATCTCTCAATGCTGCCAGCTCTTTGTTTCTACTAAGTATGTTCATGATGACTCAGTCAAAAAAGAATTCTAGTTTTGGAAACCACAAAGTCCATTGAAGTTTTGGAAATGGTGATTTTCTTTTTTCAAATGGAACTTTTTAATTACAAAGAAAAGCTTCATATTTTTTGCACAGATTGGGTTCCTGTGGTGCTTGATAACTCATGTGGTTTTGTTACTTTAGTGAAAAAGGAAACTCCTCACGTTGTCATTACTTTTTTCATAGACTGACACATTCACTGACAACAAAAACTCTTCTAATAATTCTGAAATAAGTTTTGTCAACAATCATAAAAGTAATCAATTTTATCATAAGTAGGTCTTGGAATCATCATATTTAAAAAATATATATTTTGTCAAGAAATAGAGCAGAATGTGAAAAGTTTCTCTACCATGCAAAAGTTTGTTGGTTTTTAAGAGTACAGTTTCAAAGCACTTGTTTGAATTTAGGATAGAAGTTTTATTTTTCTTTGAAAGAAAAAGAAAATCCACTCTTGGAGCACTGAAATAAAGGATCTTAAGCATTGGTTAACTGACACTGCAAAAATTTTTTAACAATATGAGTGAGACAAGAGTTACCATTATCCTTGGGTACTAAATGAAATGGCAGATGTGATTGCTAAGCCACAATCTATGATATCCTGAAAGATAATGGAAAATGGGAAGGATTCCATAAAAATGGAAAATGGTAATGATGTCAAAATTTTCAAAAAAGGGAGGATAACAGTTTAAACACCTCGGATCAATGAACTTCACTTTGATTGTTGGGAAAATTCCAGAAAAGATATTAAAAAGATGTTTGGGGAACATCTAGAAATGTGATGCAAAGAGACAGCATAGTTTCATCACCAGGTTCTCAAAACAGGATCTTGCCACACTAACCTAATTTCTCTCTGTCTCTCCATCTCTTTCTTGACAAGATTACTAAACCAGTAGACAAGGGAAATGCTGTGGTTTTAGTCTACTTATGTAGCAAGAAATAGAAAGTAATGACCTCCCTAATGACCTATAAAGATGAACATTAGCCAATTTCACTTGTATCAAATGATCATATGTGTAAAGCACTTTGCAAAACTTGAAAATCTCTATAAATATTAGCTATCACTATAATATTATATTCCATCCCTCAAGCTGCCACTTGAGTCATTCTCCTTCAATTTTGTCATTCTGAGATATAGGGAAATCTAGGGGCATGCTTTGATATTTTCTTTCTCATTAATAAAATTTTAATCTTGTTCTCATTAATTAATCAATTAGCTTGAGTCCCTACTCCAATTCTTTAAATATTAGTTTTTAAAATATTGGTTATTTAATGAACTGGAGAAACTTCCTTTCCCAATAGTAATTACTCTTATTTTCCATATGGTAATTCCTTGAATCTCCTATAATTAAATAAATATTGAAATTTCTATATATGTGTATACATAATTTTAATATAAAATTTATTAATAAATGATAGCCTATGTATAAATAATTATTTAATTTTTGTCTGCAAAAAATCATATACAGGCACCTGAAATTCTCCCTATAATGACAGTTGATTTCTCATTTGTGAAAACACAGTCTTATCCTATTCAATTTCTCTTAAAATATCAAGTAAAGTCTCTTCTCAAAAATCCTCTTCACAAGATAAAGGTGAAAACAGTTTCATCAGAAGAGAAGATCTCTCCATTTCCTTTCTTTCTATCTTCTCCAGCTTCTTTCTAGTCATGACAAGAAAACAATTTCTTCAGCTTCTCTCAAGCTATAACTCTTAATAGTCTCTGTCTCCACAATTCACTTCATAGATCAGAAGCAAAAAAACATACATTCTTTTCCCGACTCCAGAAGTAGAAACATCTCATATCAAGGCATTTTTTTCAACTATCACTTCACTATTGCCTGCATAAGCTACCCTTTCAACAATCTTCCATTTGGCTCTTAAAGATGCAGTAACAGTAGCTATAATCTTCAAGACTTTGAAAAAGGGGTTATACATATATTTTAACAAAGTTTTGGATAAAGTGTCTCATGGCATTATTTTAAAAAACAATTTTTAAAATTATGAACTTGACAACCAGAAAACAGTATTTTCATATGAAAGTAGGAGAGAAAAACAAAATCACATATGAAATTGTGAATCTCCCATGTATCGCTGGTTAATATTTTTAAAAATTACACATCATGTTTAACATTGTAGTATTATTACAGCTCTTCTTGACCATAACCCTTGCTAAGTATCCTTCTGCTCTCTTCTGGGCATTTTTACATGATGCTGTTTTCTTTTTTGCATAATGATAATGACTTACCAAGTCCAATACATTACTGCCTCCATGAATAAAAAAAAGGACGGTCAAGAAAAATAAATTTATGTTCTACATAAATTTTATGACTGTTTGAAAGTATGTCTTATACTGTTTCTACAACCCACAACCTCTCCACCAAAAAAAGTGAGAAGAATGATTCATCATCAGTTTTTCGGAGTTATGTTAGGATATCATATTGATCAGAGTGCTCCCAAAGTTGTTCTTTATGGTATTTTAGTCACTCTGTAAATTATTCTCCTGGTTCTGTTTATTTTGAGCAGAGTATATCCAAATATACCCAGGTTTCTCTGAATTTACCCCGTTCATCATTTATTACAGAATAATAATATTCTGTTACATTCTTTAACCATAATTTCTCCAGCCACTCCCCTAATTGACCAGTACCCATTTTGTTTCTAGTTCTTTGCTATAACCAAAAAACTGCTGTAAATATGTTTGCATATGTGCATGTACACATATAAGTAGAGATGGATGGATAAGATAGATAGAGAGAGATAGATAGACAGATAGATAGACAGATAGATAGATAGATAGATAGATAGATGGATGGATGGATGGATGGATGAATGGATCCTTTGCTTCTAAGTTTGATCCCTTTGTGGTATAAACACAGTAGTGATATTTTTGGATCAAAAGGTATTTGCATGTATTGATTTTGGGGGTTTAATTCCAAATTGCTTTCTCAAATGTTTGGACCATTTCACAACTCTCTGAAAAAACTTCACCAGTGTGTCTGTCTTCCCACAACCTTTCTAAAAATTATTATTTCTTCCTTTCTTCCTTTTTTCCTTCCTTCCTTCCTCCCTTCTTCCTTCCTTCCTCCCTCCCTCCCTCCCTCCATTTCTTCTTTCTTTTTCTTTCATTCTTTCTTCCTTTTTTTTTTTGGTCATCTTTGCAAATTTCATGGGTGGAAGGTGTAACCTCACAATCTATTTAAATTTTTTCATGATGGTCTTGTAGAGAAGATGGAGAGACATGAACTCTGAGTGGTATGATTAGATGGATACAGAACTCATTGGACAGTTAGTCTCAAAGTTACAAATGGATCTCCATCAGTGTGGCAGGAAGTCTCCAGCGGAGACCTAAGGATCTGAGCATTGACATTTGTCTGTTTAGTTTTTTATCAATTACTTAGATAAAGACATTTCATGCTCATTAAATTTGCAGCTAACACAAAAGTTGGAGGCATACCTAACACACTGTGTGACAGTCAAGATCTAAAAGGATCTTGACAATCTTGAGCGTTGGACTGAATATAATATGCTGGAATTCAGAAAGGATAAGTATAAAGCCATAACTTGGGTACAAAAAGGATTATTACAAGTGTAAGATGGGAAAGAAATGGTTAGAAAGAAGTTGTTTTCTAAACAACTGGGGTTTTAGTGGTCTGCAGGATCAATGAGTTAGCAGTATGATATGATAGCCGAAAAAGGTAATATAATCTTGGGCTACATTAAGAAGGTCATGACTTCTAGGAATAGGAAGGTGATAATTCCATTGTACTCTGCCCTTTTCAGACCTTGTCTAGAATATTGTCTCCAACTGACGAGTCATAGTTAGACATTAATAAAACTAGAGGGTATCCAGAGAAAGGAAACCAGGATGGTGAAGAGCCATGAGTTCAAGTCAGATGAGGACACATTGAAGGACCAGTGGATTTATAGCCTGGAAAAGAGAGGTGGAGAGAGGAGAGGAATAATAACTCTTCATGGAAGAGGGACTAGGCTTGTTCTGTTTGCCTCCAGAAGACACAAAAACAAGAAACAACACAAATAAACTAACAAAAGATGGGTAGAAGTTGAGAAAAGGACAATTTAGGTTTGATTTCAGGAAGAATTTCCTAACACACACCTGTCCAAAAAGTGGAATAGATTGCTTCAAGAGGTGGTGGGCTTTCCTCCTTGAAGGTATTTGTGGAGAGTCTCACTAAATCCTTGTCAGGGAGTAAAGATTGCTTTGGTCTGTGGGTTGAACTAAATGGATGCTAAGATCTCTTCCTTGGAAGAATAAAGTCTATGATAATTCCCATTTTTAAAAATGTATCAAATGTTTTCCTAGCTTTTTTGCATTAATTATTGAAGAAAATGCAGCTTTGCAGTTGACATTAAATGTAGGAAGATCATTTAAATCTCCTTGTCTTATGGTGGAACATTGATGGTTCTTTACCTCCTATGACTGAAGTATCCCTTGAGCTTACTTCCTAAGCTAATTGGCCCTCCTGAGTGTTGTCTGATTGACAAGGCCAATTAGGTTGAAATTTCCTATGCCAGTGGAACAAGAAATTTTAAGGGGCAAAGAACTGAAATGTCCTTCCTGGGATGGTCTTCAGTACTTCATTTCCATGACACTGTAGTCAACGATTTTCATTATTTATTTTCTGTTCATTATTCATTTGTTTATTACTATGACAGACATCATGGAGGATGTAATCAACAAGCATTTATTAAAGGCCTACTGTTTTTAAAGCACTGTATAAGACAATGGGGGAAAAAGACAAAGCTAAATTACTTCCTGTCCTCAGGGAACTTACATCTCATAAATAAAATAAGATATGACACTGGAACTCAAAGAGTTTATGGAATAATAGAAAATATAGGATATATGCAAAAATAAATCTACTACTATACTAGTTAGACCATGAAAGGAGGTCTGATTTCTATAGGAAGAGATTGTGAGAGGGGCAGAAGAGAGAGTACTTTAATTAAGGAGAATAAGGAATTATATAGAGTACTTAGAGGTGGTTTGGATTAGTGAAGACAGACAGATATAGAATATGGGTGAAAGAAATTTGGAGAAATCTTGAGGAATTTAGAAAAATTTGAAGAACAATATCAGGTCCAGATATCATTCCAGATTCTGCTTCTGGATTCTGTAAAAGAAAGTGGAAGGAAAACAAAAAGTGATAGAGTTAAGTAGGATTAAAGAAGATTAAGGAGAGAAGTGTAAGATAAAGAACTAAGGAGTCTTTTTTTTTGAGGAAGACTAAGGAAGGAAGAGAAAGACAAAACAGAATGAGAAAAGGTCAAGTGGAACAATTATTGAACACAGCAAATTCAAAGAGCGGAGTATTTTAGTGTAAGAGGGAATAAGGGCTGAGTTGCATATGATGAGATGATTCTAAAAAACAAAATTAGGTAAGAAAAGGTTAAAAGGAGAAATTATTTCATAAAAAGGGGGTGTGAAAGGGAGAACTAATACAGAGGAAGCCAATGGGAGTGGAGGGCTGGTAAAATTGGAACCTTACTCTCATCAGGGCTGAAGAGGAAGCAACATATACTTCTGAAGAGGTTTAGAAGTCTTCTGAACTTCTAGAGAGGGAGAAAACTGGTGGATAGCGTGGAGGAGGGGCTTTAAGAAAGGTATACTGATTGAGATTAGGAGAGCTGGGTGAATAAATAAGGGAGAGACTTTTAGAGGGGACCATAAAATAAGGAAAAAGAGGGTAAGGGGAGAAGATAAAGGTAATAAGGATAGGGTGAAAAGAGAGACTGAGAAGGGAAATAGTAAAAACAAGATGGAGGGACATATCAAAATAGAAGTATGAACTAGATATAAGGTGAGATTTTGCAAGAAAATGAGAAGAACACGAAGCATATTACTTATCAGATTTGTGAATAGGTAAACAATTTGTGAATAAACAAGAGAGAGAGAGCAAAACTAGGTGTAAATTGATCATTTCAATTACATTAAATTTAAAAGGTTTTTTTTTTACAAATAACATTAATAAAGCCAAGATTACAAGGAAAGCAGAAAATTGGGGAAAAATTTTTTATAGATAGTTTATCTATAAATAAAATAACCTGGAGGTATCATTTTACACTTACAAGATTGGTTAAATTGATAGAAGGGGAAAATGACAAATGTTGGAGAGGATGTGGAAAAACTGGGACACTAATTTAATGTTGGTGGAATTGTAAAATGATTCACCCATTTTGGAGAGCAATCTGCAATTATGTCCAAAGAGTTATTGAACTATCTATGGCCTTTGACCCAGCAATGCCACTACTTGGTCTATTTCTAACAATGATTAGGGAAAAAGGAGAAGAACCTATATGTTCTAGAATGTTTATGGTAGCTCTCTTTGTGGTGGTGAAAAAAACCCCCAAAACTAGAGATTACATGGATGTCCATCTATTGGGGAATGCCTGAACAAGTTATGGTATATAGTTATGATGGAATACTTTTGTGTTTTAAGAAATGGTGAACTCAATGATTTTAGAAAAACATGGAAAGACTTTCATGAAATAATAAGAGCTAAATGAGCAGAACCAAGACAACATTGTATACAGTGATAGCAATATTGTTTTGAGAATGACTTTGAGAAAATAAGTTATTTTGTCTATTAAAAATATCCAAATTAACTATAAAGCACATATGAAGAAAGATGTTATCTGCATCCAGAGAAAGAACTGATAAATAGAAGCATGTATAGAATAATTTTGCACACACACATACACACACACACACACATTTGTGTCTAATAGTAGCTATCTTTAGGGTGGGGTGAGAAAAGGGAAGAAAAAAATAAATTTACATGATATTTGAAAGGAATAGCAAGTTGTATATAGTAGATTTGAAGTTTTGTGTACAATCATCTTTTTTATTGTACTATGTCATGGTTTTATTCCATAAATTGTTTTATTCCATAAATTAATTTTAAATTAAATTAAATTTAATTTAAAAAATTAAATTTTAAAAAATTTAAAAATTTTAAAAAAAGGAATAGGAGTTGTTGAAGGTAAGGGTGGGGTTACTGAATTATAAAAATAGATGATAAATGAGAAGAAACATGTAATGAAGTATTTAGTGTTGAGGTATACACATCCTTGAGGAGTTAAAACAAAATAAAATTGATGTTGAAAATTTCAACTGGTATAGAGAACAGAAGGAAATTTTCAGCATCATTCATTGAATGTTTAAAGTTAGATTTCTGTTACAAACAAATAATTGTTCTTCATATTATAAACTGTAAGCTGAGCTTACTGGAGAAGGTGAAGGGACTTGATAATGTTATAACCTCTTAAAGTTATTAGGG
This sequence comes from Pseudochirops cupreus, assembly GCA_028627135.1. Classification (NCBI taxonomy): domain Eukaryota; kingdom Metazoa; phylum Chordata; class Mammalia; order Diprotodontia; family Pseudocheiridae; genus Pseudochirops; species Pseudochirops cupreus. The sequence continues at coordinate 166,121,350 of CM053580.1, read as the reverse complement.
ATAATGCAACATTCCTAAGGGAAAAAGAAACAAGGTTTCAGTGGGTAAAAATGGGATCTGAGCTGAAGGTGTGAAGACTTTAACATCAGAAGATAGAGGCCAGAGGAGGAAGGGAAGGGAAAGAAGAGATAATTTATTAAAGTTAAACTACATATCTAAAACTTTTCCTGAAGAAGAGGGAGCTGGATGACTTGGGGAGGAAGAAGATCTTTTTCTTCAAAGAATGATATAATAGAACCTCAGAATCTCATCAGATGAGAGATAACCCAGGAAGGGTCAGAGAAAGAATAGAAAGGTATTGATTCTTTACTCAGGGATACTGAGGTGGCAATTTGTCAACCCAATAATAACAATAGAAATGTCTGTTGTCTTTCCTGGCATGCACTCATTACATAATAGAGGACCTCCTAAAGCTTGTCAAAACAGATGACTACTACATGTATCTGGTGATTTATGTTAGCATAATAATTCTGCCAGAAGGAACTAAAAAAGTATTGCTAAATATTATGATGTTGTGGGTAAGAGATTGAAGATCATACCATCAGAGTTTGTGTTTTGCTTGCTTTCGTTCAATAAAATCAGGAAATGTAAAAGGAAAAAAACTATTTTGAAAGTGAATAACTGGTTAAAAAGGTTACATCTGAGAATGAGATTTGGTTTTCTTCTAGACCTTTGCTTATGTAACACCCAGTTTTGTAGATCTTCTTATTTGGAGAGGTTTGGGGCATCCAAAAGCCCATTATGAAGAAAGGAGGCAGTATCCCTTATTTCGTCACTTATGTTTCCAAAAAAGTGTTGGAGACATGAGGTTCCCAGTAATAGCCGTGGTGTTGGAGAAGCAGGGAGGGTCCTACCATCTTGACGAATGGTTCCTGATTCAGTCCTTGTATTCTGTGGTTTAAAAGTTAAGACTTGGGATGTAAGTGTGACTGCTGAGACCATTAGTCATAGCCCTGGTTGATGTTGGATACTTCTAAGGAGAAAACTGGCATGGCTGGGAAGCTGAGTCCCAGTAGACAAAATGAAGCACAAGACTTGAGTATTTAGAGAAGTCAATCAAACAAGCTTCACTGAGGAGAGCTGGAACATAAGTCCTTCAAGGAAGATGGACAAAGAGTAGTCTATTGGAGTTCTGGATGGGAGACATGGGGTGGGTTTTTATAGCATTATTTTCTAGTTTAAACAGGACCAGGCATTGGGGATAAGAAATGGGGGATTCAGTCCTGGAGTGATCAAGGTTTGGGATGAGTACTGTCTCGTGGATGCCTAGAATATTGGAAAATAGCTGATATTTGAACTCCCCAATAGTGGGAAAAGAGGATTTTGGCCATCCCTGCAGGTCTAACTCTGACAAAACAACTCAAGGGTTTTGAATTTCCCTGGGATCTCTTCATTTATTTAGGTAGGAAAGATACTGTATTTTTTACATATTCCCCTTGGGTTGCTCCTCAATTTGCATCCATGGTTTGGGGGCCTCAGAAAGTGATTACTCTCTCAAGTTTGAGGGATAATCTGTGGGCAGCTTTTCCTACAACTATAGCAACCCCTCTCCCCCCCTCCAGATGTGTACTTCCCATTAACAGTCAACCAGTAGATTTAATCAGATTTTGACTAAGGCAGTTACTACTATGATAAAGTAAGAAGGGCTGATATAAAACATTCCCCTCAAATCCTGGAGATCACACTTCTGCAAATACAAACCATGCCCATTAGAAGAGTGGAATCAAATTGAGAATGTACACATGTAGAACACACACATGGCATGGGCCTTTCTGAATTCTTTTTTATCTTTACTGTGTCTGCCTAGATATTACAGAGGGACTTCACTTATCCACATATCTGCTAAAATAATTCTTTCTCCTTCTCTCTGTCTCTCTCTGTCTCTCTCTGTCTCTCTCTGTCTCTCTCTGTCTCTCTCTCTCTCCAAAACAGAGCAGCTAAAAGAGAAGAAACCAAGAAGGGAAAATTATATTGGGGATCTGATTTTCACTAAAAGAGAAGACCTGGTTATTGGGATGGAAATGGTGGGCACCTTGTGGGGAAGTATCTAATCCCTCTTAGGTAGTGAAGAAAAATCCAGACATAGTCTGAAACGCAACTGATATTTTGGAAAAAAACATATTTTCAAAAGGTTTAGAGGAATCACATCATAGGATGCCATGGAGGAAAATGCTTCAGTGGAAATCATCCCAGGAGAGATGAGACACTCTCAGTAATGAAATTCTGAAGTCACAAAAGGGAAACAATTAAAATGAGGAATAAAAAATGACAGTTGCCTGAAGAGATCAATAAGAATGCACAAGGAGCTCTCTCAATGATCAACTTATACTCAAGAAAAGAAATATATTGAAGGTGGTGCAAGGGAAGATAACAAAATTAAATATAACAATGTAGCACAGTTCGGTGAAAAAAGAGTGTCAGAAGGCCTAAAGTATAGAGCAAATAAAGGCTAGCAAAGGAACTAGGGAGAAAAAAAAGAGGTTTTATGGATATTGGGAGGAAAAAGAGGATAAGAGAGGGAGTTTAACTTGGGCTGAATGGCAGCCTGATAACTGACGGAAGAGAGAAGCCAGAGTTACTTAATTTTCATCTTGCTTCTATTTCCTCTAACAAAGGCAATGCCATCTGTATTAGAAATTACAACAAAATGGGCTAATAGGGAGCTGATAACCAAGTTCTCAATTTTCCCACATCCCCACCAACATTTATCATTTTCCCTTTTTGTCATATTAGCCAATCTGATAGGTATGAGGTGGTACCTATGAGTTGTTTTAATTTGCATTTCCCTAATCAGTAGTGATTCAGAGCCTTTTTTTCAAATGACTATAGATAGGTTTGATTTCTTCTTCTGAAAACTACCTGTCCATATCCTTTGGCCACTTATTAATTGTAGAATGACTTGCATTCTGATAAATTTGACTCGGTTCTCTATATATTTGAGAAATGAGAACTTTATCAGGAATAGTTGTGTAAAAATTTTTTCCTAGTGTTATATTTTTCTCCTACTATTGGTTGCATTGGTTTTGTTTGTGAAAAAACTTTTTAATTAAACAAAACCAAGATTATCCTTTTTACATTTTGTAATTCTCTCTATCTCTTGTTTAGTCATAAATTCTTCCCTTCTCCATAGATCTGACAGGTAAACTATTCCTTGATCTCCTAATTTGCTTATGGAATCAACCTTTATGTTCAAATAATGTACCCATTTTAACTTTATCTTGGTATTCATTTGATATTTAAGCCAGGGAGAGCAAAAACAGAGAAAGAAAACTATAGACCAATTTTCCTAATGAATAATGATACCAAAATTGCAAATAAAATACCAGAAAAGAGAGTATAACAGTATATGACAAAGATCACACAATGAGACCAGATGAGATTTATACCAAGAATTCAGGGCTAATTTAATATTAGGAAAATTATAAGCATAATTAACTGTGTCAGTAATAAAAACAACACAAATTATATGATTGTCTCAACAGATGCAGAAAAAACTTTTGACAAAATACAACACCCATTCCTGTTTAAAAAACAACACTATAAAGCATATATTCAATGAAGTCTTTAATAAAATTATACATAGTTTCTATCTAAAACCAAGAGCAAGTCTTTTTTGTAATGGGGATAAACTAGAAGCCTTCCCAATAAGTCAGGGATAAAACAAGGATTGTCCTTTTGTAATTGGTTGATCTTCTTAACCTCCTTGTTTTTCTTGGATTGTTCTTTTTTTTTTTCTTCCAGTTTTTCCTCAATCTTTCTCACTTGATTTTCAAAGTCTTTTTAAAGTTCTATATAAATTCTTTTTGGCAGGTAACCATTTGATGCTACTCTTTGGGAGTAGAAGAGGGTTTCTTTGCTTCACTATCCTCCTCTGAAGATGAACCCTGGTCTTCTCTATTTCCATAGGAATTCTCTATGGTTGAAGTCTTTCTCCTTTGCCTGTTCATATACATATATGCACACATGCATATACATGCACACACACATGCATGCATGCATATATACATAGATATAAAATTTGTGGCAGCTTAGTTTCTATAATCACCTCTAGCCCTAGGGGATGGGGGATGGTGCCTCTGACCTCAGATTCTTCTTCAATTCTCCCTTCTGGCCTGGAAGTGAAACAAAGACATCCAGTCTCCTATAAGTGCCCACAGCCGGTGGTGTCCCTGCCCCACTGCTTCTGCACTCACTGGGCATGTGCTTGTTCCTTCTAACCCCCACTATATCTCTGCAGCAGAGCTGGATCTGGTGTTTCTGGTCAGCAGAGGTTTCCTTTATCATCCCTGGCTCAGACATCCAACTTCCCTCACTGTCCTGGGGGTAAAAGTTACTGTGGCTGGGGCTGAGGCAGCCTCCCAACCCAGCTAGCCTCAGGGCTTGCCACTTGTTGTTTAACTGGTCCTAGCCTGGAGGTATTTACTCTTCACAGAGACCAAACCTTGTCCTGGGATTTTTCTTCAGATCTTCTCTGATTGTCCCAGAAGGACCACTGCTTTACCCCTACTCTTATTTGTTTATATCGCTCTATATTTTTCCTACTATTATTATCTCATTTGTGGGGGAAATCTGGAGAGCTTAGAATTTTCTGACCTACTCTACCACTTTCCCAGAATCCTCTCCTGAAGTATGTGTGTGTGTGTGTGTACATATAAGTATGTATGTATGTATATATATATATATATATATATACATATATATACTTATGTAAAATGTGTCTCTGTAAATATATATATATATATATATTTTTTTTTAAGAAAAAGATATGCAAAGATGTAGACTTCATAGTACAATTGCTGGATGGAAAGAGTAAATATAGATAGTTTGATGTTGTTGTGGCAGGTCTCTAGGGGCTCAAGCACTTGCAATTGGTCCTGAACAATTTAACATTTTTGGTAATGACCTGGATAAAGTTATAGATGACATGCTTATCAGTCTTATAAATGAGAAAAAGCTTGGAAAGTTGGGTAACACAACAGGATAGAATCAAGATAATCTTGATAGGCTAAAGCATTAGGTTAAACCCAATAAGACAAAATTTAGTAATACTAGATGTAAAGTCTAAAACATAGACCTTATTAGCACCAGATTTGGGTCAGGTGTGGAGATACATACCTGTAATGCTTGTGAATGGAGAGGCTGAGGCTGAAGCCCCACACTGCGGTGGGTTAAGCTGTCGTGTCTACACTGAGTTTGATATGATCAGGGTGGGCTTGTGGTAGGTGGGAGACACCAAGTTACCTAAGGAGGGGAAAACTAGCCCAGGTCAGAAACAGAACAAATCTTTTCAAAGTAGGACAGAACCCACAGTAGCCTCTGCATGGGTGAGACAGGGAAATCTTGTCTCAAAAACAACTAAACCAAACGAAATTAAAAAACAAATGTAAGATGTGGGAGGCATAATTAGATAGCAATTTCTCTTAAAAAAAAGGAAAAAGGGGGGCGGAGCCAAGATGGCGGCGTAGCAGCAGCAACATATCGCAGCTCTCACATAGCCACCCCAAAATACCCATGAAATAGGACTCTAAACCAATCCTAGAACTCCAAAATGCACACAAAGATACTTCCCACTAAAGTCAGCTCGGCTACGAGGAACCATATCAGCACCGCGAACTGAAACCAGCCTGGCCTGAAGCCGCGGCTGTGCCCCGGGGGCGGCTGGACGGGAGGAGTGGAGAAGCTGAGGAGCTTCAGGTGAGCGGATTAGTGGCAGCTGTGAATGGGAATTGTGAAAGGAGGAGATAAGCAGTCAGGCCAGAAGGCCTCCAGAGTGGAAAAGTGAAAGGCAGAAGTTTTGCACCCACCTCGCTTTGCAGCTTCCCGCCCCCGGCCTGCAGGCAGCAGGGGGACTGAGTGATTCTTTTCGGGCCAGAGCTCTAGCATTGAGCGGCCTGGACGGATCGCTGTCTTGGGCCTCGGTCTTGGAGTCTTTATTATCCAGTCTGCCGGAAGTATATAGGAAGAGTTCCCAGCCTCTCCCTAAGAGCTACGGCAGCTGGGAGGACCCCAGCGATTTGGGACAGAGCTTTCCCTTCTGGAAGCAGAGCCCCACAGAGATTTAAAAAAAAAAATCACGGTCTGAAGAACCATG
>CM053580.1:166099390-166114759 GCA_028627135.1 Pseudochirops cupreus | reverse complement strand
ATTATTATTATTATTATTGACTACATCCAACTGGAACTTGAGATACACAGGCACTGCAGTTGGGAGATCCATCTTGCCCTACCAAAAAGTGACATAGGAGAGAATAGACTGGGGGAGGGGGGAAACACTGGGATGTCTGTTTTGGGGTGGTGGGTGGGGAAAAGACGGGGAGAAAATTTGTAACTGAAAAAAAATTTAATAAAATAAATTTATTATAAAAAAAAAAAGGAAAAAGGTCTGGAGGTTTTAGTGGATTATCAGTTCCATATGAATCAACAGTGTGATGACAAAAAGTAAATGTGATTTTTTTAAATCTTTTTTTTTGCTGCATTGAGAGGCATAACTTCCAGCAATACAGAAGTGATAATAATCCTGAAGTTCTGACCTTGTTCCAGAATACATCCAGAATATTGTGTTCATTTCTGATTGCGACAGCATATGAAGGACATTGATAAATTCTGGGCAGCCTTCAAAGGATGGCAACCATGATGGTGAAGAGCCTTGAAGCCATGTCCTATAAGGATTAGTTGAAGGAACTGTGCATGTTTAGCCTGGAGAATACATAAAGGGGACATGATAGCTGCCTTGAATTATTTAAAAGGCTGTTTCATGGAATAGGGATTAGGTTTAAGTTTGACTCTAGAAGAGAGAACCAGAAGCAGTATGTGTCAGCTGCAGAGGTAAAGGGTTAGAAAAAAATTTCCCAATAATTAGAATCATCCCCAAGTCTATGGGCTGCCTCGGGAGGTAGCAAGTTTTCTGTCATTAGAAGTCTTCCAGTAGTAGATGAAATACCACTTGTTGGATATTTTGGAGTGGGATTATTTGTCAGATATGGGTTGAAGAACCTTCCAACTCTAAAATTCTATGATTCTATAAATAATAATTTTCAGCTATACAGTAAACTTCTGGTTCTCAAAAAGCATGCCAGAATGGCAATTTTTTTTTATCCCATATCCTTAAAAAGGCATATTTGCCCATGTTAAGTAACAATTGATATTAGCCAAGTGGAAACGAGAGTTGATGTCATTCATTTTGTAACTTTAAACTGGGATGTCCAGCAGGCATACCTTAGAAATATTGCAGATTCCAGACCACAGCAATAAAGCGAATATTGCAATAAATCAAGTCATGATTTTTTTATTTCCCAGCCCATTTGAGTTTTGTTTACATTATACTGTAGCCTACTAAGTACCTACTAGTAATATGTCTAAAAAAAGTTCGTAATTTAAAATTCTTTATTGCTAAAAGTGCTAATTATCATCTGAGCCTTTAGTGAATCTTTATCTTTTTGCTGGTGGAAAGTCTTGCCTTGATGTTGATGGCTGCTGAATGATGAGGGTAGTGGTTGCTGAAAGCACAGGTAGCTGTGGTCATTTCTTAAAATAAGACAACAATGAAGTTTGCCTCATTGATTGACTCTTTCACTTGAACACTTAGAAACCATTAGAAGGTTATTAATAGGTCTAATTTCAATATTGTTTTATCTCAGTGAATAGGGAGACCTGAGAGGAGTGGAGAAAGACCAGTAGGTGGAGAAGTCAGAATACACATTTATTGGTTAAGTTTGCCATCTTATGTGGGCACAGTTCTTGGCACCCCCAAACAATTATAATAGTAAAGACCACTGACCACAGATCACTATAACAGATTTCATAGTAATGAAAAAGTTTGAAATATTGTGAAAATAACCAAAACATGACACAGAGACATGATATAAGCACATGCTGTTGGAAAAATGATGCCAATCAGCTTGCTTGATATAGGATTGGCACAGAAATCTGTAAAAAGTGCAGTATTTGCAAAGAGCAGTGAAGTGAAGCACTTGTACTGGTAAACGTATGCCTGTACTGGTAAATGTTTAACATCTAGCTCTCAAATTCCCACAATATGCTCAAGTTTAATCTGCATTATTAACATTTTATATATAATTTTCTAAAATACAATCAACAAAACAATGAATTAAGCCCAAATTTGTGTTACTGATGATTTCAGAGTTTCAAATTCTCACAATGAATATTTTAACTATTGGGCTTTCCAAATGAGCTGGCTTCAATATCGATAGCCCTGATTGTTCTCCAAATCTTCATGATCATATATTTTCCCTGGATTAAGTAGCTTACACCATAAGGTCTAGTATTTAAATTCTTATTGACAAAATAAATTCTATCCAAAGGTTTTGACAACTTTCTTTTTATGTTCTGCCTTACTCTTAAAAGAAACTCTCAAAATTATGCTTTAGGACAGTTACAGTATCAGAAGAGGCTTTAAGTGGTTAAGAATATTCCTGTCTTCATATGCTGATTTTAAAGTGAAACAACAGAATTAATTCTAAGCTTATTTGTTATAAAACTGAATGTTTTGCACATTTGGGGGGGGGCCCTCAGGAATGACAGGATAGAATAAAACTGGAATCTCATGATAATGAGAGAAGGAAAAAACCAAAGTGTTTAGAGTGACAGTAGATGGTGCTAGACAGGTATAAAAGAAACCATCTTTTGAGACCAACTTTAAGATTTCCTTGATGCTAAAAAGTCTATAAAATGTGTGGTTTTGATTTACAAATCCAAAAAAACTATTTAATCAAAATAGTTGAAATGATACAACTTAATAGCAAACTTATACAAACTCCTATATCAAGACAAAGTTAAGGTTGTGATTAAATTAACAAAGGCAGGAACTTCAGAGGTGAGAAGGTCAGTTCATGTTTTATCTTGTTTTTTGTATTAAAACCAAAACAATGTTAAATTTCCAAAAGAAGTTAATTTCCTGTTGAATGTCATATTCATTATTTGAAGTGTGTGATGGGAAGTTAAAACTCTAATCTCATTTTTCATTATTATCATTTACAGAGTATTTTATATCTGAAAAGTGCTTTATAAATATTTACAGTAGTTAATTTTCACAGCAATGTAACACAAAATGAAATTTTACTTGTTTTACAGATGACAAAACCAAGACATTGGACAAGTTAAAAAGTTTTTCAAGGTTATATAATAGATTTCTTTTGCAGTCACTATGCCTTAGTACGATCAGAGGGTGAATTAGTACAAATGGTATTTGTCTTCTTTTTTTTTTATGGAGAGAGGATATCTAGGATTCTAGATGGATTGGTGAATCCTTGATGGTAGTGCCTATAATGGAAGTTCCCCAAACCAATGAAACCACAGGTCTTGGATATATTGTTTTATCAGTGGTTGTGAGCATGAGTTTCAACAACCTTTATGGAAGTATACACCTGTGAACAACTGCCACTCCCAGAACCTCCTGAATGCTGTGTTGTACGTACTTCCTGCTGTCACCCAGGAGACAAGTTTCATCCACTAACAAACCAGCACAAGGCTTTTCCATTCATCTCACAGTGAAATACAGATGAATGACAGAGTCAACAACAGCCTGTTCAAGTCACACAGCCTGGGTATAGAACATGACTGCCTGAAGCCAGGTATTCTATATAACCTGAATTCTCAAAATCACTGTGAAAGATGCACCTTTGCTTTAAGAGAAGTCATAGTCGCTAACTCAGAGAAGACTGAGGCTTGTTGGGTTTACTCTATTGACTACCTTGAATAAATTTATTTTGGAGTCCTTAAAACTCAGAGGCTAGAATTTTAACATTTAAATTAGACTTTTTTATAATACCTATGAATTGCTATGGATCATGGATGGAATATGTGATATAAAATTCTCTTACTTGGAAAAGACAGACTTTTAATATAAAACTTCTTCAGAGCAGGGGTAGTGTTTATAGCAAAGGGTTAAGGAAGATGGTTTTAGTGAAGGGTGATGGTGAAAGTATCTAACATTAGGGTAGCTAGGTAGCACAGTAGATAACCATCCTTGGAGTCAGGAGGACCTGAGTTCGATTTCAGCTTCAGACACTTACTAGCTGTGTGATCCTGGGCAAGTCATTTCCATATTTATATAGATATCTGTATATATGTATGTATGTGTTTGTGTATGTATGTGTTTGTGTGTGTGTGTGTGTGTGTGTGTGTGTGTGTAATCTTGTGGATCCTTAAAATCAAAAAGTAAAGTAGTGATGCTCATAGCATTTCATTTTCAAATGTGTTTATGTGAAAATGCATTAACAAACAGAATGTCATAATAGGAATGGTAGAGACTATCTTTTCCAGTTGCAATGAAAATGTATTCAGAATTTAATATATATTAGGCATTTGTTGTTGTTCAGTCATTTTCAGTTGTGTCTGACTCTTTGTGACTCCATTTGGGGTTTTCTTGGCAAAGATACTGGAGTGGTTTGCTATTTTCTTCTCCAGCTCCTTTTACGGATTAGAGAACTGAGGCAAACAGGGTCAAGTGACTTGCCCAGGGTGACTCAGGTAGTGTCTGAGGCCAGATTTGAACTCGGGAATTTGAGTATTCCTAATTCCAAACCTACTGCTCTATTAAGTGTAGCACCTAGCTGCCAATGTATTAGGCCGTGGCCAATGAATATGAGGGGAAAGAGGGAATCCATATTTTTTAAAATGCCATAGAAACTATTCTTGCAGATAAATAGCAAGTGACTTTCAAATGCTAATAATTGGGCTATGGGCTATTGCTCAGCAGACAATACACAACAAGACCCCAATTTGGTACTAACTGTAAGTTTTTATATCTTCCAGCCAGAGCAAGGAACACTATGGATGACATTCTGAGCCTTAGTTTAAGGGAAAGAACTGTGTCATGTATAAAGAACTTCAAGCCATGACTAGAGACCTGTTTAGGGAGAGATTACAGTCTCAATGGCAACGCCCCATCTCTCTTGGTCACAGGGTTATGATGCCCTTTATAATTCATGCACAGGGAGGTAGAAAGGTATTTAAATAAAAGGCTGAAAGAAACCCTCCTTAAACCCCAGCCAGATTAACTCTGAATTGGAAGTCTGCCTCAGGGCCCTTAGAAGCAGCCGAATCATTTTTTATATCATCAACTTTGAACATGGGACAGAATATTGATTGACTATGTTTCATCTGAGTGCATATTTAACAGATAATTTCATAAGTCTCTTGTACTATGAAATTCTCATTAAAAAAAAAAAGACCTGTCTCTGCAACATACTTAATTGTCTTCTAGAAGCCATGATCTTAGGGAAAAAAATAATAACATTCCTGGGATGGGTGGGTTCATTTATAACTCTGTTATAGATGGGAAATATGTTTCTGAGTTGCCAAAATTTGTACTATACAAACTTCAAATAGGAAGGGAATGTGGGAAAATGGGATGGAGAGGAAGAATTTCTGTCAGTCTGGAATCCATAGAAAAGTAATGGTGGGCTGCCTCCTTGTTGGTCACCCAACTCTGCACTTCAATGGTACTGCTTTAGGTCAGCTCAACAGCAGTTTTATAATTGGCCAGGCCAATCAAAGGGTAGAGGTCTCCTACAAGTGTAAAGGCATCACAGTAGGGTTTGTTAATATGTATTAATAAAAACATTTTGGTCTGAGGCAATCTTAAGGTCTATGTTGAGGTGTCTTTGCCACTTGCAATGCTTCTTCTAGTGCCTATTAAAATTAATGGGAGAAGATATTTAATACGTCCAACTAAGCAATGCTGACTGAAAACAATTTTAAGTTGTTCTTCCTAAATTTGTTTCTTAGGGCAGAATTTTCCAAACTGTGGGTTGTACTACTCAGGAGTATGGGACAAGACCCTTACAGGTTGCTTGAAAGAATGAACAAAATTATTGGGTATTTTAAAGTATAACTTCCACATAAATATGTTCTTTCTGCTCTATGAAAACAAAGTTCATATCAAAGTTAACAAAAGGAAACCAAACATAATTGAATTCACTCCAATTGAAAGCAAATTTAGTATACAGATTATTTAATACATTATGCACAAATGAGGGTAAACTGGAGTCATTTCGATCCTTAATGATGGCTTAGGTTCATGATACAACTAAGTTGTGCCATCAAATTGCTGATCTTGAATGTAAAGTGTGTAAACTTGAAATTAAACAATATTTTGTGGAAGATTAGTACTATATGTATTATGTTTTTAAATAGCATTCATTTTGATAAATGTACTAAAAGTTAATTTTTTAAAACTTTAATTCCAAAAAAATTAAAATATCTTAAAATAGTCATAGGTAATCATTTGTAATTTTTGATAATTAAATTTAAATATTAGGGGACAGCTAGGTGGCACAGTGAATAGAGCACTGGCCCTGGAGTCAGGAGGACCTGAGTTCAAATTTGGCCTCAGACATTTGACACAAAATTAGCCATGTCATATTGGGCAAGTCACTTAACCCCAATAGCCCCCCCCAAAAAAAAGCAAAAAGAAAAAATTAAATATTAGCTGAGGAAATTGTTTGTATCTCTTTGTCATTGTCAAGATAAGTTTCATTGGGTAGTAGGCTAAATGTAGTGCTAACAGATGTACTTGGGGACAACTATACCACGCTTGGTTGTCATCTGTCTGTCTTTCTCTGTCTCTGTGTTTCAATCTCTCCTTCACTTTGAGTTTCTTTTTTGTTATCTCTTCTTTTTGTCTCTGTTTCTTTCTTTACCTAGTGCAAGTGCTCATTTTCTATAATCTTCACCTTCAGACTCAAACTCATAGGATTCAATAAATTTAATTATATAATTTATTAACATAATCAAAAGTCATAGAAAATACAAACAATATTAAAATGTCAAATCAAATGAATAATCATTTATTAAGCACTTACTGTATACTAGGTACTGTGTTAAGAGCTGGGAGGATAAATACAAGCAGGGAAAAAGGAAATCCTTGCTCTCAAGGAGCTTATATGTCTAATGAGGAAAGACAAAGAGGAAGAGGAAGGAATAAACATTTATGTAGCACTTTCTACTGCCAGGCATTGTACTAAGCACTTCACAAATATTTCATTTGATTCTTACAACAATCTAATAAGATAGGTATTGTTATTAGCCTCATTTCATAACTGAGGAAACTGAAGCAAACAAGTTAAGTGACTTGCACAGGGTCACACAACTAGTATGTACCTGAGGCTAGATTTTAACCTAGGTCTTTCTGATTCCACATCCAATGGTCCATGAATCGTGCCACCTAGCTGCCCCAATACTTAAGCAATGAACAACACAGAAAAAGGAACAGATCACACACAAAAGGAAGATGGAAGGGGGAGGGAATGAAAGTAGGGTGATCATGACACAGTCTACAGAGTCAAAAGAGCAGCTTGGAGAAGAAGGAAGACAGAGTTGGCCCAGGTATGTTCCTTAAAGTGGAGATTCTGGGAGAAACCAAGTCCATCAGAGGGAGAGGTCACATTGGAGGACATTTCCTATGTGAGCATTACAGGGTGAAATGAACTTCCAGAATGAGAAGGTTTCTGCAGCAGGGTAGAGAAAGTCCTGTGGAGAGTCAAGAATGCAGCCTGGAGAGGAATAAAAGATGTGGCTGGCCTGGTTGACCTCCTTAAAAAAAATGATGGCTACAATGATGTTGAAATCACTTTCCTCTCTTCTTCTCTTTGATTTTAGGGGAACAGAAGAGAATGAAATTAAAATTGAAATATTGGTAGGAATTTTGCTAATGTACCACTCTGGGAAATCAAAAGGAGAAAAGGACACTTTGGATTATCTCCATTTATTCTTACCAATTCTAGTTTCTAATTTCACCCTGACAGCCTCATCAATAGATTTGATTGCTCCCTGATTCCTCCAACTCTCTAGCCCAGTGGTTCTTTCCTAATGCTGTGATCCTTTAATACAGTTTCTCATGTTGTGGTAACCCCCAACCATAAAATTATTTTTGTTGCTATTTCATAACTGTAATTTTGTTACTGTTATGAATCTATCTGATATGTAGGATATATTTTCATTGTTACAAATTGAACACAACCCATAGGTTGAGAATTGCTTATTAGGGCACTTAGCACATTGCATCCACTCTCAGTAGTTTTGTCTCTACTTGTAGCCACTGGGGCAATGCTCCCCTACCCCCTTCCCTGACACGTGACAGAAACATAGGGTCCTACAGGAACTGTTCCTTCTTTCTTATTTTCTGTATCAAAACAAAATTCCAAGTTGAAGTTCTTTTAAGTCTAAAAGATCTAGTGAATCTAGGAAACATATGGATGTACACATTCTAGCTCACAAAGTATCTCTCCCAATATGGAAAACAGGTGAAATTGTGAAGTGTAATGTTTGTATTTCTGCCTCTGCTGCGGGACTGTTAGCTGAGTTCCAAGTGTAACTTGAACTTCCTTCTGGAGACAAAAGTAAAAGGAATTGAAGAATGCTCTCCACACCCAAGATTAATGGGAGGTGGTAGTTGAGAATGTGATTTAGATTTTTGGATCATAGCTTACAATATAAGTTTGACAGATTCCTGGACAGAGATTGAGCACATCTAACAAAAGATACTAAAAATTATTTGCCAAATATCTTGCAAATCTAATTTTTAAAAATTTCGAATGAAAAGGACTGGAGAAGGACAAGACTCCCTATGCATGTAGCACTCTAGCCACTGAGACTCTATTGGTGTACTTTGCTTTAGTAACTACTCTTAATTAAATATTAAAATTACTATATATAATTTATTAATAAATGAGAGCAATAATAAATGCAAAGCTATTTACATTATTTTGGCTAATATCAATGACACCACCAAAGTCACCTCAAATCTTTAGAATCAGTACTTGACTTATCTTCACAGGTCTGGAAACTCAATACTCTCCATTCCAAAATTCCCTTTCCTTTAAGGTAGTAGCTGATAAGTCCTGTATGATCTTGAATATGGCTCCTTGATACATAAACTTTTTCTTTCTGGCTGCTTGCTATATTCATTTTTTAAAAAAATCTGTAAGCTCTGGGTTTGGGCTCTAATATTCCTAAAAGTTTTCATTTGGGGGTTTCAGTAGGAGAAAAGTATATTCTTTTTAATTTTACTTTGCCTCTGGTTCAAATAAATCAGAGTAGTTTTCATTTATAATTTCTTAAAACACTGCATCCAGGTTTTTGTTTTTTTTTTTTGCTTGATTTTGGTTTTCTGGTAATTCTCTAATTACCCCTCTTTCATCTGTTTTCCAGGTTGTTTTTGATAGTAGATACTATATATTTTTCTTCTTTTTTTAATCTTTTGATTTTGTTCTAATATTTCTTGTTGTCTAATAGAGTCACTGGATTCTATTGGCTCATTTTAATTTTCAGGGAGTACATTACCTCGGAAATACATTTCACCTTCTGTTTAAACTATTCTCTTTCCAATTCTTTTTTTAGAGTTCTAATTATACTTATACTCTTACTTTTTATTTCTTATTTTATTTCTCCTAGGTACTGTAGTTCTTCTGACCAAGAATTTTTTTTTTTCCTTTGAGGCTGTGCTTATAATTCTTGAGGAATTACTCTCCTCTTCTGAGTATACTTCTTGGGCATCTTTCAACACATGATATTTCATTACTGTCTTCTGTTTACTTATAATTATAGAAACACTTCCTAATTTGGGACTTTGTTCCAAGGCCAGGTTCTGTCCCATTCATAACTCTTGTATGAGATAAGTCAGCCTTTCTTTGGTTCTGGCCTTGATGATTTGAGAGTCTACCATTGTCTTCCAATGTCCTGAGGTGTCTAGAACTAAAAATGATAACAGGTTTCAGGCTCCCATGGATCATCTGAGTTCAGAATCATGTGGTCACTAAGGCCTTCTGGAGTATCACAAGTTAGACCTCTGAAGATTTCAAGCCCTTTGGGGTGTTCCAGGCAAAACATTTGAGCTCCTATCCCTATTGTACACAGTTAGAACGCTACAACTTTCTAAATGTTGTAAAAAAAAAAGCCTTACTAAATCTAGTTTTCTTATAGTATAGATTTAATACTGGGATAAAATGACATTTGCAAAAAAATTAGCATTTAACAAAAGGAGATTTACTTAGTCATAGCAAGGGAAGGATATTCAACAAGGAGGCACAGCTTTCTCGGGTTGGTCCTGCTACTGGGTCTGTTGCTTCCTGACCCTCCCTCCCACCACCTTCCTACAAAATGGCTCCAGCTTCAGGTATCCCTGAAGGGGACTATTCTGGGCTCTGGTCCTGGCATTGGCAGACTCTCTGCTTGTTTCCCTTTGCTCAAGCTGTCTTCCCTGGTAGAGAGGTCTGGCAGGTTTTTGACTACTTCTGTGCAGCCCTAGGCTGGATGAAGGGATTTACTCTTTGGTTTTCTTAATCTCCATTTGGTCAGTTCCTATTTTTAGATATTTGCTAGAGTATGTGCAAGACAACTGGGCTCCTCTGTGACCTTTCATGGCACCATATTAACCAGAAGCCTTGTCAGTTATGCTTAACTCAAGTTTACTGATTTATATCTAAAATCAACACTAAGAAGGTTAGAGTTACCTCTAATAGTAACCTTAGAATAAACATTAAAAAATTAAATATGCTTAAATTTGCAATTAAAAGTTATAGAGAACAAAATGTGAAAATAGACCAATGAGAGTTGCTTTAAATGGTACATTGAAATAAAACTTCTTCAAAATGTTCATTCAGGAAGTAAGTTCATTGAATCAACAGATGTTAGAAATAATTCAGTCCAACCCACTTACACTGAAACAGGGAAAACTAAGGCTCAGCAAGTTAAAAATGTCTTGTTCAATATCACAAATATAGTTATTATCAGGACTATAAACCATCACCCTCTCTCCTAACCCAGTTCTCTGTCCGTTGGCCATATTGTTTCTAGTATCCTTTTTAATGTATTATAACTCCAAATTCCATTTTTCTGAGTCTTTTTAATTTAGACTGAGAGATTTAGGATAAGAAAGACACATTTTTGTTAAACACAACTAACAATTTGAGGGCAGGTATACATTTTTAAAAGTCTGCTTGTTTATATAAAAAGGAATAATAAAATCTATCAAAGGTTAAAAACGCAATACCTTGGCAAGGGGAAAAAGAACTTTTAAATACACTATATTAATACTTCCCATGACAGAACCTACTTTTAAAATATGTTTACAACGACATATCAATATTTTCTTTTATCACTCATATAGGATCATAATATATTTTATGGGCATAACATAGAGGAATTTGATCACAAACAGACAATGAATCTAGCTCTGAGACGCAACACGGCAGAAGCTTTGTTAATAGTAGCAACAATAGCTAACATTTATGTGGACTTTACCATGTACCAAGCACTGTGCTAAGTGCTTTAAAATTCTTGTCTCATTGGATCCTCACACCTCTGGGAGATAGATGCTATTATTATCTCTATTTTACAGAGGGGTAAACTGAGGGAGACAGAAGTTAAGTGATAGCTAGTAAGTGTCTCATTTTTAACTCTATTCTTCCTGACTCAAGGCCCAGTATTCTATCCACTCTACCACCTAGCTGCCTATGGGCTTGTTCCAGTACAATTAAACAAGTCTTGTTTCTTACTCATTTTAATAGTAGAGTGTCTAGACCTATCCATGACCTTTAGTGGAACTTAGCCAAAATTCTAGGTTTATCATCTGATCCAAAACTTATTATCACAAACTTTGCCATATCCTTTAAAAATATCATCTTAGAAATTACACTGTAGATGAACATGACCATCTTCCATAGTTTGCAAGTAGAATTGAACCATATAAACATTATAAGATGCTTTGGTACCCAGGTGTGCAGTATGCCATAGACATTCCTTCCACTTTTATTTTATGCCAAAATTCACCCTGAATGTAAACATGTTTGTGCTTGTGCTTGTGTGGGATCACTTGGGGGAAAGGGAAGTAGTTTAAAAGTTGGAAAGGGTGGAAGGGGGGCAAGTAGTTAAAGAAAATTCTTTTCCCCCAGTCATTATGAATCACTGTGGCTAAACAAAGTAAAAACCAGAATTTTGTGAATATGAAGACCTAACTACTATTTATTTGTGGATAAAAATGATTGAAATTTCAGATCCAGACCAAAAAGTACTTCTTTAAAAATGGCTGAACAATACTTTGCTGAACTGATTCATTCCTTCTGTTTCCACCCAAATATATGCAGAGTTTAGCTACTACAGGAAGACTATGTGCATTTATAGAATCAGTTAAAATGATCAGTCTTAATTGGCATGCAGCCAAGTTCAAACCCAATTCCACAAAACTGAATACTGTATCTGAAATTTTACAAGATGAAAGAATAGAATGCAGTGAATAGAAATTAAACTTGCAATTAGATTTTCTTGTCTGAGGTCTCTTTTTAATTTCTTACAGAGTCCTGAGAATCCTCAATTTTGAATACAGCCTCAATTCAAAGCCGGATGTTTTAAGTAATCTCTTTCCAGTGAGGAGAAATAAATGAGAGGAATTTTCTTTGATGTCTGTCATTGCGGTTCACTTGCTGTCCCAGAGTGGTGTTGCTTTTTTTTTTTTTGGTATAGTAAATTAAGGCTGTCTCCTACTGAATTTCAAATTTTAATTAATATGTGAACCTTCCTAGCATTCTGACTTACGTATATTGAGAATTTAGAACAGCATTGGGAAAAAAGACTTTGGTTCCTCCCATTGAAACAAGGCAGAAAAAAAATCTAGAGACATCAGGCTAGTCAACAGTAAACATTTAAGATAAATGATAGTGTTCAATTGAACTCTGTGGCACAAGTGTTTACATGACTGTGTTTGGCCAATGCCAAAGAAGGGGAAGTTTTGCACAAAAACAAACTTGGAAACAGGGCTTTAAAGATCACAAACACAGGCCTTCTTGTTTAAAGAAAATACAAGAGTGCTTTGGTAATTAGACATAGCAAAGTTCATGCTGCCTATGAGTGACATACATTTAACTTAGTTTTCAAATTTATACTGTTTAGAAAACAAGGAAACAAATGTTGCTCCCCAACCCTCTGGGTTTTGAACAATAAGAACCTGTTGACTCTGGCTTAGAGTCCAGCCTTACACTCTTAAGAGGGCAATGGAAAAGTCCCTTGCACAGCAGAGAAAAATTATTATATTTTATATTTTGGTCTTTTTTTTGGAGGGGAAAGGCAGAGCAATTGGGGTTAAGTGACTTGTTTAACATCACACAGCTAGTAAATATGTGAAGTGTCTGAGGCCAGATTTGAATTCATGTCCTCCTGACTCCAGGGCCAGTGCTCTATTCACTTTGCCTCCTAGTTGCTCCCAATAGAGAAAAATTAGTCAAAGGTAGCTAACAGAGAAAAGTAAATCTTATCCATTACCTGATGAACTGATGTAGACAAGGGATCAGGTGCACCATAGGAAATCTTTCTGCACTCATTTACACATTTGGCAGTTAAAGAAAGTCCTGATAACAAGGAGGGGCTGGTGTAAGGATTTTGGGATCCCCCAAATTATCCTACAGAAAGGTAGAAGTTAACCATCTGAATGAATATTCTGCTTGAATCTGCTGTGAAGTTTTGAAAACAATACTTAGAACACTACAGACAAAATCTTTCAAGACTATTAATTGCAAGTGACAAGACCTTGAGAATAAAAAAGCAGAAGCCTTTGGACCCCAGAGTCCAAAGCTGGCAGGGGTAGTAGGTTTGCTCTACAGGGTTTAAATGTCAAAGAACATCCTCTAGACTAGAGGGAAGTCCCAAGAAGGCAGAGTAACAGAAATCCAGTGAGCTCCAGCTTCCTTCCCAACCCCCAAATCTCTCCAAACAGATCTAGAAAACACACTAGACCAAATTCTGATAGGGAAATCCAAGAAAAAGTCACCGTATGTTACTTTTCCTGTCCAGATAACAGGACTTGGCCAGGAGGAATGAATTGGAACGCCCTCACCTTGGCAGAGGCTATGTACTAAAGCAAGCAGAGGTCCCATTCTGAGGCATCTTGTGCAGGATGCCAGAACAGATACCAAATGACAGCTTTGTCACATACTACCCAGCCCCAATCACAAATCTAGGAAGGATGGAGGAAGAAGGGTCCTGCTTCCAGGGGTGGATTTCTGGAGAGAGTGGTCACAGCTCCTGGGCTATGTATCAGACAAGAAGAAAGTTAAAAATTAAGCAGCAGCTGTGTGGCTGAGTTGGGTGAGATCTCAGTTCCAGCTTTTACTATAATATGAAGATTGAGAGGAATAACTAGGACAAGGAGATCAGACCAAAGGCAAGCTTGCAGTTCTGTCACTCTGAAGCAGCAGAAACTTTAAAAAAATACAATAAAATGTAGACAAGGTTGCATTTTAAACCAAAGTCAAGAAGCAGCCTGCAGGAATCCTTATGTATGGATCAGTGGTTCCCATTTCTATTGGAGTTCAACACTACTAGGCTGAGTCCAGTGGCAGTCCACTGCTGCTCTGAATGAAAACCAGGTCAGGAATTTGCAGATCTCAGACCAGGGGGCATTGGTCAGAACTCAAACTGGATCAGACCATTTTGGAAACATTCAAAGCTTGCAAGTCTACAGCCTGAGTCTCCTGCCCTTAAGAGGCTAGAACAGGGGTGGGGAACCTGTGGCTTCAAAGCCACATGTGGCCTTCTAGGTTTTTGGGTGTGGCTGTTTGACTGAGCCCAAGGTTTATGGAAGAAATCCTTTTATCAAAGGGATTTGTTCTTTGAAATTTGGATTCAGTGGAAGGGCCACACTTGAGGACCTAGAGGGCCACATGTGGCCTCAAGGCCACAGATTCCCCAAACTTGGCCTAGAATAAAAAAATACTCAATACCCCAAAGAAGGTGGCAATAAGGTTAGCACAGACTTTCCCTCCAGAAGTGCACTGATCCTGGCCTTAGTATAAAGTTTGAAGTCAAAATGCACGTTGGAAGAATGAGGGGGGGAAACCAACCAAACAAAAAGGGGTGCTTAAGATACAATCCTAGAAGAAGTAACTTGAAAACAAAATTTTAGAGAAAAACATAGCATGGACACACGCTCAGAATTCCTGAAAGAGATGAAGCAAGAGTTTAAAAAAAGGTTAAAATTTTTTTAAATAAATAAAATGAGAGAACTAGAAGAAAAAATTACAAAAGAAATGAAAATAATGGAAGAAAAGGCCACAAAGGTAATTAAGAGCTTGGCACAAGTGGTACAAAACCTTGCACAAGTGATAAGCTCTCTGAAAATTAAAATGAATCAATAGAAGCCAATAACTCTATAACAAAAAGAAAAATTAAAATAAAGTTGAAAGCTGAAAAAATTAAAAAAAAATGAAACCTGGAAAGGAGGTTAAGGAGAGGAAAAATCAGGAATGATTTGATTACTTGAAAGTCATTTACCCCCAAAAGTCTAAATACTATATTTCAGGAAATCTTAAAAGAAAACTGTCCAGTTCTCTTAGAACAAAAGTAAAAATAAAAACATACACCAGAAACTTTCTTTTTTTTAAAATTTATTTTATTAAATTTTTTTTGAGTTACATATTTTCTCCCCGTCTTTCCCCCGCCCACCACCCCACAACAGCCATCCCAGTGTTTCCCCCCTCCCCCAGTCTATTCTCTCTTATGTCAC
>CM053580.1:166079871-166098890 GCA_028627135.1 Pseudochirops cupreus | reverse complement strand
TACATAAATACATACACATTTACATTATACACATATACATCATATACAATATACATTATACATACCCACATATATTATATGTACACAAATACATTACACACAAATGTACTTAGATACATATTATATACATAATGTACATTATATACACATATATATATATACATTATACCCACATATACTATACACACATTCATACATACATAAATAAATTGGAATGATCAAGAAAGTTTGTGAGAGATTCCAAGTTAGTGATAGGTTTGCATATATAGAAAGGTTGGTAGATCCTGAAAATTTATCAGCAAGGTTTATCTAAGCAATTTGATTGCATGAAACAATATGCAAATTTTGAAACAATTGATTAGAATCAAGGTGCTGAGCATTTGGGAGTTGAAGAGTCAGTGAGTTTTGCAACTGGAGGGAGACATGTACTAACCAGATACCCACTTCACACCCACTATTTAACTATGCTCTACTAGGAGTGAGTGACTTTGATTGGAGCGAGGAAGACAGGAGATGGACTTCTGGCTTGGCAAGAAAGTTTTCTGGATTCTAGTCTGAAATGTCCAAGTTTCGAGTGTTGGCAAAGCTGCCCATGTCTAGGTCAGTCAATGAACATTTTGTTTAGGGCCTACTAGTAACAGGGGCTGTGGTAGATGGTGGTGGGCTTGGGAGGGGGGAAGGGGAGTACAAAGATGAAAATGAAACAGTCCTTGAGCTCAAGGAGCTTATATCCTATCAAGCGATAAAGCATATATACATGTAATATTAAATGCAATGTAATTTTGGAGACAGAGACCCTTATAGCAGCAGGAAGATCAGACTGGATCTCAGATAAGAAGTAATGTTTGACCTTAGATCTTGAAGGATTCAAAATGGGAGAGGTGAGAAAGGAGTGCATGCCAGACTTGGGGAGAAAGCCTTTTCAAAAGTTCAGAGATGAAAGATGGAATGTCAGTGTGTGTGTGTGTGTGTGTGTGTGTGTGTGTGTGTGTGTGTGTGTGTGTGTGTGTGTGTGTGTGTAATAGCAGGAAGGCCAGTTTCACTGACTTCAAGAGTGTGTGATAGGAATAACACATAATAAGACTGGTAAAATGCCAAGCAAAGAAGTTCCTAGTTTAATTATAGTGGTAATAAGGAATCATTGAAATTTATTGGGTAGGGGACTAAGGTAGATGGAGATGGAATTCTACTTAAAGATTACTTTTTGGATTGGACAGGGAAGAGATTTGAGGGATATGAAAACAATTATGATCATATTGCAGCAGCCCAGGTGAGAGGCAATGATACCTCTGAACTAGAGTGGTAGTTTTTGAATGGAGAATTGGGGATGAATGTGATAGATGTTGTGAAGATAGAACTGATGGGACTTGTCAAATGATTTAATTTGTAAGGTGAAGGAGAATGAGGAATTAAGGATGGTTCTGAAGTCATTAATCTGAGTGAGTAGGAGGGTGGTGGTATCCTCAGCAGAAAAAGGACATTTTGGAGTATGTTGTAGATAGAATAAATACAATTGTACTTTGCTTAATTGAACAGGTCATCAAGAGAGAGAATCATAGAACCAACGCAAGAAAGAAAAGAGAGGAGGACCTATGGCAGAACTTTGGGAGTACATACACAGTTCAGAGGCGTTATATAGACAATAATCTAGCAAAGGAAAGTGAAAGAACAGTCAGATAGGAAGGAGAGGGTATTGTCACAAAAATGCAGAGAGGAGGGCATATCCAAGGGGACAGGATGGTCGACAGGATCAAATGCTGCAGTGAGGTTAGCAAGGATGAGGTCTGAGAAAAGGTCATTGGAATTGGTGATTAAGAGATGACTGGGCACTTCGGAGATAACAATTTTCAGTTCTCTGATGAGTTGGGAAGCCAGATTACAAAGGGTTAAAAAAGTAAAAAGTGAGGAGGTGAATATAGTTGGGAGGTATAAGACGGCTATATGGTATAAGAGAAAGTAAGAGCTTTGGATTTATAATAAGAGACCAGCCTTTCACCATAGACATAGATCTGGCAGGGACCTCTACCTCCTCAGAGCCAGGATGAATCAATTAAACCCCTGTCATCTTCAGGATTTTGTCTGTAAAATGGGAATATCTATGCTTTTCATCACACAGGTTTCTTGGGCTTACCTCATATACAATACTCTCCATCATCAAATAAGGTCATGTACATAAAGCATTTTGCAAATCTTAAAGTGCTGTATTTCTTAAACTCTCCCAGAAGTTTCTGAATTTGCAGTTAGGTGGTATAGTGGGTAGATAGAATGCTAAGCCTGGAATCAGAAAGACCTGAGTTCAAATGTGACCTCAGATACTTAATAGTTAAGTGACCCTGGTCAAGTCACTTAACCTTTGTCTGCCTTTTTTCTTAACTTTGAAATGAGAATAGAAGCTCCTATCTTCCAGGGGTCTTGTGAGGGTCAAATAAGATATTTGTAAAGCACTTAGCACAGTGCCTGGTATATAATAAGCACTTAATATATGCTTGTTTCCTTTGGTCCTTCCTCCCTCCCTTCCCTCCTCCCTTGCTCTTTCTCCTCTCTCCCTCTCCCTCCCTCTTTTCTTTCCTTCCTTCCTTCCCTCCCTCACATTCATTATCTTCGATGATCCTCATAAAAATCCTTTGAAGTAGAAAGTAGAAGTAATCATAACAATAATAAGCACAATCCTCATAACTCATATTTCTATACTTTTTCTCATTATCCCTATGTTACAGGTGAGGAAACAGGCTCATTAAATGACCTGT
Organism: Pseudochirops cupreus; assembly: GCA_028627135.1. Taxonomy (NCBI): domain Eukaryota; kingdom Metazoa; phylum Chordata; class Mammalia; order Diprotodontia; family Pseudocheiridae; genus Pseudochirops; species Pseudochirops cupreus. The sequence goes on along the minus strand of CM053580.1, from coordinate 166,096,143 downwards.
CCAAGGTCCAGTCCATTATAAGAAACATTTTTAAGCACTAGGTACAAGACTCTGGGGATGCAACAACAAAGCAGAACACAGTCCTTGATTTAAAAGAGCTGATATTCTATTGGAAGGTCCTAAGGTTGCCAGTGAAAGAATTGGGGCTGAGACAGAGAGTACCAGCTATAATAACTAGCATTTATATAGTGCTTTAAGATTTGCATAAGCACCTTACTTGCCATATGCGGGATGGTATATAAAGGAAACAAATCCTTTTACCCTCGGAGTTTCTCTCCTCGCCATAATAAATTTTCTAAGTACTTACTTGAGAGCAAAGATTCTTAACTCTCCCCACCGCCTTTTTAAAAGTCTGGTTAAGTCTATGGACCCTTTTTCAGAATAATGATTTTAAATGCATAATGTAAGTTACAGAGATTACAAAGGAAACCTATTATATTGAATTATAAATATCAATATATTTAAAAACCCAAATTCACAGACCTTGCTTTAGAGAGGACAGAGGATGTGGAGAAGGAAATAAGGCAGAGGGCAGAGGGAAGGAGGAAGAGAGGGATCAAGGGAGAGGAGAGGGAGGGAAGAAGAGAGGAAAAGGGAGTGGAGAGAGAGAGAGAGAGAGAGAGAGAGAGAGAGAGAGAGAGAGAGAAGTAGAAGGGGGAAGGCTACTTGACTCTCTCACATCAGCAACCTCTCTTCTATCTCTTTGTATTCTAGGAATTATTTTAGAGGGACATGGAAAAGAAATGGGTCAAAAAAATAAATCATGAAGGGGAAAACCATTCTCCGATAATATATAGTTAAGGAACACTGAAAACGTTGGAGGGAGTCCTAATTTTGATGGGAGTATTTAGGATGCAGATTAATCTGTGCCTATTTAAGGAAATTTACATTGGCTCTTTCTGTCTCTGCCCATCTTTCTGTCTGTCTCTGTCTTTGTGTCTCTGCATCTCTCTGACTCTGTCTCTTTCTCATTTTCTGAATCTTTGAAAACTTTCAACTGTTTGAAATGTAATCTTGCTATCTCTTGTCAGGCAGTCAGATTGGCACATCCTGTGCTCTGTTCTTACCCTCCCTTCCTCCAATTCTCAGGCTAGTGATGAATGAAAAATTGGGTAATTGATGACATTTAAGTATCACTTTCTCCAAAGCAACCCTATGAAGAAGGTGTGTTGTAGGTAGAATAAATACAATTGTACTTTGCTTTACATTGCCCCACAGAATCTTCAAATTGGAGGGGATCTAAAAGTTCAATATGACATCATTCTCCAACTAATAAAGAACCCCTTATACAACATCCTGAAAACATCAAGTTTTTCTTTTTTTAAATTGAATTTTATTTTATTTTCAGTTCTGAATACTCTCTGTTCCCTCCCCCACTCCCTTAGTAGGCAAGAAATTATAAATATGCATAGTCTTGCAAAATAAATTCCTTCACTAGCCACGTCCAAAATATTTTTAGAAAGAAAGAGAAGAATATATTCTTCCAACTGTACTCTGGTTCCATCATCTTTATATTTGGAGGGGATAGCATGGTTCATTATAAGTCTTCTGAAATAGTGGTTGGTCATTTTTACAATTTTGCTATTGTTGCATAAATTATTCTTCCAATTCTAGTCACTTCACTTTGCATTAGTTCATACAAGTTTTTCCAGATTTTTCTAAAATCATCCATTTTCTCACTTTTTACAGTTCAATAGTATTCCATCACATTCTTAGGCTACAAGTTGTTCAGCCATTCCCCAACTGATGGACATCACCTCAATTTCCAGTGCCACCACAAAAAGAACTGCTATACCTATTTCTGTCCATATAGGTCCTTTCCCTTCTTTGGGGGCGGGGGGTGGGAAATGTGATTTAGACTTCTTAGAAGGATTGCTGAGTCAAAGGATATGCCCAATTGTATACTCCTTTGGGCATAGTTCCAAAATGTTCTCCAGAATGATTGGACTAGTTCACAACTAACAGTATGTTCATTCTCCATCTGCCCCTCCACCTGGTTTCAACTCCAAGGAATAAGATGATCCTCCTAGGATAAGCTGATCATTTCTACATGAGACAAAAGAGTTAATTGTCCCAGTTTTGGGGGAAAAAGCCACAATAATAGAATAAATAAGTAGGGGGGAAATGAAGCTTCTCATCTAGTTTTCATTTATGATTTCTTGAAATATAGCTCTGAAAAACCAGGCTTTGATGAAGCCCATTGGGATTGAAATGGAGCTTCGTAACTATGCCTTTAAAGCCAAATCACTCTGGCTCTTCCTGATTGACTAATAATAGACCCCAGTTCAAGTCTCACTTGTTCATTGTTTGGGTTTAAATTAGGTATAGAAATCTATTTTACCCAACAAGGAAGTAAGAGGGGAAGAGGAGGGGAGAAAGGGGCATGTGTGATAAAAGGGGAGAGTGAATAAAGGAAAACAGTGGTCAGAAGCAAAACAGACCTTTAAGGAGCAACTGGATAAAAATAGAGTGCGATTAACAGAACAAAATAGGGTAGAAGGAAATTTACAGTTAGTAATCATGACTGTGAATGTGAATGAGATAAATTCACCCATAAAATGATAGCCAAATAGGTTAGAAACCAAAACCCAACAACATGGTGTTTACGAGAAACACAATTGTAACAGAGAGAGAGAGGGACAGACACGTAGGGTTAAAATAAGGAACTGAGACAGAATCTATTATGCTTCAGCTGAATTTAAAAAAGGCAGAAGTAGCAGTCATGATTTCATAGAAAGCAAAAGCAAAAATAGACCTAGATAAGAGAGATAATCAGGGAAACTACATTTTGCTAAAAAGATGCCATAGACAATGAAGTAATAGCAATACTAAACCTATGAGCAACAAATCATGTAGCATCTAAATTCTTAAAGAAAAAGTTAAATGAATTAAAAGAGGAAATAGACTGTAAAACTTTAATACTAAGGGACCTCAGCTTTCCTTTCTCAGAAATAGATAAATCTAACCATAAAATAAATAAGAAAGAAGTTAAGGAGATAGAATTTTAGAAAAGTTAGATATGATAGACCTATGGAGAAAATAGAATGGGAATTGAAAGGAATATACCTTTTCTCAGCTATACATGGCACCTTTATAAAAACTGACCATGTATTAGGGCATAACAACTTCACAAACAAATGCAGAAAAGAAAAAAATATTAAATACATCTTTTTCAGACCAAAATGCAAAAGATTAATTTTAACAAAAGGCCATAGAAGTGTAGAATAAAAATGAATTGGAAACTAAGTGATCTAATTCTAAATAATGTGTTTGTCAAAGAACAAATTATAGTAACAATCAATTTCATTAAAGACAATAATAACAAAAAGACAGCATACCAAAAGTTGTGAGAAACAGCCAAAGCAGCACTTTTTGGGATAAAATATATATCTCTCAATGCATACATTGATAAAAGGGAGAAAGAGCAGATCGATGAATTGGGCATGAAACTATGGGGGAAAAAACTAGGAAAAAACTAATTAAAAATCTCCAATTAAAAACCAGAAGGGAAATCCTGAAAATCAAAGAAGAGAGTAATAAAATTAAAAGTTAAAAAAATTAAACCACTAAATAGAACTAAAAGTTAGCTGTGGGGGGCAGCTAGGAGGCTAAGTGAATAGAGCACCAGCCCTGGAATCAGGAGGACCTGAGTTCAAGTCTGGCCTCAGACACTTAACACTTACAAGCTGTGTGACCTTGGGCAAGTCACTTAACCCCAATTGCCTTGCCTTCCCCCCTCTAAAAAAAATAGAAGAAGAAGTTAGTCAGTCAGCTAAAATAAGAGAAATGTAGGAAACTGGGGAAAATTTTTTTACAATGTTTATCTGATAAACATCTCATTTCTCAACTATATAGGAAACTGAGCCAAATTTATAAAAAAAAAAATAAGAGCCATTCCTCAATTGAAAAATGGTCAAAGGATATGAAAAGTCAGTTTTCAGAAGAAAAAATCAAAATCATCAATAACCACATAAAAATTTTTATAAATTATTATTGACCAAAGGCAAATTAAAACAACTTGAGGCATCATCTCACATCTATCAGATTGTATAACATGACAGAAAAGAAAAATGATAAATGTTGGAAGGGATGTGAAAAAATAGGTACACTAATGCACTGCTGGTGCAGTTGTGAACTGGTCTAACCATTCTGAAGAGCAATTTGGGACAATGTCCAAAGGGCTATCAAACTGTGTATATCCTTTGACCCAGCAATACCACTACGAGGTCTCTGTCACAAAGAGAATTTTTTTAAAAAGGGAAAAAAAATCTGTGAACAAAAATACTGTAATGGTAATATAATTTGAATTTGAAGATCCCTTTGTATTGGCAAAAGTAACAGGTACTTAGCACTTAGTAATTAATCAAGCCTCTGTAAAAGAAACAGAAGGTGTGACCACCTGTTGCTGATGTAACAGGAAGGGGCTGAGCAGGGAGGGGCAATACTGTATATAAGGAAAAGCCCCAGAGAGAGAGAATTGGATCTTCTTGGAGCAAGCGTTTGTGGAGGCAGAAACTGCAGCTGCCAGGGAGGCTGAAGAGGAAAGCCCCTTTCCCGCTTTCCTCCTCCCCCCACCCCAAGCTGGAGAGAATGATTTTGATTTTGAAAACCTGGATGGAATGATTTTGATTCTGGGAACCAGCTGAAACTTCTGCTAAATCTGAGGGCCAGCCGGAGCTGCTGAGGTTGTTGAGGATTTCTGAGCTTCCAAAGATTGAGGAAGCATGACTGTGATGCAGGTACTTTGCATGAACCTATTGGTGGCTTTGTTAAGCCTTGGCTTCCCAGGAACAGAGACTGTGAAGGATTTGAGATGGACTGGACACTGTGAGCTCCAATGTGGAGCAGGAACTACACAGAGAGCTGGACAAGGACCTGGGATCTGTCTGCCTTTGAACCCAGGTGACAGTTTGGTGAATCCAGGTAGGATCTGGGACCATGGAAGGGGATCCAGGGAATCTGAGAGACCACCCCAAGTGAAGCTGAAAGAAGACTTTACTTGGATACTGTGTACTGACTGAGAAATTGTAAATTTACTAGTGATCTAGGGGTGAAGAGTATGTATTTTCTGATGATTTGATTGAATTATTGATTGAGTAAATGATTATATTTAGTGATTGATGACTGAATAAGTGACCGATTTGTAACTTAGTGTGCCCCATGAGTGGAGAACTTTGACTATTGTACTTTGTGTCCCTTAAGGAGGTCTCCTTAAGGATGATTGAGTGATTGAGATGATTGAATGATTAAGTTACTAAATGATTGTTCTTTGTCCAAAACTTTGTGACAGCTGTGGTGGAAACTGTGGCCATTTTCTGTGGTAAGTTGTTGTGAATGCTATATTTTGATTTTCTGTGATAAGTTGTAACATTGTGACTGCTGTACCTTGATTTACTGTGAATGTTTTGTTATTGAATAAATAGAGTGTTCACTATACTGTGTAATCTGAACCTTGAAAGCAATTCATAGCAGCCATCCTCTGGAAAGCTGTTTGTGCATGGCATTACAAATACTTATAGCAGCTCTTTTTCTGGTGGCAAAGAATTGGAAATTGACAGGATGCCCATCAACTGGGGAATGGCTGAACAATTGGTATATGACATATGATGTATGATATAGGTATATGATATAAGTATTGTATGATTGTTCTGGAATACTATTGTGCTATAAGAAATGACCAGCAGGATGGTTTCAGGAAAACCTGGTAAGGTTTGTATGAATTCATGCAAAGTGAAGTGAGTAGAACCAGGAGAGCACTGTGCACAGTAACAATATTATGAGCACCACAAATTGTGAAAGAGCTAAGCTACCCTGATCAAGACAATGATCTAAGACAATTCTAAAAGATTCAAGCTGAAAAATGCTAACCACCTGCAGAGAGAGAACTGATGAACTGAGTGCTTTGAAGCATACTTTTTAAAATTTCTTTTTTTTCTTTTTTTCTTTTTCTTTTTTTTTAGTGTGTATGGTTTTGTTTTTTTTTGCGGGAGAGCAACATTTAAAATATGGAAATATTGTTTACATGACTTCACATGTACAATTGATGTCACATTGTATTCTCAGTGGATGGAGGAGGGAGGGAAAAGAGAATTTGGAACTCAAAATTTAAAAAAATGAAAATTAAATTAAAAATATAATTGGAAAATATATCATGAAATAAAAACATAATTTAAAATATAAAATTGAATTCATTTTCACAAATGTCTAAATTTCTCCATCTACTTTAAAAAAATAAGAAACCATAAGGCAAAAGGCGTAACATAATGAATAATAAGATATGAATAAGTGTTTCACAATTTTACTACATTCTACACACAGTACTTTAATGGTGTAGGGTCATCCAAATAAACATTTTTAAACAAGGATTCTTGTTCTTATATATTTGAACCAATTTCTTATATATCTTGGATTAAAGACCTTTATCAGAGACCTTTATTCTATTCTAATTTTAACTGAATTTATTTTGTTTGTGTAAAAGCTTTCAAATTTCTATAATGAAAACTGTCCATTTTCTCTCCTGTAAACTCTCTTACCTTCATCTGGTCAAAACCTTTTTTTCTATGCATAGTTGGAAAAAAAAGTTCTTCATAGTTGCTTGGTATGTTCTTCTAGGGCAGTGGTTCTCAACCTTCCTAATGCCATGACCCTTTTATACAGTTCCTCATGTTGTGATGACCCCCAACCATAAAATTATTTTTATTGCTACTTCATAACTGTAATTTTGTTACTGTTGTGAATCTATCTGATATGCAGGATGTATTTTCGTTGTTACAAATTGAATATTAACCACAGGTTGAGAACCGCTGCTAGGGCCTCTAGAGAACTGAGTTCACTGAATTTGGGGTTTCTGGTAGACACCTTTTCCTGTATGTGCCTCAGTAAACTTTGCTTGACTCTGTAAGCCAACTGGAGAACATATTAGTTTAAATTAATTATTTGGATAAAGTTATCAGGAGGCAGTCTAGTGTGGTGAAAATTGCATTAAACACCTGAGTTCAAATCCTGGTTCTGCCACTTCCTCTGTAAATCTGGGTAAGTCACTTAAATGTCCCTGGAGCTCAGTTTCCTTACTTGTAAAATGAGAGAGTTAGACTAGAGGGCCCCTCAGGATCCCTTCCACCTCCCACTGGACCCCATCAAAATCCATTTAACCCCATGTTTATCACTAAATCTCTATGCCATTTCAGCCCTAGCCCTAGACAGCTGTATGACTTCTTGAATCTATTTCCACAGAATCTCTTGAATCTGTCCCCTTCTCTTCACTCACAAAATCTTTACTCTAGTTTGGCTCCTTACCATTTATTGATCGAATTATTGAAATACTTCCTTTATTAATATATTTTTATGTGATCTAAGATTCTTATATTTCTTTCCCTCCCCCACCCAAGAGAGCCATCCCTTATAACAAAGTTTTTTTTTTTCAAAACAGGAAGAAGAGAAAAAAAAATCACTATCCTGGAAAAAAAATTCTGGCAATGCAATGTTCTATCCTAGTGTACCTCATACCTCTTCAAATAAGTTGGGGAGCAGGGTATGTTTGGGAAGTGTCTTCTCATATTCTCATGTCTTTTCTTTGGGTGCAAGTTTGTTCTTTTATAATCTTTCGACATTAAAAAAATCATTTGGGGGTTGTTCTTACCATTTACATTATTTATAGAGTTTTCTTGGCTTTGCTTACTTCATATTCGTATTTCCATGTTTCTCTGTATTCATATTTGCTGTTTCTTTCATCCATATTCTGTCATATCTGACTCTTCATGGTCCCATTTGGGGTTTTCTTGGCAGATATATTGTCTTCTTCAGCTCATTTTACAGATGAGGAAACTGAGGCAAACAAGATTAAGTGACTTTCTCAGAGTAGCAGAACTAGTAAGAGTCTGAGGCCAGATTTGAACTCAAGAAGATGAGTCTTCCTGACTCTAGACCTGACACTCTACCCATTGAACCATGGCACAGTAACATTCCATTATATTCATGTAACCCAATTAGTTTAGCCATTCCTCAACTGGAAGACATCGTCATTGTTTCCAGTTCTTTGCTGCCACAAAAATGGCTCTGTTTTAGTGTGTATGATATGCATTTAGTTTCTCAAGTGGTCTCCCTGCTTCTATTTTCCTCTCTCTCAAATCCATCCTTCAGACACATTTCATATTCATATGCCTAAAACCTGACCCTAATACCCCCATGTTCCCATAAAAATCTTCAACAACAATACACTGTGTTTAGTTGAATTGGCTAGGTAGTGGTCCTCAGTACATTTCATTCTATCTTCTACTGTTCCACTTTTTAATATGATTCCTCAAATCTGAAATCTAGGCTCCTGTATACAGAGACTCACTTGTTTCCATCAAATCACAGCTCAGGAGACACCTTCCTATATGAAGCCTTCTCTGATCCTTCCACGTGTTAATATTCACTCTCCCTTGAAATTATTTTATATATAACATGTGTTTTCTTATTTGCTTATATGCTCTTATTCCTCTGGTAGGTTATAAGCCCCCTGAGGGCAGGGGACATTTTATTTTTGTCTTTTCCTCACCAGCACTGTATATTGCATGTAGTAGGAGCTTTATAAGTGCTTTTTTGTTGTTGTTTATTTTGAATTCCATTGAACGAGGCCTGCTGTGTCCCCAGTAATGGGAATCTGGGGTCTGCAGTCTTGAGTAGAGCACAGTTGTTTGGTATGCTGGTCTAGGGTCTGCCGCAAATTGAGTTCACTGAATTTGGTGCCTCTGGTAGACATTTTTTCCTGTGTATGCCTCAATAAACCTTGCTTCACTCTATAATTGTATGTCTCCTGTGTAGTCACCTCTTGCACCTCTTAATTTGAATTCAAGCTCTGATTGGCTTGTTCACCAGACTAATGCAGTAGAAAATATGTTAAATGACAGAATCAGGATGCAAAACAGATTTTGACAGGCTAGAATGATAGGCTGGATATAACCAGATGAAAATGAAAATGGATGAAATTTAAGACTTGCACTAAGGTTTAAAAAGTCTACTGTATAAGTGAATGATGGGAGAGAGATGGTTAGAATTGCAGTTTATATAGAAAAATCTAGGATTTGGGGAGACTTAAAATTGAGATGTTATCTCAAAAAAGGGTCTCAGAATTTTTTTCGCTGGATTATGATTATAAAAGAATAATTATTGAAAATAATAGCAATAATTCACATTATTCTAGTCTTTACATTGTAGAAAGTGTATGTTTTATCAAGGGAAACAATAGTGTGGGGAGGGGGGTCCGGGGGGAGGGCAGTTCTGTCCTGGGCCCTCTTCTCTTCTCCATCTGTACTATTGTCCTTCATTTGGTGATCTCCTCAGCTTTCATGGATTTAATCACCATCTTTATGCTGATGATTCTCAAATCTACCTATCCTGCCTCAGCCCCTCTGCTCACTTCCAATCTCCAATTGCCTTTCAGTTATCTCAAACTGGGTGTTCAGTAGACACTTTAAATTTAACACGTACAAAACTGAACTCATCTTCCCCTCTAAATCCTTACCTCATCTGCCTTCCCTCTTATTGTTGAGGACAGCTCCATCCTCCCAGGCCCTCAGAATCCCATCTTGGGAGTCATTCTAGGCTCCTCACTATCTCTCACCCATCATAGCCAGTCTGTTGCCAAGCCAGGTTGATTTCACCTCTGCAGCATCTCTTGTGTATGTTCCCTTCTCACCTCTGACACTGCCATCACTCTAGTGCAGAACCTCATCACCTCATGTCTGGACTATTGCAATAGCCTGATCATGTGTCTGATTGTCTGGAGTCTCTCCCCTCTTCAATCCATTCTCCATTGAGCCATCAAAATGATTTTCCTAAAGCACAAGTCTAAACATATCATTCCCCTACTCTGTAAATTTATGGCTCCCTATTGCCTCCAGGATCAAATACAAAAAGCTGTTTGGCATTCAAAGCCCTTCATAACCTAGCCCCCTCCTACCTTTCCAACCTTCTTATACATTACTCCCTGACACATTCTCTTTGATCCAGTGATGCTGGCCTCCTGGCTGTTCTACCAACACTTTATCTTTTGTCTTCAGGCTTTTTCTCTGGCTGTCCCCCAGGAATGTTCTCCCTCTTCAATTCTGCCTACAGACTTCCCTAGCTTCCTTTAAGTATCAGTTAAAACCCCATGTTTTGTCCAACCCCACTTTACTTTAGTTCTCTCTCCCTCTTTGAATTATTTTCTATTTATCCTCTATATAGCTTGCTTTGTATATTTTTGTGTGTGTTACCTTTCCTCTTAGATTATAAGCTCCCTGAGGGCAGAGATTGTTTTTTGCCTCTTTGTATCCCAGGCACTTAGCTCTGCATCTGGTACATAATAGGCTCTTATAAATGTTTATTGATTAAGAAAATGACTCCAATACCTGTACCTTTAATCAAGCGCTCTCACTTCTCTGCCTATGCCCACCCCCCAAAAAAAGATAGAAAGATCTCCTGTACATCAAGGAATTGATAGCTGCACCTTCTGCAGCCAGAAGCTACAAAACAGGAAGAACTAGAGGTAAAGTAAAAGCCCATTGATTGAGGAATGCTTAAACAAATTGTGATTCATGAGTGGAATGGCATATTGCTGTGCCATAAATGACAAGGAATGGGAAGAATTCAGTGAAACATGGGAAAGCTTGAATGAGGCAACATGGAGGGTTAGATAGAGACCTTGGAACCAGGAAAAACTATACACACACACACACACACACACACACACACACACACACACACACACACACACACGCAATATGTAACCCTGGGCAAATCAATCTCTCTATGTCAGTGAATCTCAACCTTCCTAATGCCATGACCCTTTTATACAGTTCCTCATGTTGTGCTGACCCCCAACCATAAAATTATTTTCGTTGCTACTTCATAACTGTAATTTTGCTACTGTTATGAATCTATCTGATATGCAGGATGTATTTTCATTGTTACAAATTGAAAATAACCCACAGGTTGAGAACCATTACTCTATATCTTAGGCTACTCTGTGACAATAATTTGCAGATCAGACAATTTACACCACAGAGGAAGCTTTCTTGTATCAATGAAATCACATAGCTACCCTCCCTTCCTCTCCCCTCCTCTCCCCTCCCCCCCCTGCCAAAAAAAGTAGGGCTTTTGCATTGTCTTTAGCCTGATTCTCTTTAATTTTATTAAGAAGAATATTTCATCAGAAGAAACAGAGAGCTGGTGGGGACCATAGATGTCATTTAGCCTGACCCTCTCATTTTAGAAGTTGAGAAAAGTGAGGCCCAGAGGAGTCAGGTGACTTGTCCAAAGTCACTTGACTATTTTTGTTGAGAAGGTAAAGATTTTCTCTTTATATATGTGAGAAACATTAATCCACTAAATCTGAGTAAAAAAAAAATTGAGTACACAGTAGTATCCAAAAAAAAATCCCACTTCAACTAATTAATCTGATTATTCTTTTCATATTTATGATATTTTTTTTGGTTTTGTTTTCCTAATAATTAAAAAGGTATCTTAGGGCTATTGGGCTGGTGATATATATTCGGTTTGTTCTGTCCCTGGCACTTCTCATCAGCAGGGTGAGCAAAAAAGAGGAAAAGGAAGGCCAGATCCTGCAGCAAAGAGTTTATCATGTTGAATGCAAGAACAGTATGGGGGAGAGAAGGAAAAAAAAGAAAGAAAAAAATACAAGTCCTATATTACATATAAGAGGATAGGTAGAAGAAAGAGAAGAGCCAGATGAGAAGCTGAGGCATGAGGCAGAGTCAGGATTTGAACCCAGATCCTTGTCTCTGTGTCATCTTCTATCGCAGTTATTGCATTGTTGTCCATTTGGGGAGGTGGGGGGAGAATTGTGCTTGGAAAGGGTGCTTATTGAGACCTGAAAAAAATCTTTTCCTTCTGTATCTGGTAAGAACAATTTCAATGGAATATCAAAACCCAGAAATCCAATTGGAATTTGACCTTTGATCATGTGGACTTTGATACAATGATATAAGGGAGACTACAGGCTTGCAATAATTTTTCTGCTTTCTGTCTGCTTCTCTTAACTGTTGCTACGTGTACTCAGCCTGAGGTGAACCTCTCCCAGCTTTATTAAAAAAAAGGGGAGGGGGTGAAAGCCTAACCTAATTCACTTAAAAGGTGGCTGAAACATTATGACAAATCCTGCAAATATTTCCGTAGCCACCGTTCATAGAAGGAGTCAATGGGAGAGTTGTTCCAGAGCAAGAAGTGAATGATGGGACCCTCAGTCAGCTTTCCAAATTCTTCTCCCTTTGTTGGATTTCATAAAGGACGTTTCCTTGCAAAGACGAGATCTTTTGTTTTTTATGAACTCATGTTAATTGTGAAGCCAGTGGTTGGTTCGCCTCATTCTCTTTTCTTACCCTGGCAGGTGCCTGAGGGGAGCTTGTAAGTGGGTTCAATCGTTTGCTAGGCTGTTCCCCACTCCACCCCCACCCCCAATTAGTTTTTATGTCATTCTATTCTCAGGCTTCTCAAAAATTGCTTCCAAAGGAGAAAATTGTGATCACAGCAAGGATTCAGGTATGGCTTCAATAGTCAAAGCAAGTGAGACTTAAGAAATGTCAAGATTTTTCTGCCTTCCAAGATTCTTAGAGGTTGTTGTTACTTTTCTCCCCCTAAATCAACTGAGGAGGTAAGGAAACTTCTATTGAATTGTGTGTAAAACGCTAGGTTCAAAGCCAGGATGGGGTTCGAATCCTTCCTTTGAAACTTGCTAGCTGTGTGATCCCCGTCATTTCACATGGTCTCTGTGTGATTCAGACAACTAACTGTGCAGCATTTATCAGTTTAGTCATAGTTAAGTGGTATGCATTTCGAACCAGGGGCTCCCCTCCTGAAAGTCACAGATCTTTCATGTGTTTATGTCTGTTGGGTGATAAAGAAAATCAGCAAAACCCGAAAATAAACAAAAGTAAGATATGCTATTCTACCATTATCTGAAAGAATTTAGGAGGGACCCAGTTGCACATGCTAGGTTCTATACAGATAAACACTGACCTAGCAAGGCTGTGTGTGCTGTATTTGAAAGGACTTCAGCTGGGCTACGAACTATTGTTGGGATTTTGGACAAGCTGCATCATCATCCTTCTAGTCCTCAATTTTCTCTTCTGTTAAATGGAGCAGGCATCAAAAATCAGATCATTTTCTGAAGATCCTTCCAACTCTAAATCCTATATTTTCTCTGAGAGCTTTCAATTAAGGGCAATTACATTAAATGATGTGGGACAAATGTGTAAATGACACACAGCAAAGAGACAAAACACTAACCCTATGTGCAAGGGCAATCATAAATGCACAACTATGATCACAGGTCCAAGAAAGGATATTTTATAGTGATAGGATATTTATAATGATAACTTTTTCGTAGCATTTGTAATTAATATGGTCCTTTAAAGTCTGCAAAGTTACATATGTAAAATATCTTGTAATGTGATTAATTCATTAATAGAATAATGTTAACCATGTGATTAGAGTGATATGTAATATATGATAATGTGTTACATATGCATACTGATTATGTAAATAATATATAATATATGCATTGAAATAGCACTTTAAGGTTTGCAAAACACTTTACATATTAGACTTCATTTGATCCTCACAACAACCCCATCAGGCAGGTGCTGTTACAGATGAGGAAACTGAAGCTGCTATTAGATGACTTGCCTGTAGTCACACAGCTAATGTGAGTCTGAAGCAGGATTTGAACTCAGGTCTTCCTGATTCCAAGTCTGAGACTCACTATGCCATATATGTATACATGTATTTTCCCCTCCTCTCTTTGTTGCCTCACAACACCATGAGGTAGGTGCCATAGGTATTATCATAGTCCAGGAAAATATAAACTCCTCAAGAGCAGGAGATGCTTTCATTTTTTCCTTTATATTCCTATCACCTATCCCAGTGCCTGACACGTTATAGACCCTTCATAAGTATTTTTTCCATTGAGTCGAATTTTTACAAATAATAATGATAACAACTCGTGTTTATAAAACATTTAAAAGATTGGAAAGTTTTTTTAGATACATGACTTCATTTGATACAACAACTGTAGGAGGCAGATGCTATTGTTATCCCTCTTTACAGACCAGGAAACTGAGGCAGGCAGAGGTCAGTCAAGTGACTTGCTCAGAGTCACACAGCTATTAAATGTCAGAGTCAGGATTTGAACTCAGGTTTTCCTGACTCCATGTCCAACACTCTAGCCACTGGTGAAGAAGTTAGCTATCATAAAGCAGTTAGGTGGTATAGCGGTCAGAGCACTGGAGCTGGAGGGAGGAATATCTGGGTTCAAATCAAGCCTCAGACACTTCCTGAACCAGTGACCCTGAACCAGTCACCTAACCTCTGTTTGCCTCATTTGCCTTGCCTATAAGATGGGGATAATAATAGAACCTACCTCCCCAGATTGTTACAAGGATAAAATGAAACCTTAAAGAACTCTATCAATGTTAATTTTTTGTTATTGTTGTTGTTACCCACATACAGTAGGTGGTTGCTTGGGATGGAAAACACAGTAAAGAAGTATAGGAGTTTCTACACATAGACAAGAGACAGTTACCTCGTTTGAGTAGCAAAATGGTTGGAGCATCCTGCTTGGATTCAGGAAGACCTGATTTCAAATTTTGCTTCAGATGTGTACCAACTGTGTAACTCTGGATACATCATTTAACCTCTGTCTGACTCAACTTCCTCGTCTATAAAATGGGGATAATAATATTGCTTACCTCCCAGGGTTGTTTCGAGGTGCTTGTAATAGTATGATTTTTGTAAAGTGCTTAGCATAGCACCTGGCACATGGTGGACACTATATTAGTAGTTATTATTAAGTTTAATTATCAATCATTATTTAATTATTAAGATTAGTTATTATTAAGTGGGATTTTAGTTGCTGTTTGAATAGTGGCAAAGAGACATTTTTTCACCTCTTTGGACTTGTCATGGAAAAGATCTGTAAACATCTTTCTCTCTTTTTCAATTACTTCCTCCTCCCTCTACCTGACCCTCCCTCCAAACCTATTTAGGGAAAGCACTTAGAGAAAGAAGCCTGGGGGGGGAAATACCACTCATGTTGAAACAGCTTGTTCTCGGTGGGCAGAGGAATGTAGAGGGAACTCTGAACTGGAAGATTGTCTGCCAAAATTCCTTAGCCCAACCAGAGTGTGCCTTCTCTCTTACTTGATGTCCAGACTAGTCTGACCTGTATCCTGTTGCCTCCCAGAAAGATAACTTAGCAGGTGCTTTTTTCTCAATCTAAAAGCTTAGATTTGCCTCGCCATCTGTGTCTGAGACAAAGACTTTGTCTGTACAACTAATTTCAGCTAAATTAGATGAAACAAAAAGACTTGATCAGTCCAGTTCTCTGCAGCTTGTAAAGACAATGCCTATAGCAGAGGAACCGGTATTACTGGATTTCCACCACTCATATACCGTGGGTCTTGGAAAATGGTGCTGATGAAATCTTTGCCTCATCTGCTACAACCAGAAAAAAAAAAGCCTTGCATTGGAGGACCTGGGTTCAAGACCCATTTCTGCCACTAACTGATTATGTGACCTTGGGCAAATCACTTTTAAGAACACAGAATTTACAACTATCATTGACTTAGCTCTTCTCAGTAATAGAGTGATTGAAGACAATTCCAAAAGATTCATGATGGAAAATGCTATCCAAATCCAGAAAAAGAATTGATGAAGTCTGAATGCAGATTGAAGCATACTATTTTCACTTTTTTTGTTTCTTTCATGATTTTTTTTTCCTTTTGTTCTGTTCCTTCTTTCACAACATGACTAATGTGGAAATATGTTTTGCATGATTGCACATGTATAACCTATATCCGATTGCTTGCGGTATTGAGGAGGGAGGGAGAAAGAAAAATTTTGAACTCAAAGTCTTTTAAAAAATGAATGTTGACCATTCTGGAGAGCAATCTGGAACTATGCCCAAAGGGCTATAAATAATTGCATACCCTTTGACCCAGCAATACCACTGTTGGGATTATATCCCAAAGAGATTACAGAAGTGGGAAAAGGTTCCATATGTGCAAAAATATTTATTGCAGCTCTCTTTGTGTTTGCAAAAAACTGGAAATATAGGGGATGCCCATCAATTGGGGAATGGCTGAACAAGCTATGGTATATGAATGTAATGGAATACTATTGTGCTATAAGAAATGGGAAGGAGATGGACTTCATAATTACCTGGAGAGGCTTATATGGACTGATGCTAAGTGAGAAGAGCAGAACCAGGCAAAACCTGTACACAATCACAGA
>CM053580.1:166034144-166079371 GCA_028627135.1 Pseudochirops cupreus | reverse complement strand
TTTCTTTTCCCAGTGATCACTCATTGGTTACAACCCTTCTCTATGACCAAACTATTGTATGATGTGAAAGTATTTGCAGGTCCTATACGTGATTGCACGACACCATGGGGGGGGGAAGGGAGGGGAGAAAATCTGAAACTCAAGTGATTGTGGAACAGAATCTTGTAAATTAAAAGTAAATGAGTAAATAAAATTAAAAAAAATGTATGTTGAAAATTATCTTTACATGTAATTGGAAAAAATAAAAATATTACTAAATGGAGGGAAAAACCACAGGATTTAGAGTTGGAAAATACCTTAAAGACAACTTAGTCCAACTCCCACATTTTGCAAAGTAGAAAATCAAGGACCAGAAAAGCGAAGTGACCTGCCTGAGGTCACCCAGAATAAGTAGGTGAGCTAGAATTCAAATCCAAATCTTCTGGCTCCAAATCACCTCTTTATTCTATTATACTATGTAGCCTTTTACCTATAGAATGAGGGGATTACATCATATTGGCAAATTGATGAAATGGGAAAATGACAAATGTTGGAAGGTCTGGGGAAAAACAGGCACATTGATGTACTTTTGGAGGGGCTGTGACTTGGTCCAGTCTTTCTGGAAAGCAATTTGGATGCTTTCAAAGTGATACTAGTACAAGACCTATACCCGAAGAGATCCAAGTAAAAGGAAAATAACTTATATGTACAAAAGACAGCCATAGCAGCTGTTTTTGTGGTGGCAAAGAACTGGAAACTGGGGGGCGTAGGGGTGGGAGGGGAGAAGAGGCTATCAATTGTAGAGGGGCTAAATAAATTGTGGTAGATGAATATGATGGAATACTATTATGTCTGACTTCCAGGACATATGAGCAACAAAATGGAGGAAGAGACATTTTCTCTGAACCTCATGCCTTCTCAAATGTCTCCAAAAGGGAAATCGTATGCCAAAGATAAAGGAACTTCAGATGTCTCCGCAATCTAAAATACCCAGAATCCAAAAGAAGGTTAAAAAATAAAACCTTGCAGAAACCCATGAGTATCAACTCATGTCAGTTCATTCATCACCCCTTTCCCACCTGAGCTCACTCAGCACTCCTCCCTCATTTCCTACCCAACCTGCAGTCAGGCTGGACTAGCAGACCCAAGGACCCGACAGAGTCTTACAACAAAGCCTACTACCACATAACAGTCTGCCTCCCTCTTTCCAGTGTTGTAGAGATCCCAGCTCCGGGATGTGGAAGTTTGGCCAAGCCTTCTTGGGGTTGCATCAGCATGGTGATGTTATGAGTTGTCAGTGCTGGACAAAGAACTAAGGTGCAGAGGGAGCAGGAAAAAACACAGTGTTTGTATGTAGGACAGTAGTGAGAGGGAATAGTCTGCAGCACTCCTCCAAGCCTGAGGGAAAGAGCACAGCATTCAGGTGGGGTCTCTTCTGACCACCTAAAAATCACTTGGGACTGTGTAGGCTGGTGAACCATGAATTGTCCAGTGTAGGAGGAGGCTGAGACACTGAGATCCAGCCTCTAAGGAAATCACCATTGGAAGGGACAATCATAAAATGAATGGGGGAAAATCGGGGGGGGGGGGCAGAGTGGAGGGGATGGAAGGAAGGATTGAAATTACCAAAGATCTCAGGAATAAAAAAACTCAAGGACTTTGAACATAAGCAGATAAATCAACAGAGAAAACATGAGCAATAGAAGGAAAAATGGCTTCCAGATCTAGTGAATAAGTTCAGGCATCTATGAATAAATATGGAAAACAAAGAAAAATGATCTTAAATTTGATGAGACAGAGGACCCTGTGGAATAAATGTAGGGAAGGCAAGAAACCACAGCACATGATCTTGAGGGATTCAAAAGAGAAATGAGAATTATGAGAGCAGGATTTATGACTTTGCACAGCAAAAATAAAGAGTGAAACAGAAAAGCTGGAATCTGAGTTGGCAAGTCTCACCAAAGAAACAAAAGAGAAAATAATAGATTGATATTGCAAATACTCAGAATGGAAGGCCAGTCTAGAAAAGGGAAAACAAAAACAGTTATTTTCAATGAAAATATGCTCACTATGCAAGCAAAATTTGCTGATCATGAAGACTGTATTCATAAAGACAACCTCAGGATCATAGGTCTCCCAGAAGAATGTGAAAAGACAAAATATCTTAACACCATAATGCAGGAAATAATAGAAGGGAACTGCCCAGAACTTCTGAACACAGAAAATGAGACACCAATTGAAAGAATTCACAGATCACCTCCAGGAAGAAAACCAAAAAACAAACAAAAAAAAATAAACAAACCCAAGTTTGCAAACTCCAAGATACAGAGTGCTTTCAGAAACAAGTTCTACAAGCAATCAGGAGAAAACTTCAAATACAAGAGAAAGGAAATTCTAATAACACAGTAGCATTCTACACCCACCAGATAATGCAGGGAGGAATGGAATAATGTGTTCCAAAGAACAACAAAGCTCAGGATGCAGCTACCCTGCAGATTTGAGCTTGACCATCCATGAAAAAAAAGATGGGCATTCCATAATAGAGGCATTTGAAACATTTTTAGGAAGAAAACCAGAACCAAAGAGTTTATTTGGTTTTTGAACATCCCAAACAACAGAAATTCAAGGAGAAGCAAATAAATATAGCAACCAAGGACAGAAATGGCAACAGAGAGACCAGTAAGAGACTTCTTTCTAAATGTATGCAAGGAGACAGGGGCAAAGGTGGAAATCTCATAGAGGTAAAGATGGCAAGGCAGATGAGAGGAGGTGGAGCATTACAGACATTACGGACCTGATAACACCTTGTCTACAAGTATAGCAATGTGCTATGTTCAGCACAGGAGAATATATGAAAGGGGATAGAGAAGAGTGTGTGATGTGTCAGGGTCAAGTCAAGGGCTAGCAATGAGAGAAAAGTGACTCCTGTGGTTTCAGAAAGAGAAGAACCTTCTGAGAAGTGTGTAAGGCGGAGGAAGAAAAGATTGAAAAGACAGATGGGGAGAAGAAGGAAGGAGACCTTGTTTTGTTAGTGGGAGGGGAGTCTCACTGATATTGCTCCTATGGGTAAGGAAAGATGGTCTGTGAAGGGAGATGGGGACCTTGCACTAGATGTAACCTGGGGAATTTGGTGTTTGAAAAGTCTACTAATCCTCCCTTGGGAGGGGAGAAGTTGGAACACTTGGGGGCAACTGGCACCTGGAGGAGCTGGAGAGCATTGATTCAGGAAGGTGATTTTGAAGTACAGTAAATGTGGAAAAAGGTAACCAGGAAAGAGTATAGATCAGTGGTAGGCTACATAATTAGGAATGTGGTGGGGGAGGGGTTCTACTGTGGGCAGTACCCTATTCTACTAGGGCAGTATCCTATCCTATCCTAAATGGCATTGTTTTAGGAGTGAGACACAGTGGAAAAGGGGAATCCATGGGGCAAGGTTGACAGTAGTCTAGATGGAATGGAAACCTTGGAAGCTTTGATAGCATGAGGGATACAGAGAAAAAGGAGAAATCAGATAATTACAGGGGTTGTGAATCAGGGAACAAAGGTCTAGAGTAGAGAGAATGAATAATGAAGAAAGTGAGAGAAATTCTTTTTTGGAAAGGGGTACAAAAATGAAATTTAAAAATCAAATGAACTAAAACTAATTCAAAGGGAGGAAAGGAAAGGAAAATCTGTTTGATTAATTGAGAGGGGATAAAAGGAGGGAAGAATTTTATAGCAAGAAAAAAGTGGAAGAAAGAAAGGAACTAATAGGCAAAACCCCAAAGAGAAATAAATAACAAACAAGAGGAGAGGATGAGCACTGAGGGTACCTACCTGCTCCACTCCATCTATTTATTCTACATATAGCTTATTATTTGCATGTTGTTACCTCTGTTAAATTCTGAGTTTCTCAACAGTTAGGGCTTTTTCATTGTATTCACAGCACTTAGCATGATGCACATAGTAGGAGCTTAATAAATGCTTAGTGACTTACTGATAAGGTTTAAATATCACCCTCCTGAGAGATTGTTATTGTATTAATAGGTTAAGTTACTGAATCTTATTTTGTTATTCTGTCATATGTATGGGGAATGTTCTTTCTGTTCTCTTATGTACAGAAAATAGATACCTGTTTGTAATATTGATGGAGTTGAAGATCTTCCTAGCCCATTAATATGCCTCACATGGAGCCCAACAAGAGAAGCTTGATTAGGGGAGGTTTGTTTTTCAGGAAGGCACACACCTTTTCTTGCTTTGTAATTAGGCAGTGGGTCATGAGGGTTGTGATGCCCTCTGACCCTGAAGAACTATACATACTCTGAGGTTAGTATTTTGCTTTGGGGCTCACTCATGGAAAGAGTATTCATGTGATGTAGCCAGATGAGACTCTGGGTAGCGTTAAGGAGCTCAAAGGCTTTGAAAACACAGTTGTTGGTGCTTCTCTCTCTGGTAGTAACTACGTGTGTATGTAATGGTCAGGCAGCTGGATCTGTCTGTTGATCTGTGATGTATATACTATTTGGCCAGATGGTTAGAAGCCCTGTCTGTTGCCCTTCACACTATTATTTCTGCTTATAATTTGTTTGTATTTTTTCTGAAATTCAGGGTGCAGATTTTCCCCCCTAAACTAAGTAAATGATATATATGTTTGACTAACATAAGATTGTTAACCCTTTTTGAGTTGCTTTCCTTTAGAAAAGCAGATCAAAGAACATGTGCTATCAGTCTTCCTGTGTGCTGGCATCATTGGTCTTACACCCCCACAGAAGCTGCAAGTAGCATTGGTGTTACACTGTTTTATACCTGATTTTCAGTTTTTACTGAGTACATTTTTAATCCTCCTTTGGAGAGACATAGAAACAAGCCCAAGTTTAAACTTTAAATATTTTGTCCCTAGGACACCAGGATGAGGGTTTAGCTCAAAAAAGTGAGAAAAGAGAACTAGCTCCACTCTTAATAGAGGCCACATTCCCCCAGGATTAAACCCAGTCTTAATATATACAGGAGTCCAGATAGAAGGACTCCTCCAGCCCCTCAGGCTCAGCAATGTTCTTTACTGATAGTTTCATTATAGCCCTATGAAGTAAATATTGTGGAAATTATCCCCATTTCACAGATGAAGTAACAGTTAAATGATTTGTCCAGGAAGTCATTTCCTAATTTCTTGCATTGTTTGGGAGTTTAGTGTGCTCAGACTCACAAAGAAGGTCAGACCATGTACTTGGCATAGAGCATGCCTTGGCAGAATTTACTGGTTCCATTATATTTCTCATATGTGGCCAGAGGAGACATGTATTCTCTCAAGCTCTCACTTTCAGAGAGTCACATAAATTATGACAAAGACCAAACCTAGTCTAAAAAACTTAGATTAGCTTTCCTATCAAATGTCTCCAGACATTTGAAACAGAAAGTTATTTCTAGAAAGCACCTCATGTTTCTAAATGTTGCGTAGCAAAGGTTTCTATTGTACTAAATGTGCATTTCTCTTCCTATGAAGAATCACTTAAATAGATGGCAGGTTTCCTTTTGGGAAAATTTAAGCACAAATATAAAGGAAGACTGGAAAAAAAAAAGGAGAATTCTGAAACATCCAAAACTCTGGAGATATTATACAGGGCACTGTTTAATGTAGCTGCCACCTCCTCCATGAAGGCTTCCCAGGTTCCCCCCACTAAAAATGTTCTCATTCTCAAATTTTCCTAGAAAATTTTGTCTGGGACTTTGCCTCTTTTGTCCTTATTGTACTATATCATTCATCTTACTCAAAGGCAGCTTGGATTACTACTAGCTAGAGAGCTGACCTCAGAGCTAGGATGACCTGACTTCCACTTCTGCTGCCTACTAGCCTTGTGACTGTGGGCAAGCCATTTAAATCTCTCAGTGTCCCAGGTTACCAGGTCTAAGGTCATAGATCTGGTAGAATATCACCCAGAGCCAAGGGCTCAAATGAGTGATCCATTTAATAAAAATATATTAAGATATTCCCTCCCCATGTACAAGCAATTGCTAATGTCATTAAACGGCAGTTGGGGGGATTGAAAATAGACACTGAAGACTGGATAGACACTTTAACTGAAGGTTAGAGCAGTTGGCATGGTGGGCAATTCTTTGCTACCACAAAAAGTGCTACTATAAATATTTTGGTGTATGAGGGGACTTTCTTCTTGCCAATGACCTCTTGAGGAATAAGCCTAGAAATAGACTCTCTGTGAAAGAGTTTGTATGTTTTAGTTACTTTATTTGAATGATTCTAAATTACTTCCCCAAATGTCTGTATTGATTCACAGCTCCACCAACAATGAACTAGTCTTCCATCTTCCCAAAACCCCTCTGACACTGAATGTTCATATCTTTTATCATGTTTTTCATTTTTTAAGGTCTCAGAGATGAAACTTCAGAGTTGTTTAGATTAGCATTTCTTTTATTATTAGTGATTTGGAGTCTCAGCAAATTTTTATGATCTTGTTATAAATAAAATCTCTGTGCTCCGTCTAGGAAATAACCATGCTTGTTGAGGATCCAGGAAGTTTCATTATCTTTATTTTACATTTATTCTGTAATGAAGAAATGGGTAGCCTTTTGAAAAAGACTACAAAGGATCAGATAAAGGCAAGACCTTTTTTACATTCTCCTTATTTGGATTTCCCGAGTGTTCATCTCTTCAGAGCCGGGATTGGCTCCAGCTCTTTTGAGTTACAACTTTTCCCAACCTGCCCATTAAGCATGCATTTTAATGAAGAGTTAGTGACCATCCCCCAACTGGTCCCAGCCAACCCAAAGCTCAGGCCCCTTTACAGATTTATGCCTTCCTGCATGTAAACACCCATTGTTCCTACAGAATCTGTGGAAACCAAACTGCCAACATTCCTCATAATTTCTATCATTTTCACTGCTAAAAGATTGCATTAATTTCAATACTTGGAAAAATATTGGTTCCCCCTATCCTCCTTTTTTAACCATCTTAATGGTGGCAGGTTATGGAAAAAGAACGCATTGTTGATATCATCAAATTATCAAATTCACCATGATTCAGCTAATTCATTTGTGCCAATGATATGGTCAGAGACATTGGAGATGTATGGTTAAAATACTTCATTAAGGTGACCTGGATAATATTCAGTTCAATTCAATAAGCATTTTATTTAGCATATTATTACTTTGCTCAAGACAGTAAGCTAGGCACTGAGAATACAAAGACAAATTTGTTTGTCCTAACTTTAAGGAACTCATATTTCGCTATATGAGGCACACTATGTACAAATAAGTAATTACAAAATAGGAATAAAGTAATATAAATAATTTCAAGAGGAAGAGACTGTTAATAACTGGGGCAAACAGGAAAGACCTTGTTTGGAAGGTGGCACCTACACTGTAGTTAAATGGCATGCAAGGGGATGGGGCGTCTACTTGAACAAAGATCTGGAGGTGGGAGATAGAATGTTGTGTCCTGGGAATGGTTAGCAGAGGGGTTTGACTAGTAATATGGAATATCCAAGTAATGCTGTATTCCTCCCCTTTTGTACCTTAAGTGATACTCAGTGCCCTAGAGTACTGTTTGTACCCACAAAAACACTTAGTTGGAACTATCATATAATTTTCTTTGACATTTCAGTCTTATGATACCTCTCTACTTTTCTACCAGAACTTTTAAAAAACCCATCAAATAATTACAGGGATGCAGAAGCAGACATGATAGAGCCTTGGACTGACACTACATAGATCAGTTTTATTCCCTGCAAAGTCTAGAAAGAACTATGAAGCCTGTGTTGTTGTCCTTCCTATATCTGTGCTCAGAGAGCATGATGATCATCAGTTGTGCCATCTTCTAGTCATGCCTAGACATTATGGAATGTATATATATCAATGTATGATATTCCTTACCTGTAAAGGAAGGTGTGTTTTTCAAAGATCATCCAATCCATTATATGCTTATGCTTCTGAAGAGAAAAATCTATCCTCAATGTCTTTTACTTTCACAATAATCTTTAAGTTAAAAAGTATTTCACAAGATAAATAAAAATTATTTCACAAGACATTTCCAAAAAAACATTAACAGAGGTAGCTTTTATAGCTTGTGAACCAACAAATCTTGTTTTTTCACAGTGGCTGTGGAGTTGGATTGTCTTGAGTTCTACTCTGGAGCTACCCCCATGAGAAGTCCTTTAGAGAGAATTGTTTCTGTGCAAATAAGTATCCTTTTCTCAATGGAAATTTTAAATTATTCCCAACTGGGACATCACTGCCTTCTCCATTCCCAGAGTCACAAAGGCGTTCATTGATGATGACTCTGACATTTTATTTTAATGCTTTTATTGTCTCCCTAGGCTTCCTTTGGGGCTTTACTTGACGCCAAAAAAAAAAAAAAGGAAAGAAAGAAAGAAAGAAAGAAAATCAAAAAGAAGCAATTTATGGGGGGTATATTGATTTACAAAAAACGATATCACTGTCAGCATTTGAAGAGTGCCATTGTCTGATTTCACAGGGTGCTGGGATTAAAGAATCCACATGCTTGGCAAACTTTAACTCATGGTCAAAGAAGACTGTGGGAGACTGTGGTATTGGTGGAGAAGGAGCTGGGTTCAGCACTGGGAAGACTGGGTTCATGTTGTGTCTCTGACACACATCGGCTGTATGATATTGAGCAGACCCCTAAGGTCTCAGTGTCTGAGGCAGCTCTCAAAGATTGTAAGTTAAAGAGAAGGTGCCAATTTGTTTTGGTAGAGGGAGTTCCCTGTATCATTGAAATAAGAGGTCCAGTCCCCTTTCTTATCCCTTTCTTGTCTCTACCTTTTCCTATATACCTTTGCACAGGATAGTGACTGTGATTACCTGGATGAGCTTTGGAAGGAGTACATTCTGTCTCTGTCTCCCTCCCTTCCTCCCTCCTTTCCCTCTCTCTCTCCCCTTCCTTCTCTTTTTGGTGGCACAATTGATAAGAGTGTTGGGCTTGAGATATTTATAAGCAAAAGAAAAAATGCTCTAAATCACTATTGATTCAAGAAATGCAAATCATGCAGAGGATGTGGAAAAATTGGAACACTAATGCATTGTTGGTGGAGTTGTGAACTGATTCAACCATTCTGGAGAGCAATCTGGAACTATGCCCAAAGGGCTATAAATAATTGCATGCCCTTTGACCCAGTAATACCACTTCTAGGGTTGTATCCCAAAGAGATCATAGAAGTGGGAGGAAGACCCATATGTACAAAAACATTTATTGCAGCTCTCTTTATGGTGGCAAAAACCTGGAAATTAAGGGGATGCCCATCAATTGGGGAAGGCTAACCAAGTTGCAGTATATGAATGTAATGGAATACTGTTGTGCTATAAGAAATGAGGAGCAGATGGACTTCATATTTACCTGGAGAGGCTTATACAAACTGATGCTAAGTGAGAAGAGCAGAATCAGGAGCAATTTCTACACAATGACAGACATAACATATGTGCGATGACCAACTTTGATAAATTGGACTCTTCTCAGCAACGCAAGGTTATAAGACAACTTTAAAAGACTCAGGATGGAAGGAGATGTCTGCATTCAGAGAAAGATCTAGAAAGAACAGAGTTTAAATGGAGACTGAAGCAAACTACATGCTCTCTTTCTTCTCCATGTTTGGTTTTGTTTCCTCTTTCCCGTTGTTTATTCCATCGGTTACAACCCTTCTTTACAACCTGACTAATGTCCAGTGTGAAAGTACTTGATTGTAGGCTGCCATGGTGGAGGGGGGGAGGGGGCGGAATTTGAAACTCAAGGGATTCTGGAACCGAACCTTGTAAACTAAAAGTAAATAAATAAATTAATTTTTTAAAAAAAGAGTGCTGGGTTTGGTTTTGGGAAGACCTGAATTCAAATATGGCCTTAGATGCTCATTAATCTTGTAACCCTGTATCATTCTGTCTTCCTCTGTTTTTTCAACTGAGCTAAGTATAAAGGGGATAATATCACCTACCTCACAAAGTTTTTATGAGGATCAAATGAGATAATATGCGTAAAGTACACAGCACAGTGACTGGTACATAGTTGTTGTGTTTGTCCTTCATTCTTGAAGAAGACCATGACATCAGGGAATGATGACATGACTTGCAGTTGACTTGGATTTGCTGTGTAAGGTCACCAGCCTCACTTTCTCCTCCAGAGCCATCTGCGTTCAGTGGTCAGATATTTATCAGGACAACTGGAGATGGCCCAGGATGCAGTGGGAGACCCTGGCCCTTTTAGGCTAGGGTCTTTTCAGACTGGTATTTAATAAGTACTTAATGAATGCTTGCTTACTTCTGTAACCCAAGTCCTAAAGTCCATTGGTATGGGACTCTCTCCTTATTGGTGGAGATCAATACTTTGTAACCTATGTGAGAGGCAGGATGGATTTGTCGAAAGTGAGAGACAGGAGGGCTCTTCAGACTTTTGGGGGGAACTCTCTTCAATCTCTTCAGTCTCTGTAGTTGTTTCAGGCACTTCTGGCTTCCAGCTTTTTAGAGAAGGTAGTTTGCTGAGGGAGAATAAGAGTCTTGGAGGAAATCAACAGGAGAGGAGCTGGCACTCTCCATCATGTCCCTATTCCCATATACTAGGGCGTTTGAGAAGTTTCCTGTTGAATGAGATCTAGGACTCTCTTGGTTGAGCTGAGTTACTGTGCTCCCAATGGGAGAGCTCCTTCACTCTGCATTGTCTGCATATAGTCTCATGTGTATAACTTACTTGATTTCTCTTTTGCTATTAACTTGGATAAATGAATTTCTTTCCTATGTGTGTCCATTGTGAAAATGCTATTTGGTGGGAAAGGAGTGGTCTTAGATATAAATCTTGGGCCACATCTGACAATATGTAAGGGAGCAAATAGATATAATTCTAGTGTGGTACCCTTCTGTCTGAGGAGAGAAGAGTGGTTAAGCTTCTGGTTCCAACTTCTTGCTTCCCCTCTTGGTTGGAATTAAAATCTCCCTTGAAGAAAAGGTTGGTGGGAAAGAGAATCAGTTAGACATGTCTATTCTGCCTCCCTTTGAGCCACACAATGATGCCCTAATTGTACATATGGGGGACAATTTTGCTACAATTCCTCTTTCTATCTCTCACTCACACTTTCTTTTTCTTCCAGTCTCTCTGTCTGTCTCTTTCTGGGTTTTAGTACCGGTAACCAAAGCTTGATATCACTGTTTACAGCTCAACCCCTTATCAACAAAATGGACTTGTCTTTGCTATCTCAAACTCAAAGAATAGTTTGTTGTCTGAAGGTTTCTATTTGAATGATTAGGAATTGTCTTTGTATTTAACACTAAAGTAGGCAATGATCAGAAAGAAAACCGACCTTCATGAGGCAATTTAAAGTCAACAATGTGCTCCACATACTTTGCTTGGGTTTCACAACAACTCTGGGATATATGGTAGTTTCTCTATTTTCTAAGTGGGAAAGCTGAAGCTCAGGGAGGGCCCATGATCATGCAACCAATACATTGAAGAATGAGGATTTAAAGCAGGATTTTTTTTCCCTAACCCTAAAGGCAGAACTCTATCCATACAGAGATGGTCACAATAAAGATCTCTGCAGAACTGAACAAGGGCACTATGGTTATGTCAGTAAAATAAAATGAAATTTTATATTGAAGCAATTATTCAAATGGTTCATAGAGAAAAATGCTATTGACAGCTCAGTGGTTTGGCTCAAATTATTCATGTTACCATGTGACACTCAGAGTTTGAGGGATTTATCCCATGTTCATGTAGCTAGCTAGCATTTGAACCTAGATATTCCTAATTCTAAACTTAGCCCTCTATCCATTATGCCACAATGCTTTTCCATGTTTCTATTGAGATAATAATGAGAATGAAAAGAATGACGATGATGACAGCATTTATATGACTTTTTAAATCCATAAAGTACTTTTGCAAAGTACTTTACAAAAATTAATTCGTTTGATCCTCAGTACAATAACATAGGAAGGAAAAGGAAAGGAATTTATACACCACCTACTATGTGCTTGGCACTGTGCAAAGTAAGTGCTTTATAAATTTATAAATATAAATATCATTACTACATCCCAGCAAGGTAAGCACTGCTATTTCCCCCCTGTTTTTACAGAAGAGGAGACTGATGCAGATAGAGTTTAAGTGACTTGCCCAAGGTCACATAGCTAGTAAGTATCTGAGATTGGATTTGAACTCAGGTCTTCCTGACTATGGGCTCATAGCTCTATCTACTGTGCCACCTAACTGCATTTTGTTTGTGTGATATTGTAATATCAACGGGATTTAAGGTCTTCCCCACCTATTAATAGACCTCAGGTGGAGCCATTAAGAGAAGCTTGCTTAGGGGAGAATTGCTTGTTGGAAGACTTTCACACCTTTTGTTAATTTCTAATTAGGCATTGAGTCACAAGGTTGTGATGCTCTCTGGTTCTAAAAAGGATATATATATATGTGTGTGTGTGTGTGTGTGTATGTGTGTGTGTGTGTGTGTGTATACATATACATATCTGTACTCTGAGGTTAGCATTTTGCTTTGGAGCTCACTCATTGGAAGAGTGTTCTTGTGATTTGACTAGATGAGACTCTGAGTAGCCATTAAGGAGCTCCCCCGGACTTTGAAAAATGCAGATGTTGGTGCTTCTCTCTCTGGTAACTATGTATGTATTGCCTTGGTCAGACAGTTGGATCTATCTGCTGATTTGTGCTAATTTCTCAGACAGTTAGAAGCCCTGTCTGTTGGTCTTTATTTCTCTGCTTGTATTTTCTCTATTTTCTTTGGATTTTTTCTCAAGTTCAGGCTGCTAATTTTTCCCTTGAACTTATGGATGTAATTAAAAAAGATTGTTGACCCTTTAAACAGCTATCTTTCCTAGTAAAACAATCTAAGAACCTGTGCTAGCAGCCATCCTGGGTATGCCAGTGTGGTTACCACTACAGATATAGACACTCTGGATACTCTGGCCAGACCAGCTGAGTGTGTGTTTTGACTTTCCTTGTCACCATACTAACTTTCTATGGTCAGATTTGTTTTCTGTTGCTTGCATATTTTTGTAGCCTATTTCTTGACTTTTAGCTCTGTGTTAAAGTAGGGTTCTGCTTCTGGAGTTGAGGGAGCACTGTCCCAAGCTTCAGGGGTTTTGTACCCAGCTGATTTCAGAGATATTTCTAGGGACCAATAAGCTTTTGGTTGTCCCAAGGAGTTACAAGCTAAGGAGAGGTGTGTTTAATAATTTCCTGGCCTGTGCTCTGGTCTGTGAGTGACCACAAGTAATCTTTTTTGCCTGGAACTATGACTAGGGTCCCCACATCATTGTGGTCACAAGCTCTGGTGTGCTAATGCTCTTCCTTATCCTGGGACTGCCACCTAGGATTGTGGCCAGGATCTGAGAATGGGCAAAGCAACAAAATACTATCCCCAGTGCTGGCAAAGTAACCCTATAATCTTCTGCCCAGTTTGACCCCTTTACCATCTGTGGGCTGAGAGCTCCAGAACCAGCTACTGCCACTGGTAATTCAGTGGCTTCTGCTCCTGTTTGCTGGGGCTGGAGCTGTACTGGTGTGGTTTGTACTGGACTGTACTTCACTGTCACTCAGGAGTAATAGACCTTTCCTGCTGACCTTCAAGTTGTCTTTGACTGAAAAATTATTTCACCCCACCTTCTTGTGGGTTCTACTGCTCCAGGAATTGTGTTATGGAATTATTTAAAGGTGATTGGAGGAGTGTTGGGAGAGCTCAGGCCAGTGGCTACATTTTCTCCGCTATCTTGGCTCTGTCCCCTTAGGTTCCCCCTTCTTGCCAACTTTGGTACTATCTTTTTTCTTCCCTCACATATTTTTATTATATATTATATTAATTATATCAATATATAAAATGATTATGTTTAATAATATATAGCATTTATATATAATAAAATACTTTGGTAATAAAATATATTAATGTGTAAAATATATCTTATGACTCTATGTAAAGCATATAATGAGAATAAATCACTGGTAAGTTGAAGTTCTTTAAGACATATTAGAAAAGGGACTAGATTTGGACTCACCTGGCAAGGCCTGATTCTCCCACTAACTAGTTTGGCCTTGATCAGGTCATTTAACTTTTTGATAATTTATAAATGGGTATCAAAATGGTTGCATTATTTACCCCAGAAGAGTGAGAAAATCACCTTATAAATCTTAAAGTAAAATATAAATGTAAATTATTTCTTACCATTGTTATTTTGAAATAGGCTCATAATCTTTAGGACAGCATTTGAACCTCTGTAGGCCTTAGAGGTAGGGGTGGGGAAGCTGCAGCCTTGAGGCCACATGTGGCCCTCTAGGTCCTCAAATGCCGCCCTTCACTGAATCCAAACCTCACAGAACAAATCTCTTTAATAAAAGGATTTGATCTGTAAAACTTGAACTCAGTCAAAAGGCCCTACCCAAGGACCTAGAAGGCCACATGTGGCCTTGAAACCACATGTTCCCCACCCCTCCTAAGAGTACAGAAAAACTGGAATGGTTCATTCTGATTCAGTGATCTTCCTGTCCCACTTCACCTCTTAAATCGACTTCCCAAATCACTCCTGAGCTACCATTTCTATGGGAAGCTTTGAATTGGAGGTGAGGGCCATAGCCAACTGAAGGTCATCTATTTACCGTTTTATCTGGACCCAAATGTCATGAGGGTTGAAAAGGAAAAGAAAAAGTGTGATGATGAACAGAGAACTCTCACCAATTTGTTTTTATTCTTTACAAAGTGTAACATTATATAGGCATGACCTTTATTAAAGACACTAGGGAAGCAAGAAAGGACCTGCCAAAGAAGTTATCAGAAAAAAGTAGATCTACCAAGGAAGTTAACTTTTTATCCTCTTTTGTGCTAAAAGGAAAAATGAAATCTGAAATTCAGACCTCCCCTTGTCTTTGGTCCTAGACTGACTGTATGGCTTCAATCACTGAATCTCAATTGTGTCTGCCTGACCTTTAAGTGCCTGTCAGGGATGGGTTATCCTTGCTACGGTGCGGACATTGGGTCTTGGATCTGAACGAGTTGATCCAAAGCTGGGTTTGGTCAAAATATCACAAAGTTCTGGCCTCAGCTTCATCTCCAACTCCAAAAAAAAAAGTAATAGACCTAGAATTAGTGATGGAGAAGTCTTATAGTTTCTGGATTTCCTTTTCTCTCCTCTGACACTGCTATTACCCTGGTGCAGGCCCTCATTGCCTCACATGAGGACGATTGCAATACCTTGTGATTGGTTTCTATGCTTCAAGTTTTTCCTCATTCCCATCCATCCTTCACTCAAGTGAAAAAATTATCCTCTTAAAATGTGGGCCTAACCATAACACTCTTCATATTTTGTAAACTCTAGGGGCTATCACCTACCTCCAGGATCAAATATAAAATCCTCTGTTTCAAAACTCTTCATAACCTGGTCCAGGGGTGGGGAACCTGCAGCCTTGAGGCTACATGTGGCCTGCTAGGTCCTTGGGTGTAATCTTTTGACTGAGTCTAAGTTTTACAGAACAAATCCTTTTATCAAGGAGATTTGTTCTGTGAAGTTTGGATTCAGTCAAGGGCGGCACTTGAGAACCTAGAGGGTCACATGTGGCCTCAAGGCCACAGGTTCCCCACCCGTGTCCTGGTCTCTTCCAATCTTTCTAATCTCACACTTTATTCCCTTTTGTGTAATCCAGTTGTACTGCCTTCCTTAACGTTGCTTGAACAAGACATTCCATTTCATGACTGCATTTTTATTGTCTCCCAGCTGTAGTCTTCTTTCTTTACGTCTCATGGCTTTGCTCAGTTCCCAGCTAAAATCTCACCTCTTACAAGAAGCCTTTCCCAAATCCCTTTAATGTTAGTGCCTTCCCTTTGAGATTATCTCCAATTTATTCCACATAGAGCTCGTTTGTTCACAACTATTCTCCTTTTAACTCCTCCCATTAGATCAAGAGCTCCATGAGAATATGGGCTGTTCTTTTTATTCTCAGAACTTGGTATAACACCTGGCATACACTAGTGCTTCATCAATTCAATTCGATTCAAGATTCCATCAATAAAAGTTAAGCTCCTAGATATGCCCAGAATTGTGTTAAGCACTCGGGGCTGGGGTGGGGGGGGAAGGTACAAATAAGGCAACAAAAGACATCTCCAAAGAGCTCACAGTCTGATGCGGGAAGATGACACACAAAAGGAATAAATGGCTGTTGACTCAACTTGACTGGATGAGAATTAGGGTTTGAGATTGATAATCTTGAAATTCTAACCCTACTTTGAATAAAAAAAACCTCTCCATTGCCATGTGTTTCAGTTTGCCCATCAATAAAATGGGGCTATTATTATCATCAAACAGTTTGATGAAGACAACTAATGTCCATAATAGTGTTAATGATGATAGCTAACATTTATAAAGAATTTAAAGTGTTTTTCTTACATGATCTTGTTTGAGCCTCACAACAATCAATGAGGTACTTTCCCCTTTGTCATTCCTCATGTTATGGATGAGGAAACAGAGGCTCCAAGTTATGGTTCCAAAGCTATTAAGAGGTACAGACTGGACTTGAACCCAGGTATCTACTGACTTTGAGTCCAATGCTACCACTGCACTCAGTGCCTCTCAGTAAATACTAAAGAAAAAAAGTATTTCTAGACTTTTTTCAGCATTCCATCCAGAAAGATACCAAACCTGCCCCTTCTCTATAGGAACACCAGGATACTTCCTCTTCATTCTTTCCTGAAACTTCCCCATGGTCCCACATTATAAAAACAATGCTGCCTTTCTGGGCACTGGGAATTTGTTCTTGAGAGAAATTATTCTCTCTTCCTTCGCTCTCACTGTGATAAAAATGCCCTCCCTTTCCTTCTACTGTGAGAGAGCCAAATCCAGGCCTCCTGCCTGCTACAGTGGAATATTACCATCAGGCTGGCCCATTAAATTTCATTTGAAAGTCAATTTTATCCCAGAGCGGTAAGTGGTGTGTGTGCTTATGTCTTCATCTACGCTAATTAGGAAAAGCAATTTGCTGCACATGTCTAAAAAAAAAAAGCTGATCACATTTAAGCTCCTGATGGATTGAACTGTGGCTCACGTGTTTGTGGTGTTGGTACAAAGTACAAAGTGACTTCCCATATATAAATGATGGTGTGTTCTAAAAATGGTTCAGTCTGGTGACTAGGGATTTCTAAGTAACTACATGAAATTACTTTTTGTTTTGGAAATAAGGGTTGTGATGTTAAAACCAGCCCTTTCCCTTCATATTTCTGAGTCCCAAAATGGAGTTAGTTTATCCTGGGATATCAGTGGTCTATGTCATATTTTCAGTGACTCCCAGGAATGAACATATCTTAGCCCCTACAGCATTTCTCCCAATCTATGGTTCAAGTCTAGAAAGGTTGAGAAGTTATGGGGCAAAAGACACTCGGGCTTCCCCCTCTCATTTATCTATCTTCCCAGCCAGAATATACCCATTTCAACTCAGGATCAAAAATGTAAAGCTTGAAGGGACCTCTGAGGTCATCTAGTAAAGCCCTCAAATTTTACAGATAAAGGGGGAAAAAATACTTCAACATAGAAAAGTTAAGTGATTTGCCCAGGTTCACAGAGGGAGTTCATATTAGAAGTGAGCTCCTGGGAATCA
Source organism: Pseudochirops cupreus (assembly GCA_028627135.1). NCBI lineage: Eukaryota > Metazoa > Chordata > Mammalia > Diprotodontia > Pseudocheiridae > Pseudochirops > Pseudochirops cupreus. Next base: position 166,061,817 of record CM053580.1, on the reverse strand, counting down.
AACGCCAGCATTTTTTTTTTTCTATTGTACTATGCAGCCTAGACAAAAAACTTTAATTTCATAAGGTTTCCATGCCCACCTCAGAATTTTATTCAGGTGACAATATCTGGAAGAAACTGCCATTGAAATAAATATTGATATGTAGAGCATAAAGGACTCAGAACAATTTGCCATTTACTAAAAATTCAGAAAGCCCAAAATAAGGGCTGTAGTTTGTGGGAGTATGAGCAGTCAGTCAATTTGTGTGGAAAAGGGGGAGGGGAGGGCCATGGATGAGATTATGAAAATGTGAAAATTGTACTGTTTCTATTTGTTTTGCTAGAGGGCTGTGGGAATTGTCATGAATCCAAAGGCACCAGGCTTGAACGAAATCAAGCTATGGGCCAATCTTTTGAATTAAAACTGAACATTCAAAACTGAAGGTACTTTACTATATAGAATAGCATAATAAAGTAATGTAGCCTTTGTTCCCTAAATATGACTTTGTCATGTCATATTGACCCATTGACTAATGAGACATTATCTGTGGAACCAAGCGGTAAAAATCAAGTCAACAGCATTTATGATGTTCCAGACACAGCACTGAGAATACAACTACAAGCAGAAAGAATGGATAGCCCCTGCCCTCAAGGAACTTAGATCCTAGTAGGGGAAAATAACACATTCTAAGAAGCTGAAAAGATGTGAGAGGAAATGAAAGTATCTAGGGAGGAGGCATGGAAAGGAAAGTCCTGAGCAGGGTTAAAGATTTATTCTGGGAAGTTTGGATTCAGTCAAAAGACCACACTTGAGGACTTAGAGGGTCACATGTGGCCTTGAGGCCGCAGGTTCCCCTTTTCCCCCTCTGGTCCAGAGAGTCAAGAATTGAAAGCTGGAGAGGAATGAAGGCACAGTTCACCTGAGTGTCCTCCTTAAATTGGAGGTTATGGGAGAAACTGGTCAATCAGAGGGAGAGGTTGCAGGAGTACTTCTTTTTTAAAAACAATTAAAAATTATATATACATATATGTGCATACATTCACATCATATGTAAAAACAATTTTTAACTTTTATTTTTAAAAAATTTGAGTTCTAAGTTCTCTTCCTCTTTCCTTTTCCTCCCCCTTTCCTAAGATGGCAAGCAATTAGATATAGACTATATATGTGCAATCATGTAAAACATATTTCATGTTAGCCATATTGCACAAGAAAACATAGACTAGGAAAAAAACCACAAGAAAAATAAAGGTTAAAAAAGTATTCTTCGATCTGCATTCAGACTCTATCAGTTCTTTCTCTGGAGGTGGATAGCATTTTTTCATAATGGGTTGTTCAAAATTGTCTTGGATGGTCGTATTAAGAAGAGCTAAGTCATTCACAGTTAATCTTAGTACAATGTTATTGCTACTGCATACAATGTTCTCCTGGTTCTGCTCTTTCCAGGTTTTTCTGAAATTCTTGCTCATCATTTCTTATAGCCCAATAGTATTCCATCACAATCATATACCACAACTTGTTCAGCCATTCCTTAAGTGATGGGCATTCACTCAATTTCCAATTCTTTGCCATGGTAAGTATTTCTAATGTGAGAGGTAGTTCAGGGATGGAGTGAGCTTCCAGGGTGAAGAGGTTTCTATGGCATGACAGAGAAAGTCTTGTGGAGTGTTAGGAAAGTCGTCTATAGATGAATGAAGACATATTTGCCCTTAAAATGAAGTTTCTACTAGAAAGAATGGAATTGTAGTCAGATGATCTGTGTTTGAGAACCAGTGCTGACATTTACTAGCTGTGTGACTGTGGGCAAGTCACTTACAATTGCACAGTTATTATGATAATTAAACAGTGTAATTAAAGAATTCAAAACGTTTAACCTTATTTTTATAGATATCTTTTTTAAAACATCATATTCATTTTGAAACATAGCGCCCTTTTTCTACTTTCCCTATCCAAAGAGCTAGTTCTTGTAACCAAAACTATAAAAAGAGAAAAAAAGAGGAAGTCAGCAAAGCCAATTGTGCTTGATAACATATGCAATATTCTATATCCACACTTTTTCAGCTCTGCAAAGAAGGAAGGAAGGTATATTTTCCTAACTAGGGTCAAACTTGGTCATCGTAATGATTCAGCATTCAGCTTATTTTTTTTTATTTTATACTTATTCATTCTGTTTACATTGTTAGTCATTGTGAGTCTTGTTTCTTGAGTTCTACTTAAACTAAAGCATTTTGTAAGTTGTCAACTACTAAATAAATGGTATCTGAGAACACTCAACAATGTTTGTTTGTTTTTTACAAATATCTACATGCATGGTATAGGGACTTGGGAAGGGGAGTTATATGAAACCTGCAAAAGTAGATTGGATCCAGTTTATGATGGACCTTCAATGCCAGTCTTAGTAGACAGGTCATAGTGAGCCAATAAAGTTTTTTGAACAGAATGGCAGAATAAGATTTATGCTTTGGGGAAATTATTTTGGCAACAAAGTGAAGGATGCATTAGAGGTGGGAGAAATGAGAGCTGGGAAGACTGATTGAGAGGCAATAGTTCAGGTGAGAAGGAACAAGGTCCAGAGGTGATTGGAGTGGTTATTGTATAAGTGGAGAGAAGGAGAACTTGAGAGGTGCACAGATGTTATGGAAGCAAATTGGTTAGGACTTGACAAGTGATTGGATATGATGATTATGAAACAGAAAAATTGAAGATAACTCTAAGGGTTGTTGTAAGGATCAAATGAGACTCCTCTGTTAGGAATTTAAAGCTCTTTATAACTTGGCTTCCAACTAACTTTCCATCATTATTATGGATCACTGCCCCTTACACAGTGGGGCTCTGGCTATTCCTTCTTAGTTGGAATCCACTCCCTCCTCATCTCTTCCTTAGACTCTCCAGTTCCCTTCCAAGTTCAGCTCAAATGCTCCCTCTTACATGAGGGCTTTCTGAGTCTCCTAGCTGCTAATATCTCTCCCATCCCTCAAATTACTTAAAATTTACATATATATATATATATATATATATATATATATATATATATACACACACACACACATACACATATATATGTGTGTGTGTGTACACATTATATATAAAGCATGTATGTATATGTTCATACATACACTCATATGAATATATGAAAATATACATATATAAATACACACACATATACACAGACACGTATATGTATAATTTCTCCTGTAGAATGTAAGCTCCTTGATGGTAGGGACTGTTTTGCTTTTGTCTTCATGTCATCACTGTCTGCTACATATTGTGGGCTTAATAAATGCTGGTTTATTGATTGAACCCATCCACAGCTACTCTGCAAGAAGGACCCAACACCTTCTTTTTGAAAGTATAGTGATTTTGACAGCTGACTGGAGGGTAGAATGGAGTGGGGAGAGACTCCATTCTACCCTCCAGTCAGCTGTCAAAATCATCTTTAGAAAGTTCAGGTCTGACCATGTCATTCTCCTATTCAATCAACTCCAATGGTTCCCTGTTGCTTCTGGGATCAAATGTAAAATCCTTTGTTTCTATTCAATGCCCTTTGAAACCTGTCCTACTTCTCCCCTCCCCAGTCTTCTTTCACACACACACACACACACACACACACACACACACACACAACTATCCTCAAAGATATAGTTTAAGTGGAGGAATGTTTTTATGCCAAACATGCATGATTTAGTTCATGTTTGATATATCTTTTATAACTGAGAAGTCTTTTTAAAAAAATGAAATCAATCATTTGACTTTAAGAAAACTAAAACTTAAATTATACAATATTTTTGTGCATAAGTTATTCAAAGTCTGTGAAGATTTGGAAGGCAAAGAAGAACTCATTCTTTTTGGGATGACTTGAACTCTTCCCTGTCACCACTGTCTTGTACACCAATTTGGAACACTACTTTCAGTGTAAGGCTATTTCTTACTACCTGCCCATTATAGGCCAGTGAGCTTGACTGCTATTTCTTTCAAAATTCTAGACGGAATTAATAAAGAAATGGTTAATGAACAACTAGCAAAGGAAGTGACCGACTTTATGAAGAGCAAGTCATGGCAGACTAACATTATTTTGTTTTGTTCACAGGATTACTAACCTAAATAGATTGGGGAGAGTGGGGATGATGTGGATATAATTTATGTAGATTTTAGCGGGACATTTGATGAAGTGAGTTATCCTTTTTTAAAAGATGGATAGATCTTGGCTAAATGATAGCAAAAATCAGACGGATTTAGAAGCAGATGAATGACTGAACACAAAGTGTCCATTAATGGTTAGTGTTGAGTTAGAAGGAAATCTTTGAGAAGGGCACAAAGGTGACTGGTGGCCAACTCAAATAGAAACCCGGGCTACAAAGCCCTATGTAAAAATCCCCGTGGACAGCATTTTGACTTAGAAAACTACATATTAACACTATCTATGTTCTATTCTATTTTTATTTATTTTGTTAAATATTTCACCATTTTATTTTAATCTGGCTCAGGCTGCATTGGAGTGTTTTGGAACTCAGTATGGTCTGTGGGCTTCCTGTTTGACACCTTTGTTCTAGGGCTCTATTGCTGTTTACCATTTTTATCAACGACTTGGACAAAGGCAGAGATGCTATGCTTGTCAAATTTTAGATGATGGGACTCCGGGAGGACACACTGGAAGGCAGAGTCAGGATCTGAAATAAGTCAACAGGTTAGAACATTGGACTAAATTGAATAAGATGACGTTTAATAAATCTAAATATAAAGTCTTCCACAAGTTTTTAAAAATTGATTTCACAGGTACTAGCAGTTTGTCTAGAAAATGATTTGGGGGATTCAGTGAACTGCTGGTTCAATTTGAGTCAATGCTGTGATATGGCAGCTGAGAAGGCTGATGTGATCTGGAGCTACGTTTAAGACAGATGTAAATTCTAGGAATAAAATTTTCATGAGATTGTCTTCTCCTGGTTCTTATTCTACGTGTCTGACCGCTCCTTGGTTTCTTTTGCTGTACAATCATCTATATCACATCACTAAAATGTGAATACACCCTAAGGCTCTGTCTTAGCTTTGCTTCTCTTTGTCTCTGTCTGTCTTTTTCTGCGTCCATCTCCCTGTGTCTGTCTCTCTCTGTCTCTGTGTCTCTTTCTCTCTTCACATTCTGTCTTTTGGTGATCTCATCAGCTCACATTGGCTTAATTATCACTTCAAGACTGATGACTCCTAGTCCCACATCCCCTGTTGGACATTTCCAAAACTGGATATTTCACAGGCATCTAAAACTTAACATTTAAAAACAGATCTCATGATTTTTCTCCAAAAACCTGCCCCTTTTCCTAAGTTCCCTCTTTCTGTTGAGAACACCACCGTCCTTCCAGTTACCCAAGTTTGCAGCCTGGGAGCCAACCTTGTCTCCTCACTCTCGCCTGCCCCACAGTTGCCAAATGTGGTCATCTTCACCATCATAGCACTTTTGGTACTTCTTTCTTTCTCTTCATTTATACGTCTATCAACCTATTTCAGGAGACAGGCAACACATAACCAACATTTATTAAGCGCTTACGGTGTGTTTATCAAACACAAGATTATTATGGTTGTTTCCTATTGTGCATTGTGTACCTAATCTATTCCACTAATCCACCACCCCATTTCCTAGACCCAGTATCAGATGGTTTTGATGATTATCATTTTGTAATAGTTTGAGATATGGTATGTGAGACCTCCTTCTTTCGCATTTTTTTCATTAATTCCCTTAATATTCTTGACCTTTTATTCTTCCAGATGAATTTTGTTATTATTTATCTAGCTCTATAAAATACTTTTGGTAGTTTGACTGGTATGGCACCGAATCAATTTATTAATTTAGGTAAAATTGTCATTTTTATTCTATTGCTTTGGCCTACTCATGAATAATTAATATTTTCCAATTGTTTAGTTCTAATTTCTTTTTTTTAAGCTCTTACTATGTAGCAGGCACTGTTCATATAAATATAAACAAAAAAGGAAGATACTACTTGCCGTTAACTTACATTCTAATGGGTGGAGATATATAAAAAGAGCTTAAAAGCAGAGGATGGGAGTTGGGGACTGAGATGGGAAGAGAAGACTCCTACTTGGAGTCTGGTGGCCAAATCCAAAGAGTCAGACATAGGTAAGAATGAATCATGACTAGCCTGAATCCATCTATGAAATGGAGGCCCTGGAAGGAACTTAGTTCATAATGACTCTTGTATACATCTTGTAGGCATCCTGCTGTAATGTCTGGACTATTGCAATAAGCACTGATTAGTCTCCCTTCCCTCTATTTCTTCCTGTTCCAATACATCCTTCATTCAGCTATCAGTGATCTACCAAAAGCCCATTCCATAAACTTGAATAGTTCTCTTTTCCAGGATCAAATACAAAATCCTCTTTTGACTTACAAAGACAGCCTTTCATAATCTGGCCCCTTCCTACCTTTATAATATTCTTCTACCTTACTCCCTTCTGCATACTATGCAATCTGGTGATACTGGTCTCCCTGTTGTTCCATGCACAAGACCCTCTGTCTCCCAACCCTTGAATTTTCCCTGACCCTCCCCCATTTCTGGAACTCTCTCTCCCCTCATCTCTACCTCCTAGCTTGCCTGGATTTCTTCAGGCTAATTTCCTAGATTTCCTGGATTTTTCCAGGATCTTTCCCACCTTCTGCAAGAAATCTTTCTGTTGTTCTCTAGTAGTACCCCATTTCTTTGCTCTGAGGAAGAGGGGGACATATTTCATTTACAAATTCTTCAGGATTTCCAATTACTCAGTTAAATTTCCTTTCCAAGGTGATCTTTTCATTTATGGGTTTTCATTATTGCCTGTGTTTTTTTTTTTTTAACTGTATTTTACTCTGAATCTTTTAGTTAATAGGAATCTTGTCAGGTTTCTCTACATTTCTCATATCCTCCTTTTTTTTAAACTAGTGTTTCTTAATCTTAATGCCTTCCTCTGAGACAACTCCAAATTTATCTTGTGTGGGATATCCCATATTTGACACAGCTTGTTTGTATGTAGTTGTTTTCACGTTGTCTCCATCGCTAGACTATGAGCTCCTTGAGAGCAGAGACTTTTGGGGGACATGGGGAAGGACAGGTCTTTTCTTTGTATTTTCATGCTTAGCACTGTGTCTGGCCATTTATGAATACTAGCTAGAATGATATTGAGACTGAATTTACTAATGAGAGAAGGGGACTGACGTGGTAGAAGGAAGAGTCCAGGTACTGAGGAAAATTCCCGGTTGAGAAGGCAATTGAGTCATCAGAATCCATAGTCAGAAGCACAGAGAACAAGGATTGTGTCAGTCCCCAATATGAAGACCCTGGAAGACTCACCAAAGGGGACCAGCACAATGGAAGGATGTCTCAAAGTGAGAAGACCCAGGGACTGAGGGAAGCTCTGGGTGAGAATGTGACTGAGTCATAGAAGTGAGAGGAAAGTGCAGCTGGGAGAAGAATGAAAGGACCTTGTCACCTCTCACCTGAGGGTTTGCAATAACTACCTCATTAGGCTGCTTGCTCAAGTTTCCTGTCTATGTAATCTACCTGTCTATGGAACTACCGAAGTGATTTGCGTAAATTGCAGGTATGACTATGTCATTTCCATACTCAATAACCTCTAGTGACTTCTTTAACTTTAAGGAACAGATAAAAATTATTTTGTTTGGCATTGTATGTAAAGCTTCCTTTACAACCTAGCCCCAATTTACCTTTCCAGTCACTTCACTTTATGCACATCATATTCCAGTTAAACTGGCTTTTTTACTTTTCCTGTATACCAGACGCTAAATCGCCTGTCTCCATACCTTTGTATCCTACCCCTTCAAGGCGCTCCCTCCTCACTACCACATTTTAGAATCCTGAATTTTCTTCAGGGCTTAACTCAAGAGCTGCCTGAACCTTTTCATGATGCCTCCAGCTGCTAGTGTTGTTCGATTATTTTCAGTCTTGTTGGATTCTTCGTGACCACATTTGAGGTTTTTTTGGCAAAGATACTGGAATGGTTTCCCATTCCCTTCTCCAGGTCATTTTACAGATGAGGAAACTGAGGCAAATAGGGTTAAGTGACTTGACCAGGGTCACACAGCTAGTAGTAATCTGAAACAAGAGGTTGGATTTGAACTCATGAAGAGAAGTATTCCTGACTCTGCCACCTAGCTGTCCCTCACATTTTAGGAAGGATATTACTAAATATTAGAACATGCAGAGAATAGCAGCAGTGGACATAAAAGGGCTTGAGTTCGAGTCATATGAAGATCAATGAAAAGAACTAGAGATGTTTAATCTGGAAAAGGGAAGACTCAGGGGCTCAAGATAAGGGTTTTCTAACATTTGAAGGACTGATGTGTGGATGAGAGTCAAAGCGTGCAAGCTGCAGAAGCCAATTTAGGCTCGATGGAAGGGAAAGCTTCCTAAAATGTAGAGCCATACAAAAGTGCAAAGAGCCGCTGTGCAAACAGGAGGGGGAGAACTCTCTAAATGGGAGTTCAGGGGCATGCTGGTAAATGTTTAACAACCAACTCTCTGGAAAAAACAAAACCAAAAATCAACGTCCCCATGGCACACTTTTAAGTTTAACCTGCATTCTTACCATTTTCTCCATTATTTTCTTAAGTCTAGACAATCTAGAAAACAATAAATCAGGCCCTGATTTGTAGCATTTTTGCAGATTTCCAAGGTGTATACATGCATTTATGTATGTATGTATATATATATATACACACATACACACATATACATATATGTGTGTAGACACATACATACATGTGTATATGAATATATAGGTGTGTATGTACATACACACATACATATATGTATATATGTGCTCGTGTGTATGTATATGTGTGTGTATATCTATATGTATCTATATATCTATCTGAAAGCTCATTTGGTCCTTGCCTGTGAAGTAGGCACTATTATTATTCCCATTTTACAGATAAGGAAACAGACTGAGAGTAATCGAGTCATTTGCCCAGCAAGTAGGTGTCTGAGGCAAGATTTGAACTGGTTTTTCTGACTCCAGGTTTGTTTCCTCTACTCACTGTAGCCCCTCACAGCCTGTGAGTCATGGGTTATGCTTATTTCCTCACTTATTTTTTGGGGGGTAGGGATTTTCCCCAGGCATTTAGCACCCCTCTTTCAGAGATACCCAGGGAATCAGTCATTCTGTAAGTATGGGCATCCTCTGTGTAGACAGGATCTGGTCCAGCTGCTCTTCCCACCTTTGTCTTAGGGTCATTTCTACTTCCACAGAGCAAACTGGGGACTGTGACGCATACATTTAGTTGATTCATGACAAAGGACTAATTGAGGAGGAATCCTCAATCTCAGTTAAACTGGGGAGCCTTTTAAATGATATGTTTTGATTTAGTTCCCTGCATTTAGAGAGTGGAGAACAGGTCTGACAATGAATATACCCAACACTTTGCATATCAGCCCTCACACAAACTCCTTTTTATTTTTGAATACGCTGATATCTTCCTTCAGACTAGTTTATTTACCTCAGCTAGGCTTCCTTCCTTTTAGAATTTCCTTCTTGTCTTAATTTCCCAGTCTTTAATCCCAATTTCCCCTAAATTCTCCTCCTCATTCTTCAGGCTCTGGGTAATAGTTCTTTACCGAAAAGCTTGATACATGCCAGGATTGAAAGGGGAGTTACCTCATGGTCTCCCTATGGCATGTCCCTCTTTATATACCCCGGTATCAATGCTTGCCAGCTTAGTGATGTTACTGATTAATCCTTAACTCGCCACCTGTTAAAAACCCTGGATTTAAATAAATAACAAACATCACTCTATTTAATACTGTTAGGTACTGTGGCAAATGGGGAGGCCCAATACATGGTTATGACCTTCGAGTAGCTCTAAATCTTTTCCCCAGCATTTTTGCTTAAAATCAGCCCTGTCTTCAATACAATCTAAAAATAGCCTTGTCTAACTTAATGGTTGTGGTAACGTGTTTAAGAAAAAACAAAACAACCTAACAAAATACAGATGAGCAAGGTAATAGGTATGATGTTGCATGAATTTTGTGATTACAAAATAAAACATTCTAACAATTCTAATTGTAATCATAATAAATTTAGACCAATCAAAATTCATTAATATTAATATACATACATTAAAATATATTTACAATTTATAGTAGAATTCTTGAAGTTTCTAAAAATGAATTTTGTTTTCATTTAGAGTGAACAAATCAACAAAACCTAATCCTTCTGATCAATACGGTTTGTGTTAAAATAACTACTTTGACTTAAACAAAGAAGATCATGAGTTAGAACCCGAAGGCACCTTAGACATCATTTGGTTCTGATCTTTCATTTTACATATGAAGATGGTGAGCCCCATAGAAGTGAAATAACAGCCAGGATCATTTAGTAATAGTAACAGTCTGGATTTGAACACAGGTCTTCCAATTTAAATTCCTGTGTACTCTTCACCCTGCTGCCATGCCATTCCTATATCGTGCTGAAAAGGGCGTGCTTCATTTAAAAAATGTTTTATTGATACCTCTTGTCTAATCATGTCTAATCAGTTATAGAAGCAGGGGAAGCTACTTCTCTACACCCAGTCTAGAATGAGCCTCTCTTCCCTGTGACAAATTAAGTAAAGAAAGTTTATACAGAGATAGCATCTGCACTGTATATAACGTTCTCTAGTAGCATCCCATTTCTTTGCTCTGAGGAACAGGGGGACATATTTCATTTATAAATTCTTCAGGATTTCCTGTTACTCAGTTTAATTTCCTTCCAAAGGTGGTCTTTTCATTTATGGGTTTTCATTATAGCCTGTGTTGTTCTTTTAAACTCTATTTTACTCTGAATCATTTAGTCAATAGGAATCTTGTCATGTTTCTCTGCATTTTTCATATCCTTTTTTTAAACTACACAATAATATTCCACTGCATTCATATAACATAGTTTTGTTTCTTTGTTTGTAGCCAATGTGCAGTTGATGAGCACTTTCCTGTAGACCTGGTCTGACCACCTATGGAAACCCTGGGCCTGACATGGTAGGGCAGAGTCAGGCCTTGAGCTAGGAGGTCAATGCTGGGCTTCATTTTAGGGTGACAGTAGTGGTAGTACCTGTGTTAGTGTTCCTGCCTTGGCAGCCCTACAACCTTCAGTGGTGCTGATGAGGTATAAATATGGGGGATTTCTAATGAGAAATCCTTTCTAGGTTTGGAGTCTGAAAAGAATTACAGGCTCAGCGTCTTTTGACAGATTTATAAAAGTTTATTGTTACACAAGGGCAAAAGGGATAGGAAACCTGCTAGAAAAGGCTTTCAGGGTGCAAGGGGGGAAGGGGAGGGTGTCAGAGAAAGCCTGAAAGTGTTACGCTCTGCAGCAGGCAGGGGTCTAGAAAGACAACCAGCTAGAAAAAGCCTACCTGCAAAGAGCAGGAGGTAGAAACACAGTTTTTAAAGACATAAAACTGTCAATCATAAGTTCATTAGGCTAATTAGGGGTACAGAGGTGGAGTTAGGGAGGGACCTGAGAGGAGCCAGAGAGTGGCCAATACTTAAAGGGACATGTGGCAATGGTGGGCAGATATTCAGGCCCTAGCAGAGTGGGCCCAAGTATGAGCATTATCAAAAGTACATCCAGCATAGTCCTTTGCTCACTGTAGTCTAGAACTGATTAGTCTTTCCACATTGCTACTAGTATAGCACTCAGTAGCCGCTGGACATTCTTTCATAGGGATGGCTTGGAGGACCAAAGGGTAGCTATTAGGAGTAGGGAGTGGCTTGCTTTCTGGAGATATGGTGGAGATGACACTATCTACTCAATCCCTAAAGAAGCAGGTGCCAGAGGTAGCAGTGTGGGTAAGTCCCAGCAGAACACACAGTGGCATGGACAGTGGCAAAGGTAGATTCAGTGTAATCTGGAACCAATGGTGCGCCTTCCCAATACTACCAACATAGTACTCAGAGAGGGCTTATAGGACCAAGGGGTGGCTTTGTTGGGAAGTAGCTTGCCTTCCGTTTGCAGGGAGGAGGTGAAACTGTATATACAGTCCAAGGAAGAGGCAGGAAGGACTTCAGAAGCGGTCTCTATGTGGCCAAGGCTTAGCATTCTCCACTTTGTGGAATCTCCAGGAAGAAGGTCCTCAGGGGAGAAGGATGAAGTGTGTAGTGGCACAAGGCGATTCTTGGTATCAGCCTGGTACTGGGGCAGGTTGAATGCAAGAGGGTAACAATCTACTTCAGCTGGCCTGATCCATGATGAGAATCAGTGATTGTACAGGAGGTGTCTTCAGCCCCCATGTTCCTAATGCTGCTCCTGGTTATGGTCACTTCTTTACATCAGAAGACTCACCACAACTGCAAAGAGTTGGCATTGCCCACGACATAGACTAGATTGTTTAGAGCCAGGGCTTGGTGTAAAGCCAAGCACAAGCAGCTTTCCAAGAAGCTACTATAGTATAGAAGCTACTATACTGTGTAATCAGGACCTTAAAAGCTGTTCATAGTAGCATTCTGCAGGGAGGCTGCTTGTGCTTGGCTTTATATTTGGTCTTTCTGAAAGGGAGGAGAAGCCTAGAATTTGGGGTCATTATTCTCCCATATTGAGCTACTCATCAGGGAACTATCTCATTCTTGGTTGTCTCTTGTTTTGTTTCTGGCATAGTTTTTTTCCTTCTCATGCTGCCTGAGGTGAACTTATTGAATGCCAAAGTTAGGGCTGTCTAAAGCCCTTTAAATAGTAGATGATCCTTTAGAAGACCAGTTGATAGAGTGCTGGGACTGCAGTCAGGAAAACTCATCAAATCTGGCTTGAGACACTTACTATCTGTGTGACCCTGGGCAAGTCACTTAACCTTGTTTGCCTCATTTTCCTCATCTGTAAAAATGAGCTGGAGAACGAAATGGCAAACATTTTTCCAAGAAAACGTCACATGGGGTCATGAAGAGTCATACATGACTGAAAAATGACTGAACTTGAAAAGGTGGGAACAAAATCCTATAGCTCTTCCTATAGAGTTTAGTCTAGTTTTTTCCTTAAAAAGATACTGAAACTGGGGCAGCTAAGTGGTGCAGTGAATAGAACACAGGCCCTGGAGTCTGGAGGCCCTGAGTTCAAATTCAGCCTTAGACACTTAACACTTACTAGCCGTGTGACCTTGGGCAAGTCACTCAAGCCCAACTGCCCAACTTTCCCCCTTCCAAAAAGAAAAAAAAAGAAAAGATACTGAATCTAGCCTTAAGATTTCATTGGCTGAAGAGACTAGGGCTCTCTAAGGGGACTAAGGACTAAATTTGTTGATATGGCTTCCTGGTTGTGTGGGTACAAAAAAGCCACAATCCAACTGCTTTTTCATGCTCCACCAGTGGATTAACACTGGCAACCAAGTGGCCTGGGAGTGTTGTTGCAGAACATTCTTGCTAAATATCCTTCTTCTGTTACAGCTAAGTAAATCTTCTTTTTTGTTAAGTGCCATATGTCCAAGTGTTTAATTTCATTCTAACATCAAATCTGAGATACCAGATCTTGCCTGGTTGGCTCTGGCCTATAACACACCTACTTTGTTTAAGGTTCTTTGCTACCATGAAAAGTACTGTTATTTTATATATATATATATATATATATATATATATATATATGTATGTATATGTATGTATATGTATACATATAATTATATATATATTATACACACACATATATATGTATGTGTATATCTATATCTATATCTATATCTATATCTATATCTATATATATGACCCTTGCTTTGTCTTTGATTTCTTTTGTGCACAAACCCAGTACTTGATTTGCTGGGCGAAAAGGACAGTTTAGTCACATTTCTTGCATAAATCCATATTAATATCCAGAACAGTTGAACCAATTCACATATGTATTAATTTGCTTCCCTTCCTATGTTGCTTCCAACATTAACCACTCCTAATTTTTTTTATCTTTGCAAGTTAGCATGGTGTGAGATGAAACCTCAAAATTGTTTTAATTCATATTTATCTCATTATTGAGCATTTGAAGGAAATTTTCATTTCCAGTGGGTTGGTGGTGAGTTATTCTTTTCTCATAAGGGTTCTTCCTATATTCTCCTCCCTGTCCCCACTGAGTTTGCTGCGTTTAGGGGCTCTATATTTATTTGAAAGAGTGAAAAGAAAACTGTCCTTAAATTATGCTTCATTCTACTGTCTTTCCAGGATTTCAGTATAATCTCTCTTGGTCTCATTTTCCTCATCTTAAAAGGAGGGAAGTGGACTGATCTGAACCTAGGATCTCAGGTATCACCTTGCCTTGCTTTATCCAGTTTCAGTGACTATAGCCTCAAAAGCCTGAATAGCTGACAGCTCCCACTTCCCTTTGGTATGTACATCTGGCCTTAGAAAGCTCAAGAAACCCTTTACTTAAGCCCATACATAATGCTTGGAACCCAGCAGGTGAGCTGTCAAGAATGAGAAACTCACCTGGGCAATGTAGTAAGGGCTTCTTTGAGCCATTCATGGTGAGAATTATGAGACCTTCAGGAAGAGTTCATTAATAAAATATCTCTAGGCTACAGGGCTCAATGAGAACAGTTTCAGAAGACATTAGGTGACTTAATGGAATATCTATTTTCTCTTAAACCCTGCCTAGCAATCAGTCCCCTACATCTTGTCTCAGAAAAAAAAAGTGAATTTGTGATCTGTCATTAACATGGGACATAAAAGAAGTTAATGATTTAATGATATTGTGTAGAACTGGAGAAGAGGGATTCTGGAGGGTCACAAGTCCTGAAAAGCTTGGATATGCCCCCCATCTTCCCTTGATGGGGGAGGGGCACAAAAATGCTTGTACTGCAATAGAAATTCTACCTTCTCTTTTGATCCTTACCTCCTTACCCTGCTCCAGACACATGTAAGGAAACCATACAATGACATCCCATGACATTAAATTTAAATTGGAAGATCTACATGAAGGGATAAAAAACAAGGAAGGTCTGAACCTGAAAGTGATACAAAAATGAAAGGAAGGAAGGAAAGAAGGAAGGAAAGAAGGAAAAAAGAAGGAAGGAAAGAAAGAAAGAGAGAGAAAGACAGAGGAAAAGGGAGGGAGGGAGGGAGAAAAAAAGAAAGAAAGAAGGAAGGAAGGAAAGAAAGGAAATAAATCTAGAGGGACTAGAACTTTAGTCAAAACTAGAAGGAGAGTTTGCTTGTTAACTTACTTGGTTCTATCCTGTTAAATGCTATCTTTCTATCTGTCTGTCTATATATCCATCCATCTCTCTCTCTCTCTCTCTCTCTCTCTCTCTCTCTCTCTCCCTCTCTATCTATCTGTCTATCTATCCATCCATCTATCTATCTATCTATCTATCTATCTATCTATCTATCTATTTCTATAATTTTACTCTTTGGTTTTTGTGTTCATTAATAAGTTGTCTTGATGATTGTTTATAATATTTTAAATTAAAAATATTAAATTCTGGACTCCAAACAAATCTTCAGAAAGGGTCTCTTCATTTTCTTGGACCTTCCCCCTTCTCTTGACTCCCTGCAATTCAGAGGTTACTTGTGGGAATTGTATTTACGCCCAAGAAACTGCCTTGATATTTAAGATGTGAAAGCCAGAAATTATTTCCCTGCTTAACTTCATCAGACACAGAACTGTGAATCTGTCCTTTTCATTCTGTAAGGTTGCAAGACCAGAGCATGTTAGGTTAATGCATTCCTTTCTCAAATTATCCAACCACAGAGTTTAGTTCATCACCATGGTCTGGGGAGAGTTGTCAATAGCCAGCCAACTTGCTGGGCCTTTAGCTAGAGTGAAGTAGAAGCTTATCCGTTGATAAGGCCCCTAACCAGCCTCGTTTAGCAAGACATCGAAGGTAAAAGGTTAGTAAGCACTTTAATTGAGGTCATCAAGGTGAATCAGTTGCTCACCTTTCCTCTTCTTCACAGGTTTCTAAAAGACATTGGCATTGCACCATCTAACACTGCTGTTCTCAGGCCATCTAACAACACCTACGAACAGAAGTGAGTCACTAGGAAAATCTAACTTTAATTCATGCCAAGGCAGAGTAAATATTGCTACACCTAAATCCTGCCTCTCCGCAAAGGAGAATAACTACATTTGGGGGCAGCCAAATTCATATTAGCTGGCATTAGATTAGTGTTTACTGAGCGCTTTAAGTACATTACTGTATTTCAACCTCACAATACCCTGTAAGGTATAGGCACAATTATCCCCACTTTAAAAAAGGGAAAAAAAACCCTGAGAATCAGAAAGGCTGCAGGATTTGTCCATTGTCCTACAACATCTGTCAGAAGTAGGATTCAAATCCCTTTTCTCGTGACTCAAAGTCCAGCCTTCTTTCCACTATGCCAGGCTTCCTCATTATAAAAAGAAGCCAGAATCCCCATTACCCCCTCCCCAAATTTAAAAATCCCTTTCAGCCCTTGACCATTGGAGTGTCTGCATTTATTTATCATCCCAGAGGCCCAGTTGTGCCCCAAGGATGGAAGATTCAGGCCCCAATAAGAATCATAAGTTTGAATGGCCGCTTTTCTCTGTGTCGTACGTTAAGATCTAAATTGTTCATTTCTGTCCCTAGAGCCTGGGACAACTGCCTTAACAATCCATGTGACAATTCTAGTATGCTTCAAACCAGTATATGTGGTCATTCTTGTTAGATGGAGCCTCTCTCTGTGGCTTTAGTCAGTGTCTGTTTACCTGACCTGGGCCAATCAGCCATCATCTTCATGTTCCTCTAAATGAAGGCATAAAGTTTTCAAATAGAACCAAGGCATCTGGGAGGCACAATCACAGAATCATGAATTTTACAGCAGAACAGCCTCTAGAGATCAACCAGAGGCTATATTGCCCTTCCTATAGAACTCGTATTACATGTTTACACAATTATTTTTTCCTTCTTAAATTCTGTTCTTTCCTGAGGCTGTTCAGCTTCCCAGCCTAGTCCTGGAAAAACTTTGTAGAATTGTTACAATTCTCTCTTGAGGATGTTGC
Source organism: Pseudochirops cupreus (assembly GCA_028627135.1). Taxonomy (NCBI): domain Eukaryota; kingdom Metazoa; phylum Chordata; class Mammalia; order Diprotodontia; family Pseudocheiridae; genus Pseudochirops; species Pseudochirops cupreus. The sequence continues at coordinate 166,044,879 of CM053580.1, read as the reverse complement.
TGCCGATGTCTACACACACACACACACACACACACACACACACACACACACACACACACACACACACACACACACACACACACACACACACACACACAGCATTGTCAACCTAATCTCTTATGAAGAACAAATGAAATATACCTTTTTGTATGTTACTATCTGGAGCAGGTAGGTGGCACAGTGGATAGAGTACTGGGTTTGGAATCAGGAAAACTCATCCTGAGTTCAAATCCAACCTGACACTTACTAGCTGTGCGACCCTGGGAAAGTCCCTTCACCCTATTTGCCAGAATTTCCTCATCTGTAAAATGAGCTGGAGAAGAAAATGGCAAACCGCTCCAGTATTTTTGCCAAGAAAACTCCAAATGGAGTCACAAAGTGTCAGACACAACTGAAATGACTCACCACCACCAACATTAGTATCTGGGGATATTTTCACATCGCACAAGCTGGATGGGACAGTGGATAGAATGCTGGATCTGAAATCAGAAGACCTCAGTTCAACCCTGATCTCAGACACAATAGTTGTGTGACCCTCGGCCTGTCACTTGACTTCTATCTGCCTCTATTTCCTCAAACTTGGGATAATAATGGGATTCTCCTCCCAGATTGCTGTGAGGATCAAATGAGATAATATTTATAAAGCACTCAGCACGGTCGTTGGCACACAGTAGGTGCTGTTTTCCCCTTTCCTTCCTTCTTTTCTTCCTTCCTCTCTGAAAGGAAGGAAATAGTTCAACTCTGGTCAGGAGAATGGGAGAATAAAAAGTAGAACTCATGAACACACAGTGCCTTCCAAATGGGTTTAGAATCGGCTGCCATAGTCAAAGGTGAAGCTATAGTGGTGGCTGAGACATGTCTAAGAATCAAAGAGAGGGATACACGGGGGCGATTGTGCTTTACTCAGCTGATGGGATATGGAACATTAATGTTTTTCTGTAAATTGCATTGTTCTTCAGTCATTTCTATTGTGTCCGACTTTTCATAATCCCATTTGGAGTCTTCTTAAGCAAAGATAATGGTGGAATGGTTATCCATTTCTTTCTCCAGCTCATTTTACAAACTAAGGCAGACAGGGTTAAGTGACTTGCCCAGGGTCACACAGCTGGTAAGTGTCTGAGGCCAGATTTGAACTTAGGAAGATGAGTCTTCCTCATTTCAGGTCTAGCACTCTATTTACTATATCACCTAGCTGCCCCAGCATGATAATTAAGTGTACTTTATTTAAAAAAAAATACTAAGCTAGGAGTCAGGAAACACAATTAGTAAGTAGCCCCTGTTCTGTTACTCTGACTTTAAGTCCTTTAATCTCACAATACATTCATTTCCTGAACTCTAAAATGAGGCTAATAATTACCATCTGGTTCAAAGGAGAGGACACAGGGTGTGGAGGCAAAGGACACAAATTCAAATCCCACCTCTGAGGCTTATAATCTGTGTTGACTTTGGGCAAATCACAACCTCCCTGGACCTCAGTTTCCTCACTTGTAAAAGAGACCTAGATGGTCTCTAAGGTTCCTTCTATGATCCATGCTACCTACCTATTTCATAGGGTTGTTGTAAAGATCTAATGAGAATTACTTTGAAAAAAGAATAAAATGCTATATAAATATATGGTTTTTTAGAACTTTAAAAGTCTCATTTGGTACACTTTGCTACATTTCCCTCAAGCGAGCTTCTTCTAAAGGGGGAAAATAGCTGCTTTAAAATAGGCCTCACATTGTCTTATTAAAAAAAAAACAAAAAACAACCCAACAACACTTTTTCCCTACATTCTTCCTCCCATTACCCCAACAGAAAAACAACAGCAAACAACGAAACCCATCACAATAAAATGCGTTGACCAGCGAAACAAATTCCCACATTGGCCAAGTTCAAGTATGTACGCCTCCTTCTGGATTTTTAAGTCCATCTCTTCTCTGGCAAAAGGTAGGTGGTACAACATCTTTAGTCCAAAGGACTGACTCATGATTTTTCATTGCAATTATCAGTATTGTATCGCCTTTCAAAGTTGTTTTTCTTTATAATGCTGCTGTCATTGTTGTATAAATGGTCCTTCTAGTTGTGCTTACTTCACTGTGCATCAGTTCATGCAGTTTTATCTGAAACTGTCCATTTCATTGTTTCGTATGGGCTTGACAATATTTTCTATTCCAGGGATGGGGAACCTGCAGCCTTGAGGCCACATGTGGTCCTCTAGGTCCTCAAGTGTGGCCCTTTGACTGAATCCAAACTTCACAGAACAAATTCCCTTAATAAGAGGGTTTGTTCTGTAAAACTTGGACTCAGTCAAAAGGTCCCACTCAAGGACCTAGAAGGCTCACGAGTTCCTCATGCCTTTTCTATTCTATGCAAATACCATAATTTATTTATTCATTCCCCACCAGGTGAGCAGCCTCTTAGTCCTCAGTTTTGAACTAATACAAAAAAGCTGTTACAAAATATTTTTTCACAATATCTTAAAAGTCAGCTGTGGGTCAACTGTATTCACAGACTGGGAGCTTCATAAGATGATAATGTCAAATGACCCTATCCATGCAAAATAGGTCTTGGACTCTGCTGGCAAATTTACTTCTCATTGGAGAAGTAAAATGAAAAATGGATAACAAGAAATGATACATATAGTGTTTTTGGCCTCATAAAGCACTTTGCATACATTCTCTCATTTGATCCTCATAACATCAATGAGGTAAATGCTATTTATCTCCGTTTTACAGATGAGAGAACAGGAGCTCAGAGAAGTTATTTGTCCAAGGTCACCAAATTTCTGAAGTAAGATTTGAAACCAGGTCTCAATGAAGTTGGATTAGTTAACATCTAAGGGGCCTCCAAACACTCAATCTATGATGTCATTTGTTAGAATGTGATTAATTGAATAGAAAAGATCTCTTTTTCTGACCTGATCACAACCAATGATCAGAGAGAAATTGCTGATAAGTATCATACATGTGCTAAAATGACTAGGACATTTTAATTTTATTTAAAAAATTGATTCCCCACATTCTAACCAAAAAGAAAAATCTCTTTATATAGTAGAAGGGAATATATTTCCCTTGGTCTTCTCCCTGGTAAAGTAACAAATGATCTTTTTAAAAGAGATTATCTTTGCATTTCACCAGCTGTTTCTTTTAATGAGAAAAAAAGAGAGTACATTGTAATTGCTGGAAACAGATGTTGAAGAGGACTAAAAATCCACTTTTTCCACACTGAGGGCTCTATGGTACCTTGAAATAAATTGACTGGGCTATTGGAGAGTTAAACTGTTGGTTTCTTTGAAGTTGCTCGTTTTTGAGAATGAAGGTAAAAATTCCCATCTGTTTGGTTCCCCCTTCAGTAAAGGTCCTGGTGTGTGTTTGAAACCATTTCTTGTTCCCGTTTGGGGCCCTAGATTTCTAGGAAAGTCGTGTTACGATCTCTTCTCACCCAGTATAAATTAATATCATTTGTAAGGAGAGAAAAAAACTGGATAAAGAAATTTAATCATGGCTACCAATCAGTTTCCTCCTTGGATGTTCTCCTCTTAAGTATTTGAATGACCTATGCCTAAGGGTTAGAATAAGGAAATTTAGAGTTCTAGTGCTGTCCTGATTTACCACCACCTTGCCCTGGAGCATGGCTGCAGGTACGTTCAGCAAGTGACAACCAGAATTCAGAGGTCCAGCTGAGTTGTAAGAGGCAGAGTGCAGGTGGTGATGCAGCTGTTATCAGTCACAGGCTTTGGTGTATGTTTGGTTGGGAAGGTCACAGTTGGGGACTGAGAGAGGTCTTGTTTAGGGAACATCTTGTTTCCTCTTGTAAATGTAGCTTATGAGCTCCTAGCCTTGACCCATTTTCTATTGTCCCTGTCCATTGCAATATGTTAGGAGCGGGTCATCCTTCCTAGAGCATAAGGAAACCCTCCTGAATTTCCAGTTATAGGTTTGTGACAGTCTGTGTCTGCTGCTCCTTGGCATCTCCCATTTCTATCAGCTTTTGCCTCTGCCTACGGAGGGTCTTAAGCCTGGGGCAGAACCTATTTGTTCATAGAAGCAACAGAAAAGATTTCTTAGGACACTGAATAGTAAATGCTTTAGAGAGAAGAAAATGTTCAGGAATGAATATGTGCGGATGTGTCTTTTTTACAGAGATTCCCTGGAACCAACCTTCTCATCATGAATAAGTAGCAGCACCTAGAATGCTACTATACTATATAGCAGCCGTTCTCAACCTGTGAGTTGCAACCCCTTTGGGAGTGGAGCAACCCTTTCACAAGGGTCACAGGGGTTGCCTAAGACCATCGGAAAACATATATTTCTGATGGTCTTAGGAACCGAGACACCACTCCTCTATCCATCTCCAGACTGGTCCACCCATATAAAGATACATCCACATACAATTATTAAAGGGTCACAGCATTAGGAAGGTTGAGAACCACTGCTATATACCTTATAGCACTATATCCTATAGTTGAGGTAAGCCAAAAGTACTTAGGTTCACATTTACTCTGTTATCTGGAAACAGATTCAAAACTTTAGACAGTCTTTTCCAGAGTTTACTTATTGTTATATATTATAAAAATTAATTGTTTATAAATAATAAATTAATTATATAAATTTTGTATCCATTAATTATATAAATAATATCACATATATTATATCATATATTCCATGTCATATTCAATATGACATGTTATTTTATTCCCTATCATATCCCCTGAAAGAACCCCTTATAAACACCACCCTATTTCCACTCCCAGTCCTAGGCTGAATCCTCCACAGGAAACCCTAAAAATGTCATTCTGGACAAACTGGATCCTTTACTTGCTGCTCGTGCTATTTGCTTTTCAACCAAATGTCACATTAACAGGTCCTTATTTAATCAGTACTTAGTCAAATTGCCATAGTCTGAGGAAGTTGGCAGCTGTGGATAGGCTCTACTGGAGATGTCTATTTGGTTTCTAGGAGGTGGCAATACATGTCAAGGTGTCTGAAGATAGTAATCCCAGATAATGATGTGGAAAATTTCCACCTAAAAGAGTTAATGTGGGGAGGACTCAAGGAATACTTTACTTCCCTGTTCTTCATCCTAAAGTAGAGCAGGAGACTTTGGAGTGATTTAAATATATTAGCAATGCTGGCTGGAAAAGGAAACAAGCATGTAGGTAGGAATAAAAGTGAGCTACTTTGCTAAAAATGCTGAAAGAACTAAAGAAAGGCTGCTGGAACCTTGGGGAAATCCCCCTCTCCCCCATGGAGGCTTTATGGGAAAACCCAGGCAAAAATTGCATAGGAATTGTGAAAAGGTGTTGTGAAGAGGAGTTGTGAAATCCAGACTCCTTCATCTGACATTTGAAGTGGTTGCTAATCTGGCTCCAGCGTACCTAATTTTTTAGGTTTATTGCATGCAACACTTCTTACCCCCCCTCTACATTCCAGTCACTCCCCTCTCCTCTCACACCCCTGCTCCCATCCACTCTGTGTCATGGCAGGGGTAGTATCTTCTCCAGACCTGGAATGCACTCCCTCCTTGAAGTCCTTAGAATTTCAGCTTCCTTCAAGGCTCCAGTCAGGGGCTACCTCCTGCTCATTTTCTCTATTTGCTGCTGCTCTTGCCTTAGAAAGTTTGTCATTGTTGAGTCATTTTGGTTGTGTCTGACTTTTTATGACCCCATTTGAGGTTTTCCTGGCAAAGATACTGGAGTGGGCCGTTTCCTTCTCCAGCTCATTTTATAGATGGAGAAACTGCGGCAAACAGGGATAAGTGACTTGCATACGATCATATAGCTTGTTAGTGAGACCAGATTGGAACTCAGGAAGAAGAATCTTCCTGACTCCAGCCCTGTGCTCTATCAACTTAGTAGTCATCCATCTATCTTCCCCTCCCTTTTACAGTGGTTCTCAACCTTCCTAATGCCGTGACCCTTTAATACAGTTCCTCATGTTATGGTGACCCCCAACCATAACATTATTTTTGTTGCTTCTTCATAACTGTAATTTTGCTACTGTTATGAATCGTAATGTAAATATCTGATATGCAGGATGTATTTAAATTGAACATAATCCACAGGTTGATAACCCCTGCTTTAGAATTTACATTTTATTTCATTTGCATGCATTTTAAATTTCCTAGTGTATATGCACGTTATTTCCCCTCATTATAATGTAAGCTCCTTAAGGGCAGGTGGCATTTTGTCTTTTCATCTCTAGTGCCTAACCCAGTCCCTTGGTATACTAAAACCTTCTGAAATGACAAATGAATGAATGAATGAATGAACGGGAGTATTCCTCTGATGAAATCATTGGTTCACCAGAGATACCAGGCTGTTTGGCAATATGTCTCTTGATTTCAGTCTACTAGACAAAGATATGTCCATCTTTACAAATCTCCTGGCCTGTGAGTGAAGATGATGGAAAGGGGAATGAGTAACATTATAACAATAGTCCACATTTCTATAGCTCCTTACAATCTACAGAGCAACTTCCTCATGCATCTCTATGAGATGTTTCACAGGAGTATAACATTTGAGTCTGAGATTCTCATGACATGAAGGATTTGGATACATGGAAGGATTTTCTCACTCTCTTGGCTAATGGTCCTCAGGAAACTTAGGAAAATACATGCCCATATTTCCCAGTATACTGTGATTGACTTGTAAATACACAATTTGCAATATTACAAAAGAAAACAAGAATGAGAAAACTAAACCAAGTTCTTCCAGAGGGCAACCATTGATAACCAAGATCTCTGTGAATTCCCAGTCACTTGGAAATCCCCTTCAAATCTGGCCTTTGCCTGCTGCTCTCCCTTGGCTAAAGGGAGTGGAATGGTTTTCCTTCTTCTTTGTAACTTCCTGCTCTTTCTCATGGTTTTCCCCTGTTTAATCTTCTTCGAAGTCTAACAGGCAAGACAAGGACAAGTCTTTAGTGTTCTGGAAGTTTCTGCTACTCTCTCTCCTATTCAAGAGGAAGGCAAAACTATCCATTTTCTGCTCCTCCCTTTCTGCATCTTTTTCTTCTATTTTACTTCACTTTATATTTTATTTTATTTTATTTTTTGCTTTTGTGGAGGTGGGAGGGCAGGGCAATTGGGGTTAAGTGACTTGCCTAAGGTCACATGGCTACTAAGTGTTAAGTGTCTGAGGCCAGATTTGAACTCAGATCCTCCTGACTCCAGGGCTGATCCTCTATTCACTGAGCCACCTAGCCGCCCCTTTTTCTTCTATTCTAGTCACAACTAGCCATCAGTCCCACACTATTTGTTTTCTTAAACTATTAAATGGGAGAATAAACAGAGGGAGATTCAGAGCAATACCTACATCCCTCCTCCTTCACCCCTACCCCATGCAGTTGCTGCAAATTAAACACAAAGCCATGTAGAATACAAAATACTTTTGTATGTCATATAGTACATCATGGCATGAGCAATAAATTATTACATGATAAATTCTCCATGCCCCATATCAGTTGTTTACCAGCCTCTCAGGATGCATTATGCTATGTGGGTGCTATGTGTGGGATGTCCTTGCTCCCTCCCTCTTAGACATTATTTTAGCCTAGATATAGATTAATTTGGGGCAGCTAGACTGGGCCTGGGGTCAGAAAGACTCATCTTCCTGAGTTCAAATCTGGCCTCAAATGCTTAGTTGTGTGACCCTGGGCAAGTCACTTAACTCTGTTTGCCACAGTTCCTCACCTGTAAAATAACTAGAGAAGGAAATGGCAAACCCCTGCAGTATCTTTGCCAAGAAAACCCCAAAGGGGGTCACAAAGAGTCAGATATGACTGAGCAACAACATTAGGTAACTAATCCGGGTATTTCTGCTGTGTTTGCTGTCCTTTTGGGGTTTTTAAAAATCTATTATCTATTAGATGATAACTGCCTTGGGCACATTGCAAAGCATAAGAGACTAAGAAATAATGTCAATAATCATACTTATAAGTAATATCTCACATTTATACGGCACTACGTACCAGGCAATGTGCTAAGTGCTTCAGCGTTAATCCATTTGATCCTCACAACAACCTTGAGAGGTAGATTCTATTATTATCCCCATTTTACAGATGACAAAACTCAGTCAAACAGAGGTTAAATGTCTTAGTGTCACACAGGTGGTAAATGGCTGAGACTGGACTTGTTAAAATTAGCTACTCTTTCAGGTGGTCCCTAAGGCCTTCCGTCTTTTAGAAGGCAATGAAAAAAAATAGTACATGATATGAATTCTTTAATATTTCTAGTCTAACTAATTGCCGTCACTGTCTGCAGAGCCATTGGCAGAGCTTGAAAATAGATTTAGAAGAGAATTATGTGTGTGGTCTGCATTCCAGTAGAATGTAAACTCCTTTAGGGGCAAGGACTATTTCATTTTTACTTTTATGCCCCTAATACCTAGTATCAGGTAGGCACTTAATAAATACAGATTGAATAGTTTCCTGAATATCCCATCTATACCATTCCTATAGTGAAAACACTTGGGACCTAATAATGCCAAGTCATTTCCTAAGATGATCTTTCAGCTCGCTGGGGACTGGAGAGGCTCCAAAATCAAATTGCTTAAGAACTCTTGAAGTTGATCAAGGTTGGGGGCAAGGGGGCAAAATTGAAGTAGGAATGGTTCCGTAGTAAGTTTCAGGGAAACTCTTATGTTCTAGAGACACTGCCTTTTAATCTGGAAATAATTATAACTAGCATTAAGACAGTAGTTTAAGCTTTGCAAAGTGATTTACAAAAATTATCTTATTGTCACAATACTAAGATGAGGAAAATGAGACTGAGACTTGTCCAGGGTGACACAGCTAGTAAGTGTCTGCAAAGGAAGGAAACAAGTATTTATTTAATGAATAGATACAATATAATTTCTTAAATAACTCAAGATCCCATAGTCCCAGAAAATCTGTTTTCCAACACTACTACACACTTCCTCCCACACATCTCAAATCTCTATGGACCTCTGAGGACTGTAGGAATCCATAAAGAACAAATCATTGACCAGGGGACCTCCTTCATCTATCTCCTTCTTCCCTGTTTCCTGACACCTGTTCAGTAAACTCTGGTTCTTTTTTTTTTCTTTTTCCCTTTTTTATTACATTAAAACATATTTATGGACTAAAATAAACATTTCTATAACATAGTACAATGAAAAAGATGATTTCACATGAAACTGCAAATCTATGCACAACTTGTTACTCCTTTCAATTATACATCAAAATGTTTTTTATTTCTTTTTTACTCCTTATTTCCTCTTTTTTTCTCTTTTCTACCTACCCCACCCTAGAGATGGCTATCATTAGAAAACACACACACACACACACACACACACACACACACACACACACACACACACACGCGCGCGCGCGCTCGCGCACACACACACAGCAACGCACACACACACACACACACACACACACACAGCAACACACACCCTCACAAACACACATCCCCTCCACCCCTTAAGGTTTTGATCACTGCTTAGATAAAATAAATTCAGTCCCCATGTATCCCTTCTGACCACATTGATGATAGCCAGCCTTTCTTACTAGGCTCCCTCAGCACAGTTCCAGTGACTGACCTTCTTGACCCCTGAGCTTGATCCTCCCCAATTCAGATCCAAGTGGAAAATTATACAGCATCCTGGAGGGTGACCTTTAAGACCCAGGCTTGTTTTGTGACATCATTCTTCATACTGGTGTTATGGAGCCTGTTTAACCAATGTCCATTTCTTCCAAACTGCTTGTCTTTCTTCTTCTGAATAAATTTTATTAATTGCAAGCAACAGAGAGGCTGGTTTTGCTTCTCAGGTAATCTCAGCTGCTACGTGGTTCATGATTACTGTGCCTTCAAGCATTACTTTCAGCTGTACTTTTTTTAACCTGTGTGCAGCTGGAAACTTTTCCATTCTTCCTTTGTCTTGTAGCTGGAAACTTGACATGAAGGTCCTTATCACTCTCCACACTGCCAGAATGATTATTTAGTGACTTCAAGCTTTCATGTCCCGTAACAGATGGGCTTTCCATTTTTAATACACACTCAATATATCAACAGCAGTTGCCTTCTCTGTCCTCTGTCTGATGACTGTCACTCAGCATATGGCAGCCAGGGTTCAAATTTCTCTTCTCCTTCAAAGGCACCAGTATTTCCTGACAATACTGAAACCTCCCATAGAGTATTCACTCGAGAAATAGTACAGTGTAGGAAGTAGGGTTTATAATAATATTTTTAATTTAAAATTTTTTTCTTTTGAACTTAATGATAAGACATGTAACATTTCAATATACAAAGAACAATGATTAGCATACAGTAGGAACTTAATAATTGCTTGTTGACTTGACAAAGAACAGAAAAGAGAATTTCTTATGAAACTATGAACTTATGTAGTTTGAGGTTTTGCCAAAGTGTATAATAAATTTAACATGGTAGTAATAAACTTTACTGCTTGTCTGGATCTCCTTATAAAATTCCTTCTACTCTCTTCTGTATGTTTCACTGAAGTTCTTTTCTTTGTTTGATCACTTCCCAAGTATTGACTTACCTGGGCATTCCTCTAGGCAATTTGGAAGGTTTTTATTACCTCAAGAATCTCCCATAGTGCACTGTCCTTCATCCTTCTGTAGTTTCACTGTATCAGCAATGCAGTATTCACAATGCCTACAGTAACTATAAATATGCTGATATAGTTATTAATCACAAAATGGAACAGGCTCTCTACATAAGAAATATAGATAGTGCATTCATTTAAATACCAGAAAACTGAGTCCCAAAA
>CM053580.1:166013127-166033644 GCA_028627135.1 Pseudochirops cupreus | reverse complement strand
CGCAGCCACTGCCTCTGCCGCCGCTTCCAGTCAGCACCGCAGGGAGACTAGCTTGGTTCAGGCGTTCTCTTGCTCCACCCCTTCCTGCTACATCAGCAAGCTCAAGGGGCGTGGAAGATCTTCAAATCCCAGTATCGTTACATTCACACTATTTGTTTTTGTCTTTACAACTCTTGTGCTTAGCACAATCCTTCGCACAGAGTAGGCATGTAATTAAGAGCAGCTAGGAGGCACAGTGGATAGAGTGCTGGGCTCGGAGTCAGGATGGCTTATCCTTATGAGTTCAACACTTACTAGCTGTGTGACCCTGGGCAAGTCACTTCCCCCATTTGCCTCAGTTTCCTGATCTGTAAAATGAGTTGGCAAAAGAAATGGAAAACCATTCTACTATCTTTGCCAAGAAAACTACAAATGGGGTCATGAAGAGTTAGACATGACTGAAAACAACTGAACAACCACAAAAAGGTATGCAGTAAATGCTTACTAAATGCATTATGACTGTCAAGTGAGTCCAAACCCACTTATGGGAAATCTCTTTTAAACATATTATTGTTAATAACCTTTGTTTTTATATCACTTAAATTTCTCCCTGTATCTTTTCCCATCCTTCTTCCCAGAAAGCTATCCCTTATAACAAAGGGAGCCTTTCCAAAGGTGCCTTTATCATTGCTTGGCGGAATTCCTCAGACCAACACTGATTTCTCTCTGCATGAATTATGATGCACCAACCCTTTAACAATCCTGAAGCCATTTCCATAGTTCACTCTCATAATAATTAATAATAAAATAAGGACATATGAAGAAAGACACTATATGCATCCAAAGAAAGATCTGATAAATAGAAGTATGTATAGAATAATTTTACATACAGATTTGTATTTAATGGTGGCCATCTCTGGGGGGGAGGTAGGGAAGGAAAAAAAAGAAATTTACATGATAACTTTGTTGTATGTTTAAAAGGAATAGCAAGTTGTATATAGCAGATTGGCAGTTTCATATTCAATCATCTTTTTATTATAATATGTTATGGAAATGCTTGTTTCATTCCACAAATTAAAAAGAAAATAAAATTTTAAAAATCAGTAACGAAATTATAAAAATATAAAATAATAATAATATTGCCTATGGGCAATTGGTTGTGTTCGTGCTTGTAGGCTAAGCAACTGTGTAGTTGTGGTTATTCTGAGAAGGAAGACCTTAAAACTTTGTCAGTGTTGCTTTTTTTTTTTTAACTCTTTGGGATAGTATGATACATACAGACTCTGGGCACGCTTTCCCAACCTACATCCAGCTCCAAGGAACTGAAAAGGCCTCAGCTTAAAAAAGCCAGCATCTCCTATTGCATCCTGGGCCATCTCCAGTCATCTTGATGAATGTCTGGCAACTGGACCCAGATGGCTCTGGAGGAAAAAGTGAGACTGGTGATCTTGCACACCTCCCCCTCACCCCCCAACTCAAATCAAAGTCAGTTGCAAGTCATGTCATCATCTCCCTGATGTCATGGTCCTCTTTGAGAGTGAAGGACAAATACAACGACAGTGACAACAATTGTACCTCTTAAAGTTCTAGGAGTAACCTTGAGGAATTGGGGGTGTCCTTTCCTAATCCTATTACTGATGAGCCCCAAACTGGTGTTTTCCTCCCCCTATCAATTTATCACTTACTTCAATATCATCAAATCATGATTACGTCCCCAATATCAATTTAACTGATTAACATCAATTAGCTTTTACAAAAGGATATTTACTGAGATGTCATAGGAACCAAAGTGCCAAAATATCAACCTGTACTAGGACACATTGTCCTGTACCACCTCCGTCTTTGGGGAGAGTGGACTCAGTCTTACAAGGCTAACCACAAAATATTCGTCCCACCAGGTTCACATATGGGTTAGCTGAAAAGCTAACAGACAAATCACTCCCTGGCTTTCAGGACATGCTGTCTCAACTATTAGTCAATCCACTGCTAGGCTAGGTCAAGCAGGTCACCCCTCAGGGCTGAACTACCCCACTGGCCTGATTACTTCAGCTATGGCAGATTCTGCAATGGACTCCAACCATTGGGCCTCTGATGCTTCTTCTGGTTCTGATCCTCCCAAAGTTAGGAGGTCATCTGTCTCTCAAAACCATCTACTGAAGATCAAGAAGAATAAAGACAATGGAGAGAAAATGAACTACTACATGACAACAAGATGAGAAAGTTTTTTTTTATCACTATGGTGATAAGCTGACAGGAAATAGTCATGGGAGAGATAATGGCACATGTTTTGCAATAAAGAGCCAGGCCCTACATTATAGAAGTCCAGAAGTGGTCCCATCACCTCCATGTGGATATAAGGCAGGCAGAGAACACCAAACATGCTCCAAGGACTATGCTCATCCTCCCCCAACCCCTCAACGGCTATAGGATCCAATCTGAAAAGAATACATCTTAGGTTGAAAGGCATTATCCAACAGGCAGAGGAGCATAGGGATAGAAAACCAGACGGGAAACCAGAAAAACCTGGGCTTAAGTCAGACCTCTTGCACACATGGCTGGCCGAATGACCCTGGGCCAGTTACAGCCTCCTACTGCTGTAGGCAATTCTCTAAGATTAAATATTACAGAGAAGGTACTGATTTGCATTGGAGGAGGGAGTTTCTTCATCCTTGAGTGACCTATGCCAATGAAATCACAGGTGTAGTCCCTATCAAATGTCTGACCATTAGGCTCTCCAATAAATGAATGTTGGTGAGTCATCCTTGTTCTGAAGAGTCCCAGAATAACCCTGCTATTCTCAGTTTTTATTCTGGATGATAAGGATCAGGATCTAAAATGATTAGAACTATGAGACAAATCTAACTAGGCTAAGTTTAAAAAGAATAGATGATAAGTCCTTTACTAAAGTTCAAAAAAATCAACCTACATGAGCAAAGGATGGGACAAAAATGAGGTGGGATGGAGATAAAAATCCCATTGTTCTCTATGCTAGCCAGACTACACCTAGATTCTTATGTTCTATTCTTGGTCATATGTTTTAAGAGGAACATTAACAACCTGGAATATGTTCAGAGGATGATCAAGCCAGTGAAGTGACCTGAAACAATGACACATGAGGACTCTGTTGGTTGAAAGAACTGCAATGTTCTGCCTGGAGTAGAAAAACTTTGCCAGGGTGGGATGAACTATGAAGGAAGGTGATGATAGTTGTTTTCAAGTATTTGAAGGGCTTTAATTTGCAAGAGGGATTAGGCTTGTTTAGTATTGCTTCAAAGGGAAAAACAAAGACCAATTAATGAAATTTGCATGGAGGTGGATTTTGGCTTAATATAAAGAATAATTTTCTAATAATTATACCTGTTTAAAAGTGCAACGAACCTTCTGGTGAGATAGGGAGCTCTTAGTCACTAGAGGTGTTCAAGCCGAGACTTGATAACCACAAGTATGGGATATTACTGAGAGGCTTAAATGCATCAAAGAGGAATGTTGGACAAAATGACCCTTAAGGTTCCATCCAACTATATGAACTTGCATATTATTGTACTTGGCACTGAAAGATGTATGGGACATGGTCCTGGAACTCAAGAACTTCTAAATTCTCGCTGGGAATAATATAAATGTATAAAACCTCTTTGAAAGAAAACAGGCATGCAAGAAACAATTAGATGATATAAAATAGAATTAGGAGCACTCAGGAAGGGTTTTATAGGAATTCAGAGAAAAGAATGATCCCGCAACCTACAATCTTTGAGGAATATTATTTGCAACCATTTGGACTCATGTTGGGTCTCAATGGATTGAGGGTTCGGCTAGGCAGAAAAGAAGCAAGAAGTCCTTCAGTACAGGTGGGGAAGAAAGTATGAACAAAAGTGTGGAGATGAGAATGAACATGATATCTCTGGAGGAAAGAAGACTTCTTGTTGTTCAGTTGTGTCTAACTCTTCGTGACCCCATTTGGGGTTATCTTAGTATACTGTAGTGGGTTTGACATTTGACATTTCCTTCTCCAGATCATTTTACAGATGAGGAAACTGAGGCCAACAGGGATAAATGACTCACACAGCTAGTAAGTGTCTGCTGCGAGATTTGACCTCAGGAAGATGTGTCTTCCCAATTCTTATCCCAGTGCTCCATCTGCTGCACTACCTATCTCTCCTGGAAAGAAGACGAGTTTGGTTCAAAGTGAAGAGCACTTGGTTATTTGCTATATTGCCAAATGGAAATATTAGGGACTGGTTAAATCTTAGTAAGAATAGAACATAAAATTGATGATTAATTGCCTTAATTCTCAATGACTATCTATGGTTGTCTTCTGTGATGTTACTGATTATTAGCTTCAACGCTGAGTTTCTAATGTTGCTAGGAAATGTGTAATCTTCAGTTCTGGAAAACATACCAGACAGTGAATATTTCAAATATGCTGAATGTTCTGGTAAGTGGAAGTAGTAAATCACATTCTTCTTCGTTCTTCTATGAAACTTCAAAATACAGAAAAGAAGTTAGGCCTTCAAAGATTTTTGTGCGCGTTTGCTAATCTTTACTTAACAGTTTGGATTCATCAGTAAAAATTCATTTTCTTTACCCAGGTTGACATCTCTAAACTGTAATTCTGTTCCTAAAGATGGTCCAAATTGTTGTTAAATTATACAATCAAATGTGGTAATGTATGCAAAGTACTATATAACTAAAATTTAAGTCTTAAAATGTGATCTAAATGGTAGCTCTTATTGCAATTAACAGACAAATATGCAAAGGGTCTTTGATTTCATCAGCATAAGGAACCCCCCCCCTCTACCTTTAGATCTCATCTCATCTATGTTTTAGCAAAGAAGTCCTAGGGAGTTCCTCAGGGCCTATAGAAATTACATTATTTGCCCAGAATCACACTGATGATTAGTCATCTCAGAGGTAGTAAGTGTTAGAGGCAGGATTTGAATCTGCACTCTATCCCCCATACCATGCCATCTGCTTTACTATTATAGTCACAACATTTTTAGCTTACATTTAGCTATGCTGGGCAGCTAGGTGGTATAGTGAATAGAATGCTGGTCCTGGAGTCAGGAAGAACCAAGTTCAACTCCAACCTCAGATACTACTGTGTGAGTCTGCGTAAGTCATTTAACTCTTTCTGCCTCAGTTTCCTCATCTGTAAAATGAGCTGAAAAAGGAAATGGCAAGCCACTCCAGTATCTTTGCCAAGAAAGCCCCAAATGGGGTCACAAAGAGTTGGACAATACTGAACAATAAATAACTCTGATAAAGTGATATAAGGCCTGAGGCTGGAAGAGGGTTGGGGATGGAAAGGGGGAATTAAATATTCCCTTTGGAATATTTAATAATATTATATAATATATAATATATGTTAATTATATATTATATATTATTATATATTACATATAATAATATATAATATATAATTAATATATATTATATATAATTAAATATATTATATAAATTATATAATATATAATATAATAATATTAATAATAAATAGCACCTTTGGACCTAGGTTTAAATCCTGCCTCTAATATTTATTACATATGCAATTTTGGGCCTTTACCTTTTTCTGGAACTCATATAAGTTTCTTTAAATGAAGGGGATTAGACTAGATGGACTCTGAAGTCCCTTCTAGCTACAGATCTAAGATTATATGATTCTAAAACTATATCTTACCCTTGACAAGAGGTAGGAGATACTTGGTGCAAGAAACAGTACAGGAACTTCAATTCCTGTGAGCCGTGTGTTGTGCTATGTTTAGTCATTTTGGTTAAGTCCAACTCTCCCTGACCCTATTTGAGGTTTTCTCTGCAGAGATGCTAGAGTTGTTTTGCCATTTCCTTCTCCAGTCCATTTTACAGATGAGGAAATTAAGTCCAATAGGATGAAGTGACTTGCCCAGGGTCACACAGCTAATGTGTCTGAGGTCACATTTGAACTCAGGAGGATGAGTCTTCCTGACTCCAGGCCTGGCTCTCTATCCACTCTCTATCCTACTGCCCTAAGTGAGCCATGTGGGGCACATGGTAATTTCACAGGAAAGGGTGGAGGTGGGGCGGGGGAGAGGTGGGGCACTTCTAGAAAGGCAATGAAGAATGCAGTTCTCTGTTAGAGTTTGAACCATGAACAAGGAAAGATAGCAAAGAGATGACTGTGGCCAGGTGGATAAGCAGAGCTTTGTCAAACTATGAACAGAGTACATGTCAGGATCAAGAGAAACAAGAAGATTTGAGCAGGAGCAGTTTTCTAGCTGTGATGGTCATTCTATCTTTACTCCAGTCGTCAAGCCCTTTCTTCTCCCCTCCCTCCCCCAAGCTCCCCATTCTAGAGTTTGTTTCCAAAACTCCTTTTTTGATGGGAAGAGGGAAGGGTGTGGGGGATGATGAGGTGGATGAGATTATTCTCATTTATCTTCCCTTTCTTATGGGCTGCCCATGGAAATGGTCTGCTGCATCTACAATGTATGTGCTGATAGTTGTTTTTCTCTCTTCCTTTCATATTAATTTCTGTTCTGATGAAATGTTTTACCATTTCAATGCTGTTCTTTGCCTGGGTCTGTTATCATGGTGACTCACTGGACAGATAGATTCAAGTTAATTTCAGACATTACAAGTTGTTATTTTCCCCAAAAGGTGTGGCAGCAAATGATCTGGAAAAATTAGCTACCCTTTACAATCCTTGTATTTGAACCCTAGTCAGTGAATTTCTAGGGTATGAGGTTTACCTCAGAGCTACTAAAATTAAGCTGCCTCTGGAATAAGAAGACTCTAAATTCCATTCTTATGTATTACTTCTATGCAAAGGTCCTGCAAAATTCAAGGCTATTAATCTACCCTTTGGATTCATATATCTTATACTTCCAAGCAGGAAAATCTGTCTACAGATCATAAGGAAAAGAAAACCAAGCCCTATTTCAGCCATATGTACTAATTTTAGTGGTCCCAAGCCTCACAATAAAGATCACAAGATTCATTAAATCATGGTGAGATAGCTAAGTGAATTCTTCTCCCTTTTCTGACCTGTCCAAAGTAAGCAAAGGAAAATTACACAATTAACTGATTAATTTTGAGAAAGCATTTGTGTCTACTTGCATTATTCGCTGCTAACTTAACAACTGAAGATGAGCCATATAATTTTGCAATGCTGATTTTTTTTTTAGCTATATTGACTCAGTGATAGGAAGTCAAGTACATTTAAGAAGAAAACTTCCAAGTTTTGAGAAGACAAGTAAAAGGGAAGATATACAAAGCAGAGGGTCCTGGGGCAGAAGGAATGCCATTATGCCTACATAAATCTGAAGGCACAAGACATCTAGGGAATACAGTTCCTCCAGCCAAAATGACTCTAAGAATGCAAAAAGAGGGATGGTGTAGCATGGATAATAAAATTAATCACTTCAATATTTTGTCTAATCGAGGAGTTCTTAACCTTTTTGTGTGTCCTGGACCCCTTTAACAGTCTAATGAAGCAGAAGGACCCCTTCTCAGAATAATGTTTTGTTACCTATATACTTAATTAAAAGAAATGCTAAATTTTAGTTAGAGGTTAGTAAAAAAAAAATGTACATTTTTTTCCCATTTGAGTTCATGGACCCCCTAAAATTTTCCCATAGTGTTTTTCTATGGACTTGAGGTCTAGAGGCCTAGAGTCACCTCAATAACTTTTTCCTAACTATAGCAGGACACAATTAGCAGACTCTCAGCAATGAACTTTAAGTCAAAGTTCCAACTCAGACTGTTAGGAAGCTCTGATTTTGTTAACAACTAGATACATGACCCTGGGCAAGCTATGGCTCTGAGCTTCCTCAGTATTGTTACTGATATAGGAGATTTACTTTAACAATTCTCATAAAAGTCTCCCCTTGAAACATAGTTGTTGGGACGATTCATAGGAAGGTTTGCCTTAGTTTCCTTTTCCAATAATTGATCAAGATCAGAGCTTATCACATTGGATCTTGGACAGATTAGAATGTTTGCAGATCAGAAACATAGCTAGAGATGGGAGATTCATTCAGGTAGGATAAGACTGTGGTTTCTGAGTAATCTAGCCCAGCTTGTAAAATGATTCACACAAGGGAAGAGAAACCACAATTTCCAATGGAGTCAAACCTAGAAAAGGAGTCTCAGAGCCTAGCAGGTTCATACAAGTGTTGCAGTGGGATTACAACCACTTCTCCCAGGTTGGAGGCTGTCTGCTTTTTGTCCTGCTCTTATGCATCTGTGTCCAGGCAACGCTGGTAGGTGCTTATTGGCTTCCAGAAAGGGGCAAGTATCTCGAGGTAGGGGCCCATGTCAGTGGTCTATAACATTTCACATCTACAGAACTTTAAGGCTTAGAATTAAATCCAATCCAATTCAAAGCCTTTATTAAGTACTATAGTCCTATGTGCTCAATGCAGTACTAGGCCTGGTGGTCAAAAGACAAAAAAGTTCAAAGTTTAAAAAAAGGTGAAAATGGTCCCTTCCCTCCCTTACATGCTACTGGCAGGAAACTGTTCTCATGACAACCCTATGAGGAAGCTAGTACAAATATTATGATCCTTATTTTAGAGACAAAGAAACGGAGGTTCAGAAGTTTGAATGCCGCACTTTAAATCACATGTGCATAGAGGAGGAGTAGCTAGCTTCTTTGGAATGCTCGACTAAGAAAGAGCCACACAATTTTCTTTTCTTTCTATTATTGTTTTTCAGTTGTGTCTGACTCTTCATGACCCTATTTGGGGTTTTCTTGGTAAAGATACTGGAATGATTTGACATTTCCTTCTCCAGCTCATTTTACAGATGAGGAAACTGATGCAAACAGGGTTAAGTGACTTGCCCAGGGTCACACAGCTTGTAAGTCTCAGTACTGAGTCATGAAGGAGCTACTACACTAGCCTACACTGACCAAGAAGAGAATATTAAATCTTACTCTGCAAGAGACTCATATGAATAACCCAAAATTTGTTGAATGAATTCTTTCCACAGAAACTATTACTGTTGCCAATGGAAATTGCTAATAGAATCAGGGATAGAGTAATGGGACCAAAAGATGGCCCCAAGAAATAGGACATGTCACTGATTACTTTTCCCCCTGTATCAAATGGGCAATTTTGAACATCTCTAAAATTTCAGTAAATCACTAAACTCTAAAATTTTCCCCAAATCGGTTAATACTTCAACAAATCAATATACAACTCAGGAAAGAAATGTACCATTTCTTCTTAATCTTTCTTATTTTCTTCTTAATACCTTCCTCAATGTTACAGTCTCTGTTTTCAGTAATCAGCTTTATAAAAAACAGTCCATTAATAGGAAGGCTTTTTGTAAAACTGTATGTCAATCTGAGAACAGGGCACAGGGCTCAAAGTACCATGCTTGTAATAGCCCTGTGGTACATAACACGTCTGTGAGTTGTCTTGTTGAGGCAAGAGACTATTTAGATAAGTTGTCAGCCCAGACAAGGAAATATCTTAAATCAATGCCTTTTCACATGCAATCACACATGGCCTAATTTATCTGCAGCCCTGTTCTGCCCTGCCAGTCCAAAATGAGAATTTCTGGAATTGGAAGCTTGGAAGCAGACCTGATTAATGGAGCAATTTTCATTGGTTAGAGGACAACAAAATTGGTTTATGGTAATTATTTTCTTGAACCTGTTTGGGTTCTCCTGAGGAAGACTGAAGGAAAGGAAATGTAAAATGCCAGATCCACTCTGCACAAATAAGGAGGCCAAAAGGAAGAACTTTTGGGGGACATTCATGGCACTGGTATACTCCTTGGGTCAATCAATGTAAAGTCACTGACTAGGGAGCAGCTAGGTGAGGCAGTTGATAGAGTGCCAGAACTGGAGCCAGAAAGATCTATGTTTAAATCCAGCCTCAGACACTTACTAGTTGTATGAGCCCGGGCAAGTTACTTAACCCTGTTTGCCTCAGTTTCCTCATCTGTAAAATGAGCTGGAGAAGGAAATGGCAAATAATTTTAATATCTTTGCCAAAAAAAAAAAAAAACAACAACCCTGAAAGGAGTCACAAAGAGTTAGATGTGAGTGAACAACAACAACAGGGATTCTGGGAGATGGTAATCATGATGGATTACATTCAAAGCATAGAGGTCTTCCATCACAAAGGCCTAGAGGAGGTAACAAGGAACCAGCAGAGTTTGCTGAGTAATGGAGTAACATGGTCAGACCCATGTTTTAAGGAAGAACACTTTGGCATCCTGTGTGGAGGATGGATTGGAATGGGGAAGAGACTTGAGATAAGGAAACCAACTAGAAGGTTATTGCAGTAGTTTAGGAAAGGCCTGTGCTAGGTAATGTGAGTGGAGAGAAGGGAACGAATGCAAAAGATGTTGTAGAGGTAGACACAACTGGCAACTGACTGGATATGATGAGTGAGTGAAGAAGAATGTTGCGTGAGAGGGAAGAATACTGACTGAGACTGAGGTTGCAAACCTAACTGATCTGAAGGGTGATGGTGGCCTTCGGGGTAACAGGGAAGTTTGAAAGAGGGGTAGATTGTAAGAGAAAGATAATAAACTCTTTTTGGGGGGATTAGTTCACTTTATATATATGTACACACATATATATGTGTGTGTGTTTATATATATATGTGTGTGTGTGTGTGTGTGTATGTGTATGTATATAAACACATATCAGCTCAAAAATGGAAATAATGCAACCAATGATCATAAATAATCATTTAAAATTTTAACAGTTAAATTTAAATTTAATTTTTGCTTATCATCATGAAAGATATGATGAAAATTAACAAATTGAAATATCTTCAAAGTATAGATAGCCTTCAGATTATCGAGTTGGAAATGTCCAGGAGGAAGTTCATAATGCAGGACTGGAGCTCAGGAGAGGAAGATTATTTATATATATATAAATACACGATTTATATAATCAAGAATGATTATATAGATCTGGGAGTCACCTGATTGAAGATAATGATTAAACTCATAGAAGATGATAACAGCAGAGAGAGAAGAGATGAAGGCGCAGGACAGAGCCTTGGTTACACCCATGGTTTGAGATGCATTGTATCTCTCAGAAACTCATTTTCCGCACGTGGAAAAATGAGGGAGTTGGGCTCTAGGGTAATCATCATCTCTGAGCTTAGCTAGGTCAGTCTTCAGATAAGTCTGTTGTGAAGTCCACACATAAAGTCTTTTCAGCTTCTCAGGATCTTTTAGAGCTTGTGCAATGTTGGCATCACTTTGAGATCCCAGGGTTCCCTCCATTCCACAATGAGACATGGGAGGAGAACATTAATAGAGAAAAGAAGTCATAATTGATTCAATAGAGCTAAACTATATACATCCCTACACAGGAAAGATGATATTTGTAATTCTTAAAAATTGTATTACTAATAGTACAGCTGGAAGGAATATACATAGACAGAGGGTATGAGTATAAGGTGAATTTGAGCGAATGACATAAAAATAAGTGATGAGAAATAGTGGTACAATGGGTGCAGAAGGAAGGGAAAGGTAGAATAGGGTAAATTATTTCACATGAAGAGGCACAAAAGACATATTACAGTGGAGCAGTGAGAGTTGCCTGAACCCTGCACTCATCAATATTGGTTCAAAGAGGGAATTATATACACAATCAGTTGAATATAGATATCTATCTTATCCAACAGGGAAGTAGGAAGGGAGGAGATCAAGTAAGGGGGAAAGGTGAGGACTGAGAAGGGAGGGCAGATTGGGGAGGTGGTAGACAGAATCAAAATGCTGATTAGGGGGAAAAGGGTAAAAGGAGAGAGAGGATAGACAGGAGAAAGAATAGGTTGGTGGTAAATACACAGGTAGCAATCATAACTGAAGATGAATGGGATGAACTCTCCCATAAAATGGAAGTAGATAGCAGAATGGATCAAGAACTTGAATCCTATGATATGTTGTTTAAAAGAAACACACTTGAAGAAGAGAGACATATACAGAGTAAAGGTAAGGGGCTAGTGCAGGATCTGTTATGTTTCAGCTGAAGTAAAAAAAGCAGGGGTAGCAATCCTGATCTTAGACAAACTAAAAGCAAAAATAGACCCAATCAAAAGAGATAAGGAAAGAAACTGTATCTTGCTGAAAGGTACCATAGACAGTGAAGAAATATCAATACTAAAAATAAATGCACCAAGTAGTATAGCATCCAGATTCTTTTTTTTTTGAATATATGGAGGGATAACTTTAATTAGGAACATAACAGTAACATGAAAACTAGTCAACACGTCAAAAATATTTTAACAAAAAAGACAAGTACAACATTTGTAAACAATTGTATAACAAAAGCCGTCAGAACATGCTAATGGTGCTATAAGGAAAATACTGGTGATTGATTATTATTTGACTCCAAAAAGTCATTGCTACTGCATAGATCTCAGAGGAAACAAAATATTTTTCTTCACAGGTCTTTTTAAGGTAGGCAAATGTTACATAGGTAGAACTTTTAGCAATCGAGGGTTGATCATTTAGTTGGTAGATCACCTAGAATTCTTGCTTTCCTTCCTTCTCAAACCCATCTGTGTATGATGGTCAAGACAAGAAGGAAAAAGATAGAATTAATCAAGTTTGACTCCTTGGTAAAACTCTGTTTAGGAGGTTGAAGAAATTGGTTAACATGAAAGTTGGAGATTATCTAGAGATTCAAATGATTCATGCCATCTATCCCTGTCCCTATTACCAAGGATATTAGTCACTATCTTCTTTGTTAAAAAAATAAAAACAAAACAAAAAATAAACACACATAACTTTAGACTGGCAATACAAACTACTTAAGAACTAAACAAGTTGAATTTCACTCAATGTAGGAGTGAAACAAAGGAGAACTACAGTACTTAAAATACGAGTTGACTGTAAACAAAGAAGCAACTTCTCTAAATGGCCATGTGAACTATGTACCATGTCCTCAAACTAGCATGACCTTCACATAAGCTAAAGAACTTCTATTTCTCCTTTTATATATGGGTAGTGACAGCAATAACCAGTTGATATCCTGAGATATGATCTGACATCTGCAATTAACCATGCAGGTGAAATCATGCCTTCACATCCATGCTGCTATGCATCATGCTTTCAACATGTTATGAAAGTCACTGATCATAGACTGAGTCCATTTCAGTAGAATGACAGATGTACAAAAGCAGCAATGCTTTGGATAACCGTGCTATTCATAATTCTACAGTTATTTTCTCTGCCAATTATGTTTTAGCATCCAGATTCTTAAAGAAGAAGTTAAGTGACTTCCAGGAAGATATAGACAGCGAAACTATATTAGTGGGTGGAGCAGCAAGCAC
This sequence comes from Pseudochirops cupreus, assembly GCA_028627135.1. Lineage (NCBI taxonomy): Eukaryota > Metazoa > Chordata > Mammalia > Diprotodontia > Pseudocheiridae > Pseudochirops > Pseudochirops cupreus. Next base: position 166,020,385 of record CM053580.1, on the reverse strand, counting down.
CCTAGCATACCCAGGATGGCTGAAAGCACAGGTTCTTTGATCTGCTTTTCTAAAGGAAAGCCACTCAAAATGGGTTAACAATCTTGCTTTAATCAAACATGTATCATTTACCCAGTTCAGGGGAAAAAGTCAGTATCCTGACCTTCAGAGAAAACAAACAGAAGTTACAAGCAGACCAGAAAAAAATACAGAGAAACAGACCAATAGACAGGGATTTCAGCTGTCTGACATCCATATCTAGTTAGTTACCAGAGAGAGAGAGAAGCACCAACATCTGGGTTTTCAAAGCTGGGAGGCTCAAAGGCTGCCCAGAGTCTTGTCTGACAAATCACACAATTCTTCCCAAAGTGAGCCCCAAAGCAAAGCCTTGCATCAGGGTATGTATAGCCTTCTCCTGGGTCAGAGAATTTGCACAATCCTCTTGACCCACTGCTCGATCACAAAGAAACAAGGTGTGTGAGTTCCAGAAAAACAAGCCTCCCATCACAGGCTCCATGTGACCACATTCAGCCTATTAGGGTACATAGTATATTTTCAAATCAGGGAAGGTGCTCGAATTCACTTAAGCCTATCAAGGGGAAGATATCAGGGAAGATCTTCAAATTCCCAATATCATTATAGTAGAGGACCTCAACTGTTTCCTCTCAGAACTCAATAAATCCAACTAAATGGAATATTAGGAAAGTTAGATATGACAAACTTTTGGAGAAAACTGAATGGGAACAGAAAGGAATATGCCTTTTTCTCAGCAGTATGTCACCTACACAAAACCTGACCATGTAATAATGGCATGAAAACCTCAAAAATCAAATGTAAAAAGGCAGAAGTATTAAATGTATTCTTTTTGGATCATAACACAATAAAATTGTTTTCAACAAAGGGCAGTGGAAGTATAGATTAAAATTTAATTGGAAACTAATCTAATCCTTAAGAATAAGTAGATCAAAGAACAGATCATAGAAATAATCAATAATTTCATTAAAAAGAATGACAACAATGAGACAATATACCAAAATTTATGAGATGCAGCCAAGGTGGTACTTACAAGGAAAGTTATTTTTCTAAATTCTTACATCAACACAAGGGGAAAAGAACAGATCAATGAATTTGCACACAGCTAAAAAAACATTCGGCATGCAGAAAAAAAAAACAAATTAAAAATTCCCAATTGAGCAGGTGCTTCAAAGGTGAGATTAATAAGATTGAAAGTCAAAACAAAACAAAACAAAAACTATTGTGCTAATAAATAAACCTAAGAGTTAGTTTTATTTTTAAAAAAAACCCAATAAGATAGAAAAGCCATTGGGTAATTGGATTAAAAAAAAGAAAGAAGAAAAACAAGTATCCAGTATCAAAAATGAAAAGGATGAAATCACCACCAATGAAGAAGAAATTAAAGCAATCATTAAGGGATGTTTTACCCAATTATATGCCAATAAATCCTACAATCTGAGCAAAATTGAAATGAAAATACAAATTACTTAGATTGGCATATCAGGAAATAGAATGCTTAAATAACCCCATATTTTAAAAGATGTTGAAGAATCCATTAATGAACTCCCAAGGAAAAAATACCCTGGGTCAGATGGGTTCACAAGTGAATTCTACCAAACATTTAATAAACAATTATTCCAACACTATATAAACTATCTTGAAAAATAGACAAAGAAGGAGTCCTACCAAACTTCTTTTATGATGCAAATATTGTACTGGTATCTAAACCAGGAAGAGCTGAAACAGAGAAAGAAAATTATAGACCAATTTCCCTAAAAAATATTGATGCAAAATTTTGAACAAAATATGAGCAAAGAAATTACAGAAATATGTTACAAGTATTATACACTATGACCATTTAGGATTTATACCAGGAATGCAGGGTTGGTTCAATAATAGGAAAACTGTCAACATAATTGACCATATCAATAATGAAGCCAACAGAAATCATGTGATTATCTCAATAGATGTTTAAAAAGCTTTTTGACAAAATACAGCACCCCTTACTATTGCTAGAGCATAGGAATAAAGGGAATGTTCTTTAAAATGATAAACAGCATCTATCAAAAAAAATCAGCAAACATTATCTATAATGAGGATAAGCTAGAAGCCTTCCCAGTAAGATTAAGCGTGAAATAAGGATGCTCATTATCACCACTACTATTTAATACAGTACTTGAAATGTTAGTATAGCAATAAGAGAAGAAAAAGAAATCAAAGGAATTAGAAGAGGCCATGAGGAAACAAAAGCATCACTCTTTACAGATGATCTGCTTATATACTTAGAGAACCCTAGAGAATCAACCAAAAATTACTTGAAATAATGAACAACTTTAGCAAAGTGGCAGGATATAAAATAAATCCACACAAATCGTCAACATTTCTTTGTATGACCAATAAAGCCCAGAAGCAAGAGAAAATACAGTGCAAATTAAAGCAACTCTGAATTATTACCATATGCCTGTCAAATTGGCTAGTATGACAAAAAAAGGAAAATGATAAATGTTGGAGAGGAGGTGGCCAAATTGGGATACTGATGCAGTGTTGGTAGAATGGTGAATCATTCTGGGGAGCAGTTTGGAACAATACCCAAAGGGCAACCAAACTTTGTATACCCTTTGATCTACCAATACCACTACTTGGTCTATATTCCAAAGATCATAAAAAAGGGAAAAGGACCTACATGTGCAAAAATACTTATAGCAACCCTTTTCATGGTGATAAATATTGGAAATTGAGGGAATGTCCATCAGTTGGGGAATGGCTGAACAACCTGTGGTATATGGATATAATGGAACACTTTTGTGCAATAAGAAATGATGAACAGACAGGCTTCAGAAAAGCCTGGAATGACTTATACAACCTGACACAAGGTGAAATGAGCAAAACCAGGAAAAGATTGTACACGGTATCTGCAATATTGTGTGATGATCAACTATGAATGACTCAGCTCTTCTCAGCAGCACAATGATCTAAGACAAGTACAATGGACTCATGAAGGAAAATGCTATTCATAGCCATATAAAGAACTGATGGACTCTGAATGTGGATTGAAACCTTTTTTTTCACTTACTTTATTCTTTCTGGTACTTTTTTTCCTTTTGACCTATTTATTCTTTCACAACTGTGACTAATCTGGAAATATTTTTACATGATAACACATATATAAACTATATCAAACTGTCTACCGTTTTCAGAAGAGGGGAAAAAAGTTGGAACTCAAAATCTTGTAAAAATGAATGCTAACAATTTTCTTGTCATATAACTGGGGAAAAAATAAAATACTATTAAACTAATAAAATTTTAAAAAATAAAAATGGAAATACTTCAAGAATGTTATAGATTGAAATTTTTAGTAACTAAATTTAAACTTAATATTTGTTTATTATCATGATAAGTGGAAACATTTTGAAAACTTATATTCAGATTATGTTGGCAAGATAATTTTTTTCAGAGAAAATTAGATAGATTGAATAAGCAAAAAACAAACCTTTCCAAAGCCATGTTTATGAAGTCAAAAGAATTTCTTGCAATGTATAAGGTTGCTTATAATGTTTTGTAACACCAAGCAAAAGCAACTTCCAGGTTCAGAATTATGAGCATAGTAACTCTCCATATATTCAGTAACAAATTAAGGCAAAACATTCACAGAAAAGAGAAAATTAAAATACAGGGTAACTCAATCATTTAGTAGGTTCTCAATTCAAACACAAAGTATAAAGTCAAAGTACTCCACCACTGCTAGTACATTCATTTAGTCAATCACAAAGTCTTTCTTCTCAAGTGGAGATTAGTTTCCAATTAAACAAAGTATATTCATTTGGTCAGTCACAAAGCACAAAAATCAAAGTACTCCACCCCTGGATCAGAACTGAATTACAATTATCATCAGTTACCACCAAGCACCTCCTCAAAGGGGGAGTAGAGAGCACAAAGGGCATCTACCCCTATGTCGCAACAAGGTTACAATGTCATCAGAGCATTCAATACCCAAGGAGAGGTCTTTTCTTCATCTTGACCTGAGGCAAGTTCTCAGCAATCTCTTTTTCTGGGAAGACAAAGCTAAACAAAGCCACAACATACATCGCCAGTGTCCTCATCAATTCACTCTTTGCCTGCAGAACAGTCTCAGGACCCCTGAAAATGCCAGCAAGACCCTCCTCTAGGATTTCTGTAAATATACAACAAGAAAATGCTCCTTCAGGGCTTCTGAACCAACAGCAAGGTTGCAGGACTTCTGCAACAACAGCACTGTCCTTTACCAGCAGACGAATCTGGCAAAGTAACATCAAAACAGACAGAAAAAATACCAGCACCACAGTCATACCTCCTCAGTTCTCAGCAACTCCAGGTAGCAGTTCTCAAAAGTCCTGGGCAGCTCCAACTGGCCCTCAGCAGTCCAGGTGGCTTTAGCTGGCAGTTCTTTCTCTCTCTCAGCAACTCTGGCCCCCGATAATTCTCTCTCTGTCTCTCTCTCTCTCTCTCTCTGCCTCCACAATGCAGCTCCCAAAAGTTCTTCTGGCCTCTCTCTGCTTTGGCCTCTCTATCCACTGCACCAGCTCCTCCCAGTTCAGCCCCCTCTCTTCACATCAACAAGTCCATCCCATAAGTGGGATTCACAAACTCTTGATTTTAATACTTAACCTGAAAACCAAGCCACTTCAAGGGGATCTTTAAATTCCATTACCGTTACATGTTTCTAAATGTAAAACTTCATTCAATAGGAGAAATATTGGTACTCTTTGCAGCAATTTCCATAGTTAAAAGAACAAGGGAGAATCATTTACAAAGCAACTTTGGGTTCTGCTTGTAGCTAATATTGTGGAAAAGAGAATTTCCTACATATTTGAAGACCTTTGTGTGCAATTATTTGAAATTAAGCTCTCTTCCTATTTTTGTAGCAAATGGATGAAGCAATGGATATAGTTAGAGATACTCCTTTGGTTACATTTATGTAGCATGTTTTTGAACCTTTTCAGGGGACTTGTTTCTTTGCCAATTTGTAGATGACATTGCAACATCAAAGTAATTTTCAATAAAAAATTGACAGAATTTTTTAATTAAAATGGTATAATATGGGAGAATTTTGTTAGACTCTGAAGTGACAGAATTCACTGGATGTTATGATGAAATTCAGGTCAAGCATTAGTTAAAATGTGATTCTCCTATGTAACTAGGACACATTGCATGTCTTATAGAAAATTTCTTTTGAGAAATATGAATGAGGAGTTATATGTGGTTTTTCAAGTTGGTACAATAGTAGAGGAGGAGAGAATGAGATATTTGGAAATGAAAATGATATAAAAACAAAAGATGAAAATACATTCTTTAAAACTTAAAAAGAAAAATGTTCCTTAAAGAATAATAAATTTTTACTTTCAAAAAGAAGTCAATTAAAAGGAAGATTTTCTGCAAAATTGTATGATAACATGAGAGCAGAGCATGGGACACTTCAATATTATTATGAAACATGCTGGCTTTCTGATGCAAAGTTTTTCAAAGGGTGCTTGAGTTAATAGTAAAACAATTGCCATTTTGTTGAATGATTAAAAAATAAAGATGAAGAAGGAGTAGTGGGAAGGATAAATAATAAATGTCTTTAAATAAATTATTTTGTAGCAAAATCTTGCATCTGAAATTTGTTAGGAATCCCTTTTTTCCCTATTTTAAAAATTTTATTATATAAATTAACTTTTGTTTATTTTTAGTTTACATCATTGATTTCCACAAGATTTCGAGTTACAAATTTTTTCCCTGTCTTTCCCCTACCCCCCCCTCCAAAAAAACCCAGCAATCCAACTGAATACCCCATCACCCCTCTGACTTTCGGGTAGAGCAAGATGGATCTCCCCATCCCAGTGCCTGTATATCTTATTTCCCAGTTGCATGTAAATAATAATAATAGTAATTATACATATGTATTTTTTGACATACGATTTTAGAACTTTAAATCCTAGATTCTTTCTCTTTCTCCCTTGTCACCCACCCCCACTGGAAAGACAAGCAATTCAATACAGGCCACATGTGTAGTTATGCAGAACATCTCCACAATGGACATATTGTGTAACACTGATGATATTTCCCTCCTTTCTATCCTGCCTTCCCCTTGTTCTACTCTCTACTTCGTCCCTGTACCTTTACAGAAGTGTGTGCTTCTAACAACCCTCCCTCCTACCTGCCCTATCCTCCATCCTCCCCCTTCTCATCCTGTTCCCCCCTACTCTCCTGCAGGGCAAGATACCCAATTTAAAGTGTATGTCATCCCCTCCCTATGCCAAATTCAATGAGAGTAAGGTGAACTCATTCCCTTTTTGCCTTCCTGTTCTTCCCCTCCATTGTCACAGTTATCCCTTGCCTCTTCTTGCCTCTTGACCTCATTTTGTCTCTCCCTGTCTCCTCTCATTCTATTCCTCTCTCATCTCTCAATTTCACCTTTTAAAATATCATCCCTTCCTATTCAATTGATCCTGTGCCCTCTATGTACACATATATACGCATGCTCACATATGTATTCATATGCATATTTACCCCCCTATATAGACGTATATGTATGTATACATTTATATATACATTTATATTCCCTTCACCTATCCTTATACTGAGAAAAGTTTCACAAGTTACAATCATCACTTTTCCATGTTGGCATGTAAATAGTTCAACTTTGGTAAGTTTCTTATGATTTCTTTTCCATGTTTACCTTCTCATGCTTCTTGTATTTGAATGCCAAATTTTCCATTCAGTTCTGGTTTTTTTCCTCAAGAATGCTTGAAAATCCTCCAACTCATTGAATGACCATATTTTCCCCTGAAACATTATATTCAGTTTTGCTGGGTAGGTGATTCTTGGTTTTAATCCTAGCTCCCTTGATCTCTGGAATATCATATTCCAGGCCTTTCGATCCCTTAATGTAGAAGCTGATAGGTCCTGTGTTATCCTGATTGTGTTTCCACAGTATTCAAATTGTTTTTTCTTGGAAGCTTGTGATATTTTCTCCTTGATCTGGGAACTCCAGAACCTGGCTATAACATTCCTAGGAGTTTTCTTTTTGGGATCTTTTTCAAGAGGTGATTGGTGAATTCTTTCAAGTTCTATTTTGCCCTCTGGTTCTAAAATATCTGGGCAATTTTCCTTGAGAATTCCTTGAAGGATGCTTTCTAGGTTCCTTTTTTGATCATGGCTTTCAGGTAGTCCAATAATTTTTAAATTGTCTCTCCTGGATCTATTTTCCAGGTCAGCGGTTTTTTCAAGGAGATATTTCACATTG
>CM053580.1:165974021-166012627 GCA_028627135.1 Pseudochirops cupreus | reverse complement strand
TACTTTGCTTCTTATGCTTATTCTTACTCATGGTTCTTCAGACCGTGATTTTTTTTTTAAAATCTCTGTGGGGCTCTGCTTCCAGAAGGGAAAGCTCTGTCCCAAATCGCTGGGGTCCTCCCGGCTGCTGTAGCTCTTAGGAAGAGGCTGGGAACTCTTCCTATATACTTCCAGCTGACTGGATAGCGAGGACTCCAAGACCGAGGCCCAAGATGGCGATCCGGATCCAGGCCACTCAACGGGAGAGCTCTGGCTGAGACCAATCGCTCAGTCCCCCTGCTTCCTGCAGGCTGCGGATGGGAAGCTGCAAAGCCAAGGCGGGTGCAAAACCTCTGCCTTTCGCTTTTCTGCTCTTGGGTCCTTCTGGCCGGACTGCTTATCTCCCCCTTTCACAATTCCCATTCACAGCTGCCGCTAATCCACTCACCTGAAGCTCCTCCACTCCTCCAATCCAGCCACCCCCAAGGCACAGCCGCGGCTTCAGGCCAGGCTGGTTTCGGTTCGCAGTGCTGATATGGTTCCTTGTAGCTGAGCTGACTTTAGTGGGAAGTATCTTTGTGTGTGTTTTGGAGTTCCAGGATTGGTTTAGAGTCCTATTTTATGGGTATTTTGGGGTGGCTATGTGAGAGCTGCGATATGTTGCTGCTACTATGCTGCCATCTTGGCTCCGCCCCCCAGATGATATTCTAAGAACAGTAAATATTTAACTCTAAGGAATGGAAGAGGGGGTGATGGAAGTGAGTAGTTGGCCTCTGGCAAATTTATTCTCCAACCTTCTCTACCTCCACAGCATCAGTTGATGTAATCACAGAATAACAGAAGTAATAAAGAATTAACGTGTTAACAAAGTGCAAAGATCTGCATACACAGTTATCCCTTTATGAAATGTAGAAAAGTTTTTCCTTCATGGAATCAGAGTTGCAACAGATCTACCTATCATCCCCTTATGTAATGGAGAGGGATCTCTCTTGATTGAATTCAAAGGGGCAATGCCAATGAATGGAAAAAGATAGCTACCCCCTTAATGGCGCCTTATAAATCTGAGTTCACTTCTAGAACTACTCAAGACAGAAAGCAGAGACAGGCAGTTCTGAGAATTGGTGAGGATGTAGCTTCAAGGTACATGACCACTGATAATATTGGAGACATATAACCATTTAAAGGAGAAGATCCTGAGAATCGAATTGAGCGACCTACCTAGCAAAGATGCCATTCTATGTAGTTGCAGCATGAGAAATCCTTGAGGAGATAAGGGAGATCAAGGTTCTATAGTATTAGAGGAATGAGCTTCCTTGGACAAGTGGATTTCCTATATATGTTCCTCATTACCATGTAAGTTTGTTGCTACTCTTTACATGGATACTATGTGTATTTGTATGAGAGTGTACTTCATTTCTGAGGAGGAGGGGGAATATCTTGTAGCTTCTATTGTTTTTTTACTATGTCATCTTAATAAATGCTATTTCTTTGAACTTACTGTATCTTTTAGTTGATTACAAATAGGAAGACTACTGGTGGGGGCTCATGATCTATTATTTTTGGGAATACAGATCCACAGAGAAACCCCTGAAATCTAAAGGTAGTAGCTACCCTCTGGGGATGTAATTTAGAGGAGGTGCTATGTACAAAATAAATAAAACTTGTAGGAACAAAAGCCTAGGATTTGCTTCTGGAAATAAAGAAATAAGTAGCATAAGAAGGTCAACTAGCATAGCGTCATCCAGAAGGGTAGACAGGAATAAAAATGAAACATAGACCTGGCAAAATGGGTATATATGTTTGTGTGTGTGTGTGTATGTGTGTGTGTGTGTGTCTGTGTGTGTGTGTGTGTGTGTGTGTGTGTGTGCATGTGTATGTGTGTGTATATGTGTGCACTTAGTCATGCAGACTAGGCTGAAAAAGAAGAAAAATGCCCTGGATATGGAGCCAGAGAACTTAGCTTTGTCACTTACGTAACTTTGTCCTAGTCATTTCAGCTCCTGAGTCTGTTTCCTTTTCTGTTGAATGAGAGGGGGTGCACTAGATGACCCCTAAAGTCCTTTCTAATTCTAAATCTTAATAATTAAAAATTTATTAAAAGAAATTAAAGGTAATTTAAAAATAATGTTCACCCCATACCAGCCCAACCCTTGGCTGATGTACACAAATATTGTACATTTGCTCATATTTTGGGGAGTTTCATTCTAATGTATCAATCAATTGTGCTGGTTCCCCCCTTTATTTCTTCTTCTATTTTTTCTTTTGGCTTTAAAACATATCATTTGTTATATGAGATACCTTTCAGGCAAGAGTACAGGAGAGGATCCTGGAGAAAAAGATGGTGATATAAAAAAAGAAACGAAATAAAAACTTACTTAAAATATAATAAAAACGTGGTTGAATTAAATCAAACATTGTTATTTTGAAAACATCTAGTTCCTCCCTGATTACTAAACAACTATTTCACTGAATTAAACCCTTCTCACTCCCCCAACAACAAATTTGTTTGTAGATATAGCCAAAGTGTGCTGTGTGTTGTGTAGATGTTTACAACTGAAGACTAGAAGATAAGAGTGAAGGATAAATCAGTAAGACGTTGAATGATGCTTCTTTAATAAATTTCCACAAAGGCAACAGCAATAATAAAAGTGATAGTAATTACAACAGCTCACATTATGTAGCATTTATACTCATTTCCAAAGGGTTTGCCTTTCAACTCTATATAGTACGTAGCAAGAGCATCATTTTCCTTTTACAGGTGAGGAAACTGAGATTCATGGTAAGCGTCAGAGTTGGGAAGCCTTCCCCAGTCTCCTGATGCTACGTACTTTATTTCCACTATTCTACAACACAAAAGAGCACATGCAGAAATATGGAATTAAGAATCAGAATGATAATTGAATTGGGTAAAGTAGTTCAGCAAAAATTATTTCTTAAAAATTATGAACACATAGTTAAGCCATATGTTAAATAAGATTTTTTTCTTTTTTCTTTCCTTTTTTTTTAAAAAAAGAAATACAGTCCAGTTTTCTATTAAGAGCTTTATGTGTTGCTTGATTTAGAGTATGATAGGACAAAATATAACCTCTTGGAGAGGAATTTGTTATTCCACCTTAATAGTCATTAAATTAAAATCTATTAAACCGAACAAGGAATTCTATTTTCTCTGTGTTAGGGAAACGATATAGGGTAAATTTTCTAAGTGGCACAGGGGAATTATATGTGCTGAGTTCTTGTCATTATTAACATGAATTGTGTGTGGCGTTGCCTACCAAAATCTACTTTGTAATGACCAATGACCAATAACAAGACTTCCTCCAGTGGGGGGGTGGGGTGTGGAGGGAGAAAGAAATCTGCAGTGGAACTGGCTGGTAACTAGGGATTCCACAGACTGTGCCTGCCAGAATGAGGGTGTCTCTTATGCTCGAGAGGTATTCTCTTTTCTTGTTGCCCTCTCACTTAATGTTAATGAGTTATGCGCGTCCGTCAAGAGAAGAATAGACTCCTTAGAGAGAATTCTATGTAATAGGGGGGAAAAAAGGTTTCTTTCCCAGCATAAAGGCTTTTTGTGTTTATTTGTTAGAAATACAACATACAAACTCATTTAAAAAAAAATTCTGATTAACAATGATGCCTTTGTTCCCTTTCCTTTATCTCTCCCAGTGTTGCTTAGTGCCCATTAATGGTGGTGTCAAATGATGGCAGGGAAGGGAGAGAAAGAGGAAGAAAAAAAAACAACCCAACCCTGAATAATCATTGGAAAGAGCACTTTCTGAATGAGCTGTAATTTTGTTCTCAAGTAGGATTTTTAAGCTTCTGCAAAGTGAAATCTCTATCTCTGGGGAAGAGTAGGCACCCCGGCCTGGTGTCATTCAGAGCTCTTCTCTTTCTCATGCGTCATCATCATTGTGACTGCGACTGTTCTTCTTGAAAAGGCATTAGATCCCTAGATGACAGACATGGCCCAGCTGTGTACATGGACTGGGAAACACTGGACTGCTATTTAAAAAACTTTTTTGGGGGGGTCCAATTTCTAGTTCTCAAACCATTTAAATCTATTGTTCAGTCGGGCGGGGACAAAGACCTCTTCTCTTCTCTCATTTCTGTTTGCTATTACAAAATAGATCTCACTAAAATTAATGGAAAGACTAACATTCCTTGTGATTAGGCCCCAGTGAGATTCTATGACTCTCTGGGCGATAGCCAACTCTTACTAAATGTCAGAACTAAAGGATGTCTAAGTGCTAGAATAAAAAATCAAACATAGGCACTGCAAGAGATTGCCCCACAAGTTACCTGAAGAGTGTCATAGGTCAACAATGGTCCCTGTGAGAGACATCAACTTAAGCTGTGGCTCTATGAAACAAAGATATCTGATTCAGATGGTATTTCCACAGTATACAAACTACAATTTAAATAATTTAGGGCAAGAGAAATTCTGACTCTTTTTGGCTGACAAAAGCACCTTCACAAAAGTTCACTGATCAAGGCATAAGAATTTACTTTGATTGCCAAAGGTGGAAACCCTGACAACTCACCCTACCTTCCCATCTCTCTGGTCATCTCTCCTAGTTAACAGTATTCTTTTCCTTCTCAAATTATCCTATATTTGCTCACCAGTATAAATGTCTGTTCCTTCTAGTAGCATGTAAGCTTCTTAATGTCAGGGACTTCTTTTCTGTCTTCTTATGTCCACTGTATAGCACAGTGCCTGGAATACAGTAGGTGTTTAATGGATGCTTGTTAACTGACTAATAAGTGCTTTTTGAATTGACTTTAATAGAATGGAATGGAACAGATGGAAAGATTTCAAGGGCAGTCATCCCAAGCAGACCAACTTTTTTGCGGACCAGAACAGCTAAACTCTGAGGTCCATCACCAGAAGATCAGCCAACAGTTCCATAGGAATGCATAAAAGTTTACTAAGGATCAACATCAATGGAAGAATTGTCTATACCGATGAAACTACGAATCCTCAGAGTGTTAAAGCAAGTATAGACAAAACAAATAGCTGACTAATCTTTTTCATTTTTCATCTGGTTCATCTGAATTCACATGGATACAATCTCAACCAAATCATACAAAAATCCAATTAATATGCCAAATCTTGATTGGCTGAATTTTTACTTAATTGATTGGATATTGGGCAATCCTATGTGTGTGTGTACACGTATATATGTTTGTGTGTATATGTATATATACGTATGTAACTTATATGCAGTCATGATATACAGTATTAGTAATATAATACTCAGTTTAATTGTCTAATAATATATCGTCATACCCTGCATAAAGATCTCCTGATCAATGTCATTTTACAATAATTTCATTAGTAGAGTTACCAAGCCCCAATATAAAATTGCAGAACTACTGCTATTACATTGTTTAATTGATCTTCTATTTATAATTCTGTTGCTATGGAACTGTCTCTCTGTAAATATCATTTTTGCCAAATGCTACATTTTGGTGGAGCCAATACAATATTAGTTTCTTGAGAGCAGGAACCTATTGTTTTTTGTTTCTACTTTGGCAGCACCTGCCACATTGTATATGCTTATTAAATATTTGTTTAATTGAATTGAACTAGACTAATTCCCAGATGAAAGTATGTCGACTTGTGTCTTCTTTAGAGATGATAAATATGTATATGGACAGAAAATACTCTTATAGGATTAAAAGGCCCACCCTACCACCTTACCATAACCTTCCAACCAAAAGAAAAAACATTCCTTCAATAAGGGGAAGTTCTGCCAACCTATCATTCTGTGATTCCCAGTCTTATCCATGAATGTTCTATGCAGAGATTGCCACTACCTGCAATCAAATCTCCATCTTGCTTAGATGATGCCAGTAAACAAATTAGAAATGAACGTGTGTACGTGCAGATGTTAGGGTGCCTATTTAAGTTTGTAAAATATACACTATGTGCACTTTTAGGATATGCAATTGGTAACTTTCAGTTGCACTTTTTAATTTGCAGCACAGACTGTAGCCTTCTCTGTGGAAGGTCTCTGAGGAAAATCTAATAATGTCATAACCACTTGTATTCAAAAATTATCTGCCTTGCCTCTAGCAAGCTATTTGTCCCATGAGCTTTATTTATAAACATTCCCACAGATAAGACATCTGTTTCTTAGCATTAATTTCAGATGCTAAATGCATGCAGTATGCCCAACAGAGGAGACTTTAAACTAGTGGGCAGGCAAGAAAGAGCAGGTAACATATGAGATGTGTTGGAAAGGAGGCATCCCCACAGGCCCTAATAAAGTAGGCAGATGGGAGAAGGAGAGGAAATAGTCATTTCATTACTGAATGCCACTGGAGTTTTGGGAGTGCCAAAAGGGAAATGGACAACCCTTGAAGTGAAAGCATTCGTGATATGCCATCATTTGGGTCGTAGGAACAAATGAGGTGTAGAAATAAAGGGGCCAGAAAGAAAATAGAGGCACTATGTCTACATGAACTAAAACAAGCTGCAGGGGTTGGAACTGATGAGTTTCTTGTTGCTGTTTTCTTAAAAGAAAAGTCACATGTGTAGCTTCTTGTGCCTTGGACATGTATGTGCCTTTTTGTGCTGGTCTTTTGTACCATCTACAAGAAAAGCAGAGAGAATCAAGATAGGGCCTTCATGTGTATGGTTTCTGCAGCTATCTTTGTTGCTAATTCCATGCTTCCATGAGGTCTAGCAGACCTCTTTGTTAGGAGGGAGAGGTCAGGGAAACAAGGTCATTTATTGGGCATCAAAAAGATGTCCTCTCTTCTCCCTCTATACTATTTCCCTTGGTAATCTCATCAGCTCCTACGGATTCTGTCATCATCTCATATGATAATGATTCTCTGATCTACTTATCCAGCCCTGACCTCTCACTCAACTTCCAAATGCCTATAGGACATCTGGAATTGGATGCTCCATAGATACCTTAAACTCAATATGCCACAAACTGAACCCATCACCTTTTCCTCAAATCCTTACCCTTTCTGGATTTCTCTATTATTGTTCAGGGTACCATCTTTCTCCCTGTCACCCAGGCTTTCAACCTTGGTGCCATCTCTGATTCCTTCTTCTCTCTCACCTCTCCATATACCATCTGTCACCAATATCTCTCCAAAAGTCCCCTTCTCTCTGCCGACATTCAACTACCCTGGTGCAGGCTCTCATCACCTAATGCCTGGACAATTGCAATAGCCTTTTGGTTGGTCTTCCTGCCTCAAGCCTCTTCCCACTCCAATCTGTATCTCACTTAGCAGTGAAATTAATCTTCCTAAAGTATAGATTTGACCATGTCACCCACCTATTCAACAAACTCCAGTGGCTCCCTATCACCTCCAGAATCAAATGTAAAATCCTCTGTCTGGCATTCAAAGTCCTTCAAAATTTGGCCTGCTAACACTTCTAATACATTAGTCACCCAAGTGACATTTACTCTTTGCTGTTCTTTGCATGAGACAATCTCTCTCTTAACTCCGGGTACTTTCACTGACTGTTCCCCATACCAGAAATTTTCTCCTACTCATCTCCTTCTCCTACCTTGCTTGGATTAATTCAAGTCCCAACTAAAATCTCACCTTCCATAAGAAGGCTTTTCTGATCCTCCTTAATTCTAGTGCCTTCCTCAGTTAATTATCTCTAATTTATCACACATGTGTATATGAATATAACATGTTATCATATATGCATATACAATATATGTATAATTTGTACACACTTGTTTGCATGTTGTCTTCCACATAAGACTGTGAGCCCTTTGAGGGCAGGGAATGTTTTTTTGCCTTTCTTTTTATCCCTAACACTTAACATAGTGCCTGGTATACACTAGGCCCTTAATAAATGTATCTTGACATAAATAAAACAAAGGGGAAAAAGAAGAGGAATCTGTCTTTCATGTCTATCATTTTCTCCTGTGATTTCTCAATAACTAGGGCGTTCTTCCCTCCTCCCATATTTATAATTATTTGGAACATATTTCATAGGCATAAGATAATTCTCTGATGGCTTATCTGGGAATTACCTTGATGACCCCTCCCTTCCTTCCTGCTTTATTAGGCAATGCTTTTTTTTAAACTAAATGTCTGCTTTGTATTCTGAAATCCTCTCCTATTATTATTATTATTATTTCACTATACAGAAATTATAAATGAGAAGGTGGCTTGATGTAACAGACAGAAATCTAATTTTGGAGGCAAGAAGACATGGATTGAATGCATACCAGTTGAGTGACCACAAATGTATCATAACCTTTCGTGTCTCCAGACAATTCTCTAAGCCCTTAAGTAATAGAAGAGTGACCCACGCTAATAAAAGCACAGATCGTCACCAGCAGATGAACTAAAGTTCATTTATTGAATTTTTATTTTGTTTTGTTTTTTGTATATTATTTGAATATTTTATTTATTGAACTAAAGTTCAGTCCATTATGCATTCATTTGTTGTGTGAATAGAAACAGGACCAACATCTGACAAAACAGTCGGCCAAGTTAAGTTCATCTTATGAGCTCCCAGTTGTTCCATGCAAATGCCTTTTCTAGGCTTTGCCTCTTTCTTCTCTATCAGGTCCCTAAGGGCTTTATGCTCTCTCCCTATGCTACTTATTTGAAACCTGTCCCCAGAAAAAGCTGTAGTGTCAGTCTGTTATAATTCAGTGGGAATTTAAACCAATGTGTTACTTCTCTCTAAAGGTATACATTTTACAAATATAAACAATTTATATATACTGCTTCTATAAACCATTGAATGTCCCAGACATTTTAAAAAATAGTAACAGGATGAATTATGGACCGTCAGTATAATAAAAATATACATGGAATTATTTAGCATTTTCAAACTTCTCTTTAATTGTAGAATGGAAAGTTTTGACCCACTAATAAAATTCTAGATTTTATCATGGACAATTATTTATTGGGAGATTAGGTTGGATGGATAGGCTCCAGGTTGTGGAGAGACTTGAGTAGTAAGAAGTTTGAACCTTTTCCTATGAGCAGTGGTGAGCCACTGAGGTTTTTTGTGTAGAAGAATGTTTGGGGAATATTAGTTTGGGAATCATGCTCTGAAATGGGGACAGAATGGAAGAACAGAAAATACAAAATTTTTTAAATACCATTTTACATCCATGTTTGATGATGTGGGTCAGAGCCAGAAATAGAAAGCAAGGAACAGACAGAGAGTTTACAGAGAGAAAATTGACAGGAAATGATGATTGGGAGGATGGGAAGAGAAAAAGAGAGAGAGCAAGAGCAAGAGCGAGAGAGAGGGAGAAAGAGAGAGAGAGAAAACGATATCAAGGTCTTTTTATTTTGAGGTCTTGAAATTGTATCACTAAAAATACCATTATAGGGAGAAGTAATGAATGTAGATTTCAGATATGTGAGTTTATAAGGATATTAAGGAAATTAAAGTAGAAATGTACAGCAATTAGTTGGAGAAGCAGAATTGAAGCTCTTTGGTCCTATGGTTAGGGGATAATTGATGGACCAGGAACTGAATACTAATAGTAAAAACAATATCCCGCCCCCCCCCCCCCAAAAAAAATCAGAGAACAACAGGAAAAGAAGTGAGGAATAGTTATTTTGGGTTCAAGGACTTTGTCTTAAAAATCATTCCAAAAAACAGCAAAAAACAACAGCCACAAAATATAGAGAATCTTAGGATGAAGAAGGATAGAACTCAGGTGTAATAGCCCTTATGTATATATTTCTGCATATATAGGGAAAGAATGTATGTGTTTTGGTGGTGTGTAGCCTAATGGTGTCTCCATCTTTTTGAAGTTCCTAGATATAATATCTTCAAATGCCATACTGTACACTCTATAGGCTAATAGGAAGGATGACATAACTGTCCAGATTTCAGTGATACACAAAGTAGAAACATTCTCTGTCGCAATATATGTCCACATTAGGCTTCCAGAAGAAAAAAAGACTAGAGGATTTAGAACTGGAAGAGATCTTAACGATCATTTAAGTGAAGCCCAGAAAGGTGAAATGATTTGCTCAAGCTTACACAAGTAGTAAGAAACATAGTTAGATTTTGATCCTAAGTTGTATGTTTCTAAATCCATTGCTCTTTCCATTAGCCCAAACTGCAATTCATCCATACTCTCCAAAGTAGCTCAAAAATCCAGGCAGATTTTTCTGCTTGATAGGCATATTAATTAATAAATCAACCATCAAGCATTTATGAAATACTTAATGTGTGTCAGATGCTGTCAGATAAGCTCTGGAGATACAAATAAAAAAGAAAAGCAGTCCCTTCTCTCAAAAGGTTTACATTCTAATGGAAGAGAAGACATACATAAACATTACAAGATAGATTCAGAGTAGATGAATGAATGAATAAAAAAGCATTTAATAAGTGATTAGTATGTGAATCAGACACGGCTAAACCCCTGAACAACAAACAACAAACGTACTAGGCACTGTGTTAAGTGGCCAGAATACAAATGCCAGCCATTAAGATGGTACCCACTCTCAAGTCATGTACATTCTAATGCCAGCGTACAAATGGTACCATCATCTAGAAATGGCCATGAAGTCATGTGAGGTCAGTCAGCCAATAAGCATTGATTAGGCACCTACTATGTAGAAGTCACTGGGCTAAGGGTTGGGAAAACAGATAAGAAAAAGAAAGACAGCTTCTACCATCAAGGAGCTTACAATTTAATGGAGGAAGAAGCACATCAAAGGAAGCTAAAAAAAGAGGGAGGCACAGGTGGAACAGGGAAAGTCAGAGAAGTACCCAAGTCAAGCAGACAGATGAGAAATGAGATGTTTTAAACTGAGTTTCCTCCTTAAAGAGTTCATGGTTCCACCCTCCAATCACTGGAATGAGGGTAGATTACCAAGGCTGACGAGATCTTGGAAGATGAAGAGGTTTTCACAATAATGAGCTTCCTGGGCATGAAGCCTGCTTCCTGGTGAGATCAAATGAAGGCTGATTTCCCAGAGCCAGAATACCAGGGGCAGAGTCCAGGCGATAGACTTAGCCTTAGAGGAGAAAGTACTAGTAGAGGATGCTTGCTTATGGTATCACATATCAGTAAAGCTCAAATCACATCCTTTCTTAAGTACCAATTTTCTAGAAATCCTTAACTCAGGTATTTGCTTTAATCTGAGCCATGAGATGTGAAATAATGCAGATGGATTTTGGAGGAAAGCATTAGACCACTCTTTTTCTCCTAGATCCTTTCTCTTCTCTGGGTTTTGACACTCTTTTGATCACTTCCCAGGGGGTCAATGATCATTTCTGTGCAGATAATTTGCAAGTCGTAATTGCAGATGTCCAGCCATGATATATTTCACCTAAGCTCTAGTCCCACACCTACTTTTTGGACATCTCAAACTAGATGTGCTGATGTCAAATTCAACATGTTTAAAACTGGTATGATGTAGAAGTTTTCGTTTTTCCTCGCTCCACTTACTAGTATTTTATTTCTTCCAATTACATGTAAAGATAGTTTTCAACATTCACTGTTATAAGATCGTGAGTTCCAAATTTTTCTCTCCCCTCCCCAAGATGGCAAGCAATTTGATATAGGCTGTAGATGTACAATCATATTAAACACATTTCCACATTAGTTTTGTTGTGAAAGACGAATCAGAACAAAAGAGGAAAACCACGAAAAAGAAAAAAAGAGAAAATAGTATACTTCAATCTGCATTCAGACTCCATGTTTTTTCTCTGGATAGATGTTTTCCTTAAGTGAGATGTAGATATTCCCCTGAGGTATGGTATAGCTTTTCTGCTGATCTTTCAGAGCCTTGAATTTGCCTTTCTTTATCAAGTTCAATCTGTCCTTGCCTCCCAGTACTAACATGGTTACTTGGAGCTTCTGTCTTGGAAACATCATTATGACACCAATGAAAAAGTCCAAATCCCCCAAATCTCCAAAGTTCATAAAGTCCTTTATCGTGAGAAAGATTTCCTCCCCCCCCCCAATAAATTCTTATATCTCCTCTCCATTGCCAGACAGTTGAATTTTTGAATTATTTACTGGTTTGCTATTTTATGCAAACCCCCTGCCCTTTCTCCCCTCTTTCCCAGCCCCCAACTTCTCACTAACAGTAAATCTCTCTCAAGGACTCTGCTAGAACCTTCTGGACTCTCAATATCTGGTTGCAGCTAGATTGCTTGTTTTATGCAACCCCCCTGGGGCATGACCAAGTCCCTCAACATAAACAGACTTTCCATACAATGTCACTTCAGTTCATCCAGACTTCCAAAGACACCTAAATTAATCAAGGACTTGTCACACTTAGTGTAAAGCCTACAGTTGATTGATTTAATGGATGTGTGTGTGTGTGTGTGTGTGTGTGTGTGTGTGTGTGTAGATCTTGTTAACACCTAGTGTGAGTCAAGAAGGTTCTTGACTGTTAAGGTATTTGGTTAGAGCGTCATATCATTTGCTTCAATGACCTAGAGGTGACAAGGTGGCTAGGCGGCCCAGGGGTGCTGGGTCTGGGGTCAGAAAAACCTGCAAGATTGACCCTTGATACTTAATAACTGTGTGATCCTGCTCAGAACACTTAATATCTATCTGCTTCAATGAGGATAAAAACAGAACTTTTTTCTCAGGCTTGTTGTGAGAATCAAACGAAACAATACTTTTAAAGTATTTAGCACAGTGCCTGACAAAAAGTAGGCGCTTAATAAATGTTTGTTTTCTTCCTCCTGACTTCCTTCTTTCCTTCTTCTAAGTGGAAAGGGGTAATACGCTGACCCCTCTCTTTTTTTCTTCTTTTTTTTTCTTTAAATTGATTTGTTTATTTACTTTTAATTTACAAGATTCAGTTCCACAATCCCTTGAGTTTCAAATTTTCTCCCCTCCCCCCCAACTCCCATGGTGGCGTGCAATCATGTATAGGATCTGCAAATACTTTGACATCGGACATTTGTCTGGTTGTATAGAAGGGTTGTAACCAATGGAATGAACTATGAGAAAAAAGAAACAAAATCAAACATGGAAAAGAACAAGAGCATGTAGATTGCTTCAGTCTCCATTTAAACTCTGTTCTTTCTAGATCTTTCTCTGAATGTAGATATCTCCTTCCATCCTGAGACTTGTAGAGTTGTCTTATAGCTGTGCGTTGCTGAGAAGAATCCAGTTTATCATAGTTGGTCGTCACACATATGATGTGTCCGTGATTGTGTGCAAATTTTTCCTGGTTCTGCTCTTCTCACTTAGCATCAGTTTGTATAATCCCCTCCGGGAAAATATGAAGTCCATCTCCTCCTCCTTTCTTATAGCACAATAGTATCCCATTACATTCATATAGCACAACTTGTTTAGCCATTCCCCAATTGATGGGCATCCCCTTAATTTCCAGTTTCTTGCCACCACAAAGAGAGCCTGACCCCTCTTTACAATCTAACGACTAACCAAGATCCCACAGGACCAGTAATGAACTTTATTTCTCACTGATAGGGAGATGATGGACTAGATGCAGAATGATAGATATTTATAATTTCATATACAATAGTCTTTTTCTGTTCTGTCTGTGTGCAAATACAGATACAAAAAAATTTTTTTTAAATTTAATTCTCTGGGGTGTCGAGGTAGTGCAGTGAACAGAGCACCAGCCTGGAGTCAAGAGGACCTGAGTTCAAATTCGACCTCAGACACTTACTATCTGTGTGACCTTAGGCAAATCACTTAAAGCCAATTGCTTTGCCTTCCCACCCTCCAAAACAAACAAACAAACAAAATAATTCTCAGAGGAATTCAACCTCTTCCTACATTTTTCCCCCTAGGAAAAAAATGGAAAAAGTTTCATTTCCTCACTTTTCCATCCCCTTTTCCTCTTTTGTTTTAGCAGAGAACTGCCCTCCCCCCACCCCATCGGCAGCCCAGTGTCCTCACCTGGGTCTGCCCTCCTGGCAACCATCCTGTGCTGCAGGCTTTTCCTGACCCTCCTTCAACTAAATTTGCCTGGTCGTTTGTCCCCTCAGGGTCTTGCTAGATGACTGGCTGTGTAATCTGATAAACAAATTAATTTTCCTTAATTAATGGTGGCTAGGTCACATGTTAGCTCTCTCAGATAACATTTGTCTTTTCAAAGAGAACTTCAATGCTTTACTTCAAAGGAGAAACTCTACCAATGGGGATTTAAGGATGAGGGATCTGTTGGTGGGTAGATGTGGATCAGGGGTCCTGTTAGTGCCCATCAAATGCCTGTGCTATCTGCAGCCAGGACTGCTCCTGCAGCTGACCCAATTACTGAGCCCACGTCTGGAGTATATCATGAGAACTGCGGTCTTCCAGAGGGAGGGGCGGCATCAGCTCTGTATAGTGGAAAGAGGCAGAGACACATGGGTATAAATCCTATTTCTACCACCCAAGTGACACTGTGCAAGTCACTTCTTCTAGGCCTCATTTCCTCATCTATATACATGACCTTAGTAAATGTACCTTTAAAAACTAGTTAAGTATGGCTGACTGATAATCAAGTGATAATCACCAATAAGGACTTATGAGTTGTTGTACAGTTGCCTTCTCAGAGATCTGAACAGAGGTTATTGGTTGCTTGTAGAATGAAGAGAGTTGGAATAAAGGATCTCTAAAGTCCCTTCTGGGTCTTTTTGATTGCATTCCTTTGCCTTGAGGATATCTTAATAGTTCAAAAGTCAGTTTTGCACAGGATCAGGTAATGCTCCCCTCTAAGCAGCCTGGGAAATCAGGACAAAATAGAGAAGAAATGCCTCTAAATATAGGACTTAGTGAAGTTATTTGTTGTGACCTAATGAAGTTAGATGGTTTCACAAAAGAGGGATTGTACCTAAAGAATCTGTTGCAATCTTTTAAGGAAGAGATAAAATGTTTAGAGCTAGGAGTCTGGAGGTAATTTAATTGCCCCTTGGGAAAAGCTTTGGTTATAATTCTGCACACAGTGCTAATCTGCAAGGACGAAGAGCACAGAGAGCCCTTCCAGAGATAAAAAAATAAACTTGGATGCTGACAATAGGGCCCCTATTGTGAAGGAAAATGTCGTGAGAGGGACAGACACCAAATTCCAACTAGGTCCTGTTCCTAGGTATCCATCCTTCAGAAGTGTGAGGATCTGGGAGGAAAATGACGGACCTAGTTTTCATCAGCATTATGAAATCTTCTAAAAGTATTACAGGTTGGGTGTAATTATAAACTAATGAGACTTATTCTCCCGTACTATTTGTAACCTGGAGAAGCAGCCTATTCCAAAGGAGAATTTCCAAAATGGCTTTGAGTAAGGGTAGTGAGGTCTCACAGTGAATAGAATGCCAGGCCTGAAGTTGGGACAATCTGAGTTCAAATGTGGCCTCAGTTACTTACTAGCTGGGTGACTCTGGGCAAGTCACTTAACTCTGATTTGCCTTAGTTCCTCATCTGTAAAATAGAGGCACTTTGGAGAAAAAAAATGACAAACCACTCTAGTATCTTTGCCCAAAAAAACCCCCTATTAACAAAGTCCATGGGGTCATGTAGAGTTAGACATGACTGAATGACAAGGGCAACATCCCAGGAAGAAGCTAGATTTGAACTCAGATTTTCCTGACTCCAATCTTGTACCTTGACTCTGACATAGTGAGTTCATTTTGGTCCTTTTTGAGCATGAAGGACAATAACTAATGAAGTCAGGAAGTACAAAACCAAAGAAAAATGGACATATCACCATAGCTTTAGTGGTACATATCTTCAAGTAAATATTGTACCTTACTATGAATTCTGGTCCAGCACAATGAGCTTAGTAAGCATGAGAAATGGCACTGAAAGACTCAATTTCCTCATCTATAGAATGGGGATGTTAATCCTTATAGAATTTGCCTTATAACAATACTATTAGGTTCAAACGACGTTTTATATATAAAGTGCTTAGCAAACCTTAAATTTCTATGTAAGAGTCAATTATTATTACTGATAAATTTTTAGACTGTGAATTATTTTACTAGGGTTGGGGATATGGATAGAAGAACTTTTGAATTTAAAGTAAATAATTTCTCAATCATACAATAAATCAATTCTTGATTGTCCATATAAATGGAGGAAGAAACTAGCATTTAAATAATGCACAAAACATTATATTTGCGTTCAAAATGAATTTCATTTTGGGGGAGTGGAGGGGCAGTAACAAGAAGGGAACTAATTATGACTTGCTTAGGTTATTCTTTTGGGGGGCAATGGGAGTAAGTGACTTGCCTAGGGTCACACATCTAGTAATTGTCAAATGTCTGAGATCACAATTGGATTTAGGTCCTCCTGTCTCCAGGGATGGTGCTCTATCCACCATCTCACTCAGCGGCCCCTTTGCTTACATTATCCTTAAGATTAACCAAAATTCCCTACTATATGTCAACTGACAGA
This sequence comes from Pseudochirops cupreus, assembly GCA_028627135.1. Classification (NCBI taxonomy): domain Eukaryota; kingdom Metazoa; phylum Chordata; class Mammalia; order Diprotodontia; family Pseudocheiridae; genus Pseudochirops; species Pseudochirops cupreus. Next base: position 165,996,323 of record CM053580.1, on the reverse strand, counting down.
AGACCGCTAGGTGGTATAGTAGACAGAGCACCATCCCTGAAGTCAGGAAGACTTGAGTTCAAATGCAGCCTCAGATACTTACTAGTTGTGTGACCTTGGATAAGTCATTTAACCCCAATTACCTTTCCCACCCCCATTCCGCCCCTCAAAAAATAGAATAGGCATTGGATAATCCAAGGTGCATCCTATTTCTAGACCCTCCAGACAAATTGTGAGATCCTGTGTGCAGTATGTGTTCCCCAGACTAGCTATGGATTTACCACGTCTCATTCTACAAGCCCTCTTCATAAAAGTTGCATTCTGGGTCCTCCCTCCCAAGAAGCAGTTATGATCGTGTTGCACCCACACAAAATCAGTTGGACCAATCTTCCAATCATTAATGATAGCTCACTTTTCTGAAGTAGCTCTATGCCACTCACAATGGCTTTCTTTAGCATCAAATAGACAAACTTGAGCAGCACCTTTTTTCAAGGCCCTTTCCCCCTTTTTATGTATGGCCTTCTACCCACCTTCAGGTTCTTTGCCCCTTCACTCACACATCTGGGAAAGAGCCAATCATTTACACTTTGGTGTGAATTTAAATCCTTGTGTTACCTCTCCCAAGGGTCTTTTCCACCTCTCTCCCTGGAGAAAGAGAAAGTTTCCTTCCATTTAAAGCAAGGGTCCTTAACCTGGGGTCTAATGACACTGGATAGATTTCAAGGGAGGGTCTGTGAATCTGAACGGGGTAAAAATACATCTTTATTTAATATCATGCTACCTTCTAGGGATCGATTAGCATTTATTAAGCACTGACTTCTAATGAAATTTAGCATCTCCTTAAGTTATGACATTCTGAAAAGGGATCCATAGGCTTTATCAGACTGCCATAGGGATCCATGAGCAAAAAAGGCTAAAAGAACCCCTAACGTGAAGATCTTTCAGGCCATGGAGAGCAGGTGGGGAAGGGAGGGGTTTTTTGTTTGTTTGTTTTTTGTTTTTGGATTGGATTCTCTTTCTGAACGTCCCTGAAACCATATCACACAGGCTGCTTGTTACTGTTGCATAAAGCTGACCCTAATTATAGCAGATGTGGTACTCTCTACTCCTCCACTGCCCTAACTAACATGTGTGCACAATTCAGCTTGCAACTGTTGGTCCAGGCAATTTATCTCCCTTAGAACTGATGGGCTAAGTCAAGTGTGTCTGAGTGTAATAAGTCCTAGACAGGAACAGGACTAGTTTACTCCAGCTTGGTCCCAGGGGCAGAGAGAGAGAGAGGGAGGGAGGGGAAGGAGGGGGGAGAAAAAGGGGGGGGGAAGGGGAGGGAAGAAAAAGGGGAGATGAAGGCGGGGAGAGATGAAGGGGTGGGGAAGAGAGAGAGAGAGAGAGAGAGAGAGAGAGGGAGAGAGAGAGAGAGAGAGAGAGAGAGAGAGAGAGAGAGGTCATGTGACTGGCCCAGTTCTGCTCTCTCTGCAGAAGCTACTATGAAAGGTGGTGCTAGTTTCTGTCAGTGCAGAATTTAGTTTGACCTAATCTCTGTTCTTCTTCACCTTTCATTGGCTGCGTGAATAACAAAGTCCCTAATATCCATCTGTTCTTTGTTTGAACTACCTAGAGAGTTGCTGAATGTTCTGTGCCTAGGAACTATTACACATATAAACAGAGAGCTCTGTCCTCAGTTTCCCCATCAGTGATATGGGAATCATCTTACATACGTATAAGTATTTTAAGACTAGTCAAGCCTCTTTCTTCCTTTTTTTTCCTTTCCTTCCTCCCTCCCTCCCTCTCCTTCCTTCCTTCCTTCTCTCTCTCTCTCTCTCTGTCTCTCTGTCTCTCTCTCTCTCTCCCTCTCTCTCTCTGTCTCTTTGTTTTTCCCAATTGTACATCAAGACAATTTTTAGCATTCAGTTTTTACAAGATTTTGAGTTCCCAGATTTTTATCCCTCCTTCCTTTCTCCTCTTAGTAATTTCTCTTAATTTTGTTTCCTCTTCTCCCTTTTACCCCTTACATTCTACCTCATCTTTCCTTTCAGATTCTAATTTGAAATATCAGGAAAATCATTTTGCTCCCTAGGAAGACACATAAATAGAGATTTTATACATATCTATATCTATATATACACACACATATATACATATCCACACACATACATACATATGTATGTATGTATATACACATATATGTGAGTGCATATATATGTGTATACACACACACACACACACACAGAATTTCTTTGTCTTCTCTTTTGTAGTTCCTAAAGTTTATGCTATACATTTGAAAACATCATATATCAGGAAAAGCTGAATAAATATAAACATCTTCAAAGGGATTTCCCAACCCCCCTTTTTTTTTACTGTGCTCTCATGTTTCTATATCTGTTTAGTAAGAATTTTCTTCTAGAGCTTGGTTAGAGTTATTGGTTACAGTATCTTTGTAATCTCCAGAGGAGGTTTGATAAACTTGCCCAGCTATGCAGAGGGTCTCAAATTTTTTGATCACACAGCCCTTTACTGTATCAAAATTATTGAGGATCTCTCTCCCCCCAAGATATTTTTTATGTAGTATATCTATTAATATTTACCATATTAATACATTAACAAACATTTATTAAGTGCCAGTGATGTACCAGGCACTGTGGTAAGCAGTGGGGAAGAGGCAAAAGACAACTCTTAGGGGGCAGCTACAATAGAGCACTGGCCCTTTAGTTAGGAGGACCCGAGTTCAAACTCAGCCTCAGACACTTAACACTCTCTAGCCATGTGACCTTGGGCAAGTCACTTGACCCCAATTTCCCTGCCTTCCCCCCTCCAAAAACAAAAAAAGACAACTCCTGCCTTCAAGGAGTTTACCATCTAATGGACTAGACAACATGTAAAGAAATATACACAAAACAAGCATATGTAGGATAAATAGGAAATAATTAACAGAGGGAAGTCACTAAGTGAATGAAGAGAGATTGGGGAAAGCTTTCTGTAGAAGGTGGAATTTTAGTTAGGATTTAAAGGAAGTCAATATTAGAAATTAAAACATCTCGACCTATTATTATGAAAATAATTTTGACCTCACTGACTTCCTGAAGGGTCCCATAGATTCCCAGTTGTCCCTAAGCTATGATCTGAAGCTACAGAGATTATGGAATACAATTAAGGTGCTCTAGCTGTCATGTTGATATTGGAAAATGTCTCTTGGTAGTGTTCTCTCCTAGAGTGGGTGAGTGGGATCAGTGGCTTCTGCCTACACAATTGTGGAGAAAGGGAAAGAAACAGGTCTTTGAACCCAACCCACCTTAGAACAGCAATGACTGGCCAAAGGTCCTACTAACAAAGATCTAAATAAGCAGAGTTTTAACAGTACAATTTTCAAATTTCTATAGTTTTTTTAACATTTGCAGTCTTTTACAGGTATTAGACCCCCCCACAACCATCCTGTGAGATAGATACTATTATTATCCCCTCTTTTTTTGTTGTTTAGTTGTTTTTTTCAGTCTGTTTTTCGGTTGAGTTTTCCTGGTAAAGATATTGGAGTGGTTTGCCATTCCCTTCTCCAGCTCATTTTACAGATAAGGAAACAGAGGCAAACAGGATGAAGTGACTTGATCAGGGTCACACAGCTAGTAAAGATCTGAGGCCACATTTGAACTCAAGTCCTCCCAATCCAGGACTGGCACTTTATCCACTGCACCAACTAGCTGATGCCCATTTTAGAGATGTGGAAAATGAGACTTTGAGAGATCAAAGCACTTCTTCCAGGTGACACATCCAGTAAGAATTTGAACCCCAATTTTTCTGACTTCAAGTTCCAGTACCCTAGTAGCCATGCTGTCAAAACCACAAAAGCAGAGTGTGTGCTCCTAAGCAGGATTTTAGTGAACACAATTGTACAGGATGTACACTTGATAATTTGAGGTCTAAAAATCAGAGCACACATCTTGTTCAAGACAGAACATTGCGTTAAAGTCAACAAATAAGTGGAAAATGCCTGAGTTTCTAATGTTTCTCTTGTTTCTAATGAATATTCAGGATTGTAACTCTCACCATTTTTTGGACAGTGCTGTGTGGGAGAAGGCCTGGATCCAGAGTCAGGGGCCTGTAGGTTCAAACCTTGTCTGTTCCTTCTTTTTACATTTCGCTCCTCTGGCCTCAGTTTCTTCATCTGCAAAATGAGAAGGTGGACTACCAAATGAGCTTTAAAGCCCTCCTCTTCAGCTCTAGATACCCATCCCATTTAGCCCTCCTCAGAGAGTTTTTCACATCGAAGATCTTTGATCTATGATTTTCCAACGTCTGGAGCAACTTTCTCCCTAGAAACTTTCACTTTTCATTTGTTGGACCCTGGAATGGTTCTTATGGGCTGCCATAGGGCAAGCAACCTTCCCTTAAAATTTTATGTTTTCAAAGTGCCTTTGATTTCTAGGCAGATAAGCAATGTGCAGGAACAGTCAGTCTTTTGAATTTATGCAGTGACAAGACCAGATCTCAACATGAAATGTATTTGAAGCAAACCAGTAGGTGGGGAAGGAGGGACTCTGTTTTCAGTGTATATAGCAAGCTATGCCCTGAAGAAGAACGTGTCTAGCCTAAAAATAGTCAGGGTGGGTGGCGGGGGTGGAGGGTCCTGGGGGTATCATCCACAGGGAATATTTTCAAAAAATTAAAAATAGAAGTGCCCTCCATAAATGAGAGCCATCAGTAGCTGTCTTGTTCATGAGCCTAACGGGCTTTTAGGATTCCCAGCAGACAGGTGGTAGCCAGAGTGACAGGAACGGGGAGATTATTTAAGTGACTGGAGCCAGGCAGCCAGTAGATAGATGGCTCAGAGCAGTAGATAAATGAGACTGTCACGTGGTGGGATGAATTGATTGGGATTGACAATAAGCCTGTCTTGTGCAGTCCTGGGAATTAATGGGATCCAGTAGATGGAGGCTTTGTGCTTGATTTGATGAACCATTTTGTTGGTTTACTTAACCTTGTACCTGAGACCCCAGGACGGGATGTTAGTGTCCCTTTCCCCCTGTTTGGGTCTCTTCTTTTAGTTCTCTTGCCCACTGCCCACATCTTTTCAGTAGACTGAATAACATGGTTTTGTTTTCTCCTTAAGCCTCTTTGCAAATGCTTAGGCTTTGAGAGGTAAGCAAATGAGAACCTTACTCATGTTAGATGAATTATCATCCAGACTGACCGCTGGATCTGTAATTTTACGTGGTACAGCCTTGAAGCATGAAAGGGAGTCTGGGCCTAAAATCTGCGTTTTAACAGAGCCAGCAAGGTTTTCTGTACAGCTCATAGCCAACTCTAAGGGGACAATGGCAGAGGAAGAGGGAAGGAAGTATCCTAAGAAAGGGAGGAGCACTAGGCCTCCTCCGTTCTGTCGAATTGATCAATTCATCTATGCCATCCATATGGCATGTCTTGGAAAGGCAGATCTCCTGCTGGGCCAGTCAGGTACCTGAAGGCTCAGTAGCCCTTAAGCCGTCCTTCACAGGAATGCTGTGAGAAAGGAACCTCTTTAGTTCCAGTGAGTTCAGTAAGCTGAGCAGGGCCACTTTCCATCTAAATGCAGAGTTTATGCCAATTAGAATGGATAGCCTCGGAAACTGTCACAACCCATCTTTATCAATTACCAGAGAGCAGTTCTACCCAGAAAGCTATCTCTAGGCAGGGCTTTGTGATATGATTTGAGGAGCATTACACCAGCCTGCTAAATCTCTCCCCCACCTTCCTGCCATAGTGCCTGAAACTCTTTCCTCAAGACTAATTGCATTGTGGCTGCCCGGTGAAATACATGCATTCTGAGATGGAGTAATGCCTTATGCTATTATTTTCCAATAACTCCTAAGCATGGATTCATTGATCTGTGTTTACTTTGGAAAGAATGAGCAGAAAGGAATTTAGGGAACAAGACAAAGAAATGTTCATGGAAGCAGATAAGAAGGAAGTGCCATAAGGGAGGGCCAGTCTGGGTGGGGTCCTGTGTGGGACCCTAGTGTAGCCAGTAGCAGCAGGAAGATTGGTGATGATTAACAGTATTAAAAGATGACCCATAAATGGGAAGGGTAAATGTATCTAAGACAAGTTCTCCCTGTGTCCGGGGCTCTCTCAAGTTCTTCACATAACTCCAGGACCATTTGCTACTTCCTAAGTGCAAGGTACTCTTTGGGGGTCAACAATTATTCTCCTGTCTATTCACTGATCACTGTCCAGATCCTCATCACCTCCAACTGGGATTCTTGTAACAGATCCCTAATTCATTTCCCTGCATCATCTCTCCACCCTACAAATCATCCTGCAGGAAACTGCCAAATGGACAACCCCAAAGCACAAGTCTGACTATGATACCCATCAGATCAAGAAGCATAAGTTGCTCCCCCTCACCTCTAGGATAAAATGCAAACATTTCTCTCTCTTTTTCTCTCTGTCTCTGTCTGTCTCTGTCTCTGTCTCTGTCTCTCTGTCTCTGTCTCTGTCTCTGTCTCTCTCTCTCTCTGTGTGTCTCTCTTTCTGTCTCTCTCTCATTTGCAGCCATCTGTGATGTGTCCCCAGACTATCCTTCCAGGCTGAATACACTTTTTTTTTCCTTCTCACACTCTCTGGTCCATTGAGGCTGGCCTGGTTTGCTTCCCCTTACCTCATCCTCCATCTCTGTGTCTCTATGCAATTTGGTTCTTATATCTGTAATACTCTTCTTCCTCATTTCTATCTCTTGGAAACCCTACTTTCCTTCAAAGCTTAACTAAAACACCATCTTTTTCCAGAGGCCTCTCCTGAATCACCTAGTTTTTATTACCATGACCTCCTCCCCAATACTGATTATTTATTTTGTATATAATCTGTTTTTACTTATCTGTGAACATATTATATACATCCCATTTCCCCCTCCCCTCCACCCAGTGGTACATAAGCTCTTCGAAGTCATAGATTGTTTCACTGTGCATACTAGCAAAGGTGGTCTCACCATCTAGAAACTGATTTTATTTTTCCTGTAACTGTCCAGAGATAAAAAAAAAAGTCTATGCACTGGTAGGTGAAAGATGAAATGACTGAGGAAACAAAGGTATGTTTTCCCAAGAATATTGATTTATTAAGCAATGCATGCCAATGTCCTAGCAAATAAGGACCAGGCCACTTCCTTAGCTTAGGGCTGTACCCCGAATACAGGGGAGACAGATTTTATACATTAAAAACAACTAATCAAATTAGGCTAATTAATTAAAATAAATACAACAATTGTTAAGCTGATTTCTAATTGGATGATAGATTAGGGACCTTCCAAACTGGGAGAGGGAGAGTAAATAGATACAATTCCCTGAATTCAGAAAACCAGGTGCTGCACTCCTCCCAAGTGTCTGTGAACAATTAAAGGACCATGGAAAGAATAACTGATGGATCAGTATGGGGCCAATTCTGAGATTTTATATGTCTGTATGTGTGTGTGTGTGTGTGTGTGTGTGTATGTGTGTATGTATATAAGTATGTATCTGTGTGTCTGTATGTGTACATATGTATATATTATATATATGCACATAGATATAAATGTTGCTTGAGATGTACAATTGTGAGAAAACTTCTTGCATCAGTCTTTGGATCTGACTGAATCTCTGGTCTGCATAACCTAAGCCCTTGGTTAAAAACAGCAGGTAGAGATGGTCCAATTTCCCACCCACGCAGGCCTAGGTTCAAACAATGCAGTAAGGTTTTCTCCCAGTTCCCACAAGTGAATAAAGTTTTCTCACAGGACAGAAGTTGGACTAGACCCATAATTGGATAGAAAGGGAACTGAGCTAGTTCCAGAATTGAGTCACAACTTAGAGTCAGGATGGTTCGCTCACTTCCCACATTTAACCACTTGCTGTCCTAATGCCCTCAATTCCCTTAATATGCAAGCTCCCAAAAGTTTATACATGGAAGATTTTCTGGTACTTATATCCTATGCGTGATCAATATAGAGAGCAGCCAGGTGGCACAGTAGGTACAGTACCAGGCCTGGAGTCAGAAAGATTCATCTTCCTGAGTTCAAATCTGACCTCAGATACTTCCTAGCTGTGTGACCCTGGGAAAGTCCCTTAACCTGTTTGCCTCAGTTTCCTCATCTGTAAAATGAACTGGAGAAGGAAATAGCAAACTACTCCAGTATTTCTGCCCCCCCACCCCCAAAAAAAGAGACCAAAAGAAGTCACAAAGATTTTGAACATGACTGAAAAATTACTGAACAACAACAAAGCAATACAACTTGGTAACACCTCCTCTGGGTGTGTGATAGTTTACCAATGTCCTTTAAAAAACGTGGCATCCAGAAATGAATGCAATACTGCACATACAGTCTAAGCAGAAGATATGATAGTGGGGCACTTACCTCCAATACTTTCTTCACTCAATTCAGTGACTCAGATGGATCTGTGATGTCACAGGGTACGTGCTCCTTTCAATGATGCAGGATTCAACTTGTTTATACTTACCTATCCTGTGTCACTCTTATAAGGTTTTCAAAGGCTGTCCACTCAACATTCTGGGGAACCTTCCTCAACTTTTTCTGATATTATTATGCTGGTGGAGCACCTGGATTTTACCCTGTTCTCCCCATGGGAGGAACTCATCTTTTTGGAGATATATATCTCTATATCTACACACACACACACACACACACACACATACATAAATATATGTATATACATATATATGCACACACATATATATTTCTTTTATGACATCTTTCATTTTAGTTGTTTTTTTTTTTGTAGCTTTGCTTAGTATATAGAGTGACAGATTTGGAGTCATGGAGACCTGAATTCTAATCCTGCCTCATACACTAACCAGCTGTATGAGCCTGGACAAGTCATTTGATTCTTAGTTTCTTCATCTGTAAAACAGAGACCTTAAGAGCACCTACCTCACAGGATTGTTGACAGATCAAATGAAACAATGTACAAAAAGAACGTGCCTAAGCTCAAAGTGCTATATAAATGTTAGTGATAATTGTATACATATATACATTACATTACGTAATAATAGTGTATTAATAACAATGTGTTACAGCTAACTTGTGCCTGCTGTATACCCTGCTCTCTGAATGATGCTTATCTTTAATTCTTCAGATACCATAGTGTTCCATGCCTTGTAGCCCATACCATAGTCATAGAATTTTGGTATTAAAAATGTGGACCTTTGTTTCTGGCAGAAGTTTAGGGTTACACAAGGAATTTTTCATTTTCCTTAAGACAACCCATCCTGCTTTCCTCCTACTTAATTCTGGTTTCAACTCACTCTTCCTTTGTACTCTCTAGTTAAGATACACACACACACACATACACACACACATACACATACACACATACACACACACAGGGCTGATCTCTACAGATTGTCTAACTGTCCCAATCTGCAAAATAGGCCTTTTTATCCGCTTCTGTTTGTTGTTTTCCTACATTGGATCATTAGGCTAAACTCTTTCCAGGGAATCTCTCTATCTCTTCATCCTCTGCAGCAGACAATTACTGCATAAGTTACAATTACATTCATGGTTGGTCCTTTTGCAAATCTTTATCATGAGCACTGCAGTGCAAGACAACTGACCAAATGTTTCGTGAAATGGTTTCTTGTCTTCACAAGCATGCTAAAACCAGCTCCTCCAACTCCTTTATATGTCTCTCCAAAGAGAAGCTGTAAGCCATACTTCCGTTTAGCACAGCGGTTCTCAATCTGTGGGTTATGTTCAATTTGTAACAATGAAAATACATTGAAAATGTACTTCAATGTATTGAAATGTAACATGAAAATACATCCTGCATATCAGATAGATTCATAATAGTAGCAAAATTACAGTTATGAAGTAGCAACAAAAATAATTTCATGGTTGGGGGTCACCACAACATGAGGAACTGTATTAAAGGGTCGCTGCATTAGGAAGGTTGAGAACCACTGTTCTAATAGTATGGCTCCTCATTGGTTATTGGCACAATGATTTCACATTTAGAGTACTGATGGCAAAGTGAAAGTTTATAGGCAGTCTTAGCACCTCTGCCCTCTTTTTTGGTACTCTGCCATGATCACTGCAGAAGGAGAAGGGCCTGAGGCCTTTTCATATTTTTTATTTTTTTTCATGGGTTTCCTTTGCCAAGATATTATACTTCATAATATGATGCTACTGTGCTTTTGTCGATGCAGCCTAAGAAGTCTAAGGCTTTTTGGTTCACTCACATCAAATTTACAGTTCACTCAAACTCTAAGACATTTTTCATAAAACTAGCTTAGCCACAAAATACATCCTATTCTTGCACAGTTGCTTGTTTGGACCAAAGTATAGAATTTTCCATTTATGCTAATTAAATTTCATTTAATTTGATCTGGTCCATTATTTTAGCCCATAAAAACTTTTTTTGGAATTCTGAATCTGCAGCACAACATTATTCCTCCCAGCTAAATTTATTTCTTCTGTAAATTTAGTGATCATGCTATAAAATAGGCTGAAATATGGAGGAGTCTGTTTCTAGTCATCAAGGATGACTTGGAGGCGGTAAGAGAAAGGAAAAGATAAAGGAATTTGTTAACTGTCCAGTTGGAACATACAATATTTGAAACCTAATAGACCAGTAAGAAATCATATTGGAAAAGTAATTTGGAGTGAGATTGGGGAAGTTCTTAATGATAGGTGAAGGAATTTACATTTTATTCAAAAACATCTTCACTACATTAAAAAATCTCTGCCTCCCTGGCTTCGTTAAAGTACAAGCTACAATCCCACCCTCTACAGAAAACCTTTCCCAATCCCCCTTAATTTTAGTACCTCCCCTCTGTTGATTACTTTCAATTCATCCTGTATATAACTTTGCTTGCTTATTGTCTGGAGAAGGAAATGGAAAATCACTTCCAGTACCTTTGGCAAGAAAACCCCAAATGGGGTCATAAAGAGTCAGATATGACTGAAATGATTGAACAACAACAAAAACCTAAAAATAATTTCAGTAGGAGTTGACTAACAAAATATTAGGCTTGGTAAGCAGACTGTCCTGATTTAATTTTAGTTATAGTTAAGAAGTCTAATATGACATCATGATTACAGGATTCCAGTCATATTCTCAGAGCACTTTGGAAATAGGTTACAACCTACCCATTTTCTAGTTAGGAAAACAGAAGCTCAGAAACACTTAGTCACTTATCTAGCATTACCCTGTAATAGGAAACCACAATGATTAGTTCGTCATCCAGGCCAATTGTTAAAAGTTACATTTCTATGAACTGTTTCAATCAAATTCAAACATAATCACAATCTCAATAATCATTGTTGATTTAAGTAATCAGAGTAGTTCAGGTTACTAGAATATATAGATATTATAGACATGATATAGATATATAGACTTTATATGTATCTATCTACCTATCTAATCTATCTATCTGTCATCTATCTGTCTATCTATCATCTGTCTGTCTATCATCTATCTATCTATCTATCTATCTATCTATCTATCTATCTATCATCTACCTATCTGTCTTTCTATTATCTATCTATCTATCTATTGATCTATCTAATCTATTCTGTTCCGTTGTTCATCCTTCATTTTCAAAAAGGACCAATGATATCACTGACATCATGGAAGAACATTCCTTGTAGGTGTGGAGATTTGTTAGATAACATTTGTTTCTGTAACATTTCCATATGGTTCTAAAATGTCATTTAACCTTTTATTTTGGGGGATGGTGTTTCCCATTCTCTGATTTCATCAAGGCAGGGAATTCTTGGTATGGAAACCCCATCCACTGATGCAAATTAGAAGCTCCTCTGAAACTTATAATTTCGAGGATTGCTCAAGTCATTGAGAGAATAATTGGCTTGTCCATGGTCACATGTTTGATCTGCTTCAAAGGCAGATTTTATGCCCAAGTCAGATTGACTCCAAGGTCAACTTTCTATCACCTTCCCCCTTACTCCTTCTTCGTTTTGTGTAGTGATATGGAACTCACTCCTTATTGGTGGAAATCAATGTCCAAGGCCTGTGTCAGGGGCAGGGAGGAACTGGACAGAGCTGGAGAGGAGAGAGTCTTTTTCAGGTCCTCCCCACTCCATATGCATTGTAAAGAGTTGGTCTCCACCAATGAGGAGAGGGTCCCATACCACTGGGCCCTGGGACTGGGGTTACATTTAGATTTAGGAATGTTGCTCCTCATTCTTCTCCCTTATATGAATGTACACAATGACAAACCAATGTTCTCTATACTAATTCCATGAGTGCACCTTCACCTCATTCAGAAATACATCCTTGGAATATTTATTCTATATCTAGCACTGTGCCAACAACTGTGAGGGAGAGAAGTGTAATACCTAGTATCTGCCCTCAGGGATTTTATTATCTAGTTCATATTGGCATGTAGATATCAGTCGATAGGGGGCAGTTAGGTGGTCAAGTAGTGTGGTCCAGAGTCAAGAAGATTCATATTCCTGAGTTCAAATCCAGCCTCAGACACTTACTAGCTGTGTGACCCTGCGCAAGTCCCTTAACCCTGTTTACCTCAGTTTCCTCATCTGTAAAATGAGCTGGAGAAGGAAACAGCAAACCACTCCAGTATCTTTACCAAGAAAACCTCAGATAAGTCTCAATGAGTCAGACTGGACTGAAGGGACTGAACTGAATCAGTCTAGTCTCTAGCTGAACTAGTTACTTAGGATTACAAATCACCCCTTAACCTTTTCTTAGATTTACTCATGTTGCTTCTCTTTAATGCACCTTCTCTTCACACCTATTACTGCCCCCCACACCCCACCCCCTACCTCCCACCTCAGCACACACACCCTGGCTGGATCAGAAACCAAAGTCCCGGCCACATGTTTGTAGCTAGCAGTGTTCTGAGGAAGCAAGGGGAAAAAAAATCCAATCAAGTGCAAACTCAAGGAAATCTCCATTTAAAAGGGCCATGTTGAAATAGCCTGTGACTCTTGTGAAGTTAGACATTTCAAATGGCTGAACTGGGGAAGGCAGGCCCCAAACTTGGCTATCCTGAAGCATTTTGATCTGCTGCCTAAGCAGTCATCAGGGAGCTGTTGGAAAGGGAACAGCTGCGCACTTCAGGTACCAACACTTGTGACGGATGGGAGACAATAATAGAACCTCTGGATTTACATTTAAAGGGCCCTGTGAACATTTAAAGCTAAAAGACTGTGGTTGTGGCTGTTTTTAAACTTGTCACCACATACTGAAAGGTATTTTTATTTATGTGTTCATTCAATATAATTCAGCAAAAGCACTCGTTTGTTCTAGGCCTTATAAATAATATAGTAAGATAATATAATGTTGGTGAGTTGTTTTTCAGTGGTGTCTGACTCCTTGTGACCCTATTTGAGGTTTTCTTTGCAAAGATCCTGGAGTGGTTTGACATTTCCTTCTTTAGCTTGTTTTACAGATGAGGAAACTGAGGCAAACAGGGTTAAGTGACTTGCTTAGGGTCACACAGCTAGTAAGTGTCTGAGGCTAGACTTGAACTCAGAAAGATGAGTCTTCCTGACTCCTGGTCTAGTGCTCTATTCATTGTGCCAGATAGTAGAACATTATATTGGGGTTTTTTTGCTTCTTTTTGGAGGGGCAATTGGAGTTCAGTGACTTTCCCAAGGTCACATGGCTGGTAAGTGTTAAGTGTCTGAGGCCGGATTTGAACTCAGGTCCTCCGGATTCCAGGGCCAGTGCTCTATTCACTGTGCCACCTAGCTGCCCCTTGAAACATTATACTGTAATCTAATACAATATGCTATAAGATATGACTAATATAATTAATAATATAAGATATTCTTTCATAACAATAAATACATTCTTTTCCTTTCTGTCTCAGGCTTTCATACAGGATTGAGCTGCAATGACTTCTCTGGGTATCTATCAGACACCAAACCCATGAATTACGTAGTAAGTGTGAAAGGGATTGAAACTGGTCCTATGATTTCATTATTCTGGGGAGCTCCTAATGAAGAAATTTTTGCACTAATGAAAATTGGAACCTTCTCTAAAACATACAGTCTTAGATAATTGTTATATGTTCAAGGTTCCATGTTGGAAGCTCTGAACTTCCAAAGTTTACCAAATGCTGCTTGCTCAGTTAAGATTGGTGGCCCTAACCTGGTCATTGGTCTTGGGATTGTCAGAGTAGGGATGATCATCCTGCCAACAGAGTATAAGCTCTGGCAGACCCTAACCAACCACTTTGAGTATTGTCCCCATGCATGAGGGACTGAATGTCTGCCATGCAAGAACCAGCTTAGTTAAGTTTGGAGAAGCTTAAAACATTAGGCTGGTCACAGGGTGATAAGTTTTTCTACAACATCAACTCTTGAAGATAGTTTACTAATTTCACGCAGGATTATCATCTGAGAAGGTGAATTGGCATATTATAGGACATTAAATTACTGATTTCTTCTAAGCTACGTGATCGCATAAACATTTGAAGAGATCTTGTCATTCACGAGGCCTAGAAGGAATTTCATGGTTCACATTCATATCATATTCCCAGTAACTCTTTTTTTTTAGTGCTAGTTCCACAGAAGACTGTGGAACATGCTTTAAACAAGCTAGACCATCTTTGGAGGAAATAATTTCTTTTGCTTTATGGAATAATGATGTGGTTCTTCAGTTGCCATTAGGTTAGTCAATAAAAGACAGGAGTAATGATAGTTAGTAACCCTGCTCTGAGGAGTACTGAAACCACAATAAAACTCATAGGTAATAGACAGAATCAATGAGAAATTCTAAAAAGGGAGGTGAATTTGACCTCATACATACCACAGAAACTTTGAGGAATGGGACTTTTGATTGAAATTTGGCTTTGGAAGAATATTCCTTGCTAGAAAAGAATAGAATAGGGAAGAAAAAAGAGGTACTAGACACAGCAGTTCTTAACCTGTGGGTCATGACCCCTTTGGAGGTCTCCTAAGACCAGCGGAAAACACATATTTCTGATGGTTTTAGGAACCAAGACACCGTTCCTCTATCTGTCTCCAGGCAGGTCCCACCACATGCAGATACACCCATATATGAGTATTAAAGGGTCGCGGCATTAGGAAGGTTGAGAACCACTGTACTAGAGTAACATGGTATATTAAAAAATATATACATATACACACATGCGTACATATATATGTATATACAAACACACACAGGTACATAATACATACATACACATTCTCTCTTTGTCTACACACATACACATGCATATACTTGATTCTGGGTTACAGGGTCAAAAATATGAAAGATTAGATGCTTTCTTCAGACATTAACCCTCTAAACCCCCAAAGAAGAGGAATTATATATCAGATGTAGAAGGGTTCCAGCTAAATACATAGGACAAAGAAGAAGAAACCACAGAAAGGTAAAACCCATATGAATTAACACTATAGAACACTAATTCTGAAAGTATTAGCTCAATATAACACACTTTCACTAACCTCTATGATTTAGGTAGGGATATACAAACTAATCTTATGATTCTTATGATTCTCTGTGCTGAAGAGACTCTGCTGACATATTCCATTTCCTCCCCACACCAAGTGGCAGACACTCTGCCCATTTATAGAGGAAAAAAAGGAAGAGGGAGCTACAAGCATGCTGCCTTTTGTCTAATGTCAGCCCTAGGGTAGAGATCTCCAAGGTTTCAGAAACTCTGCCTGGAACACCATCCCTGCTATCCCTGGTCCTACAAAAAATGATACATGTGGGTTCAGCCTAGACAGAGAAGGAAAGAAGAAAACCCAAGGGAAAACCATTGTGCAGGGGGCAAATATGTATGATCATATCAGGCCTGAAGGAAAGTGTACTAAAACCCATCTAAGGCCATTTTCCACCCCCACCTGGTACTCCAGCACTCACCTGAGGCTACTTAGGGTTAGGTGACTAAATTACTGTAGAATCTTAAACTTATAGATTTATGACATCATCTGAATGGGAGCACAACGAATACATGGTTATAGATGTTATATATACACATGTGTACTTATATATTCTCTCTCTCTCTTTTATTGTTCATCCTTCATTTTCAAGGAGTACCAGTGACATCACAGGGTGATGTCTTGACTTGCATGTGAATTCTATTTAAGTGGGGCTGAGTTGCACAAGGTTGGTAGCCATGCTCTCTCTTCCAGAGTCATCAAAGTCCAATAACAAGACAGAAATCGGAATGACTGGTGATGGCCTGGGATATAAAGATGAGCTTGGCATTGTCAACGTTTGACTAAACTCTAGGTGCTCCATAGTACTTGCTTCAGTTGCCTTCATGGCCTTTGGAACAATTGTTCTTATTTGCCCATTCTGCTGGGGGAAGTCTTCATATACTTGGGATAGAACTCTCCCTAACTCACTGAGGGGTATATACAGATGTACACACATCTATTTACATATACATGCACACACATGTTCATGGGTACATATATGTACATATTGTGTACATATACATATATATGTATATGTATGTGTATATATGTATACACATACTTCTTAGCACTACATAGCACCTTTATAAAACAGATCATACATTTGGATGAAGAGAAATGGAAATTAATTTTTGTGGAAAAAAACACAAACACTAAACATCCTTTGCAAATGGTAACATGATAAAAATAGCATTCATATGAAGGAACACAAGCAAAAAACCAGATCTAAATGGAAATTTAATAATACATCCTACACAATGAGCAAGGCAAAGAATAAATAATAGAAACAATCAATAATTATGTGGAGTACGATAATAATGCTGAGACAACACATCAAAATTTCAGGGATGCATCCGAAAAAGTCCTCAGAGAAAGTTATAATACTAAGATAAACATGAACATAACAAAAAGAGAGGATTAATGGATTTAATATGCAATTAGAAAATTAGAAAGCCAACAAATAAACAATGTCAAAATAAATTGAAGAGAGGATATCCTGAAAACTAAAGAAGTCAAGAAATTGCAAACCAGAAAGACAACACTGCTGATAAACAAGACTAAAATCTGGCTCTTTGAAGAAACTAACACAAATTTTAAGCCTTTATCTAATGTGACATTTTTTCTAAAAAAGAAGAAACAAAAAGTAAACTAAATAAAATATCAATAAATAATAAAAAGTGAAAAAGATGAAATCATAACAAACCAAAGAATGATCAGAACCTACTACACAGTTCTATGTCAACAAAATTGAGAATTAAAAAATAAGGTGTTACCTCAAAAACATAAAATATCCAAAGTAATAGAACGTGAAACAGATACTGTCCCCCAGTTTCAAAAATGGAGATTGAACTAGTTGTAAAAGGAAGTTGTAAAGAAAGGGGGAAAAATTGATCCAGACAATCCAATATAAGAAAATTTGGTCAAACTTTTAAAGAAAAATTAATACACATACTATACAAATTATTCTCAAAAATTAAGAAAGCACTATCAACCTCTTTTGAGAAAAACATGGTTATAATAATAAAAATGGAAGATAAAGCAAAGGAAAAGAACTGTAGACCAACATCATTAATAGATATTGATTAATTACTTTAAAATAAAACTGTAGTAAAAAGACTATAATTTATCTTTTTTACATTTGTTGGCAATATCCCCATACCCTAGCACATGGCCAATTTTTCTAAAAGTTCCATGTAGTGCTAAGAAATACGTGTATTATTTTTACTGTCTTATTTAGAAGTTGTTTTCAGTTTTTTTAAAACTCTAGTTTCCCTAGCAATTTGTTCAATTCTGTTTTTTCCCTTTTATCTTTCTGTTGAACTTATCCAAAATCGAGAAAGGGATATTGAAGTCTCCTGTCACTACTATATTACTGTCTATGTCTTCTTTTAACTCACATAATGTGTCTTTATGAATTTTGATGCTAAGGCATAAAAATATATGTTTATTGCTGATATTCATTTGTTCTCTACGATTCCTTTCAATATAATATAGTTTACTTGTGTATCCCTTTTTATTTTTTTTTGAATGTTTGTTTTTGCCTTGTCAGATAGCATGATGGTAACTTCTGCTTTTTTGGATTCACTTGATTCATAGTAAACACTGTCCCCTTTCCCCAGTTTTATTTTGTGTATGTCTTTTGTTTTTTAAAATATGTTTGTTGTAAGCAACATATTGTAGGGCATTGTTTTCTTATTCAGTCTGTCACCTTTTGCATTTTGTTGGAATGTTTAATCCATTCATATTTGAAACAATGAGAATTAGGTCTATATTTTCTTCCATCTGTCTCTAATATTTAAGTTTCTTTCCAAGTTATGAATTTTTTTTCCTTTTCTGACAAAGTATTATGTTCCTTCAGTTACTTAACTTGTCTTTTCTTTTTTAAGGTGGCCCTATTTCCACTGCCTCTCTTCCCCTCATCCCTGATCTCCTCTTCTTATTTATAACCCCAACCTTTGGGATTTTGTTTATTAGTTCCTTTTTTCCTCATACTTTTCCCTGCTTCTAGAATTCTATCCCACTCCTGCCCCCTAGTTAGTCAAATAGGTTTCCCCTTTTCTCCTCTACTTCAACTAGTCTTATTTATTAGTTTTTGAAATTTCAGTTTTGCACACCTTTCCAGAAAGACTTCTCTCACTCTTTTCATTTTCCATCTCTCATTGTCTACTCTAGATCCTCATTCTTATTCATGACCCCTATATTTATCTTGTCTCTCCCTTTTCTCTGTATTTCTCACTCAATCAAAGCTTCTAAGATAGCTCTTTTAAGTTCTCCCTTCTAAGTGCCTTCTGCCACTGCTTTGTAGAACCTGCCTCATGAATTCCCCTTTTTTGTTGTGCCTCATTTCCAGAATAATGCCAATTATCTCATGGGATTTCATTGTCTCTGAATATTCATGTCTCTGAATATTCTCTCCATCACTGACCTATACTTTTCCTTGGTTACCTTTTCCCCCCATTTGCCTCAAAATCATCCTCCCTGTGTTCATGATCTCCCATTCCTCCATGTACCAGTTGCTTCCTGGGCTACCAACTATTCCCTTTTGCTCCTAGAGTAAGATGAATAGATGCTTTAAGTTCCAAATCGCCTAGCCTTCATCCTATGTAAGGTCCCCATATTTTTTCACAGACTATTTCTCTTCATCCATAGGCGCATTCATCTGTAGAACCACCTTACACTACCAAAGTGAGGTCTTCTTCCCTCCTTCCTCATTTTAATCTTTCCCTCTTCCTCCTCACCTACTCCTGTATAGGTTCTTCTCTTTCTGAGACCACAGGGTCACCTTTCCCTCATTGCTAGTTCTTAATTTGACCCCAGAACATTACATGCTCCTCTCTATCTCTTGTTCCCTCCTTCTTATACTCTCCCATGTTGTAATGTACTTTCACAAAACAAAAACAAAAAAACCACAGTGATTACCCGTAGGCAGGTTATTACCAAGTTTTGTCCATAATTCCCCCTGTCCTCCTTGCCAATGTTACCTCTACAAGTTTCCTGCCTTTATCCCTGTCTTCTTGTGTGCATTTAGAAAGAAGTTTATTACTGGTCTCTGTTATCCCCCTGTTACTGCTGATCTTCTTGCTTGCTACATTTATTCATTCTTTCTGCATTTCTGTTGTTTGGGGTATTTCTGAACCAAATAATTTGCTCAGTTCTGGTTTTCTTTCTAAAAATATTTTAAATGCCTCTTTATCATTGAATGTCCATTTTTTCCCTGTGTGGTTAAGTATAGTTTTTCAAGGTAGGTCATTTTGGACTGCATCCTGAGCTCCATTGCTTTCTTGGAATATATTATTCCATTCCCTCCTGTTTTCTGATGGATGCAGAATAGTCTTGCATTATTCAAATACTTTTTCCTTTATATTTGAAGATCATTTTTGGGATCAGGACTTATTTCTGAATTGAATTGTTAAGTTTAACAGTTATGTATCTTGCAATTTGCAGCCTTTTTTTCTGGAGGTTTCTATGTTCAGAATTTCTAGGAAGTTCTCTTCTATCATTTCCTGCATTGTGGTATTAAGGTTTTTTTTGACCTGCCATGTTTTTCTGGGAGACCTATAATACTTGGGTTGCTTCTGTGTATACTGTCTTTGGGATCAGTACATTTCGCTTCCATAGTGAGCATATTTTCATTTAAAGTTATTATTTTTTGCTTCTTTTCTATATTGTCCTTCACTTACATATATTTGTTTTCTAAATCTATTGTTTTCTGTTTTGTTTCTTTGGTGAAACTTGCCATCACAGATTCCAGTTTTTCTATTCTGCCCATTATTTTTTGCCCTGTAGGCCTTGAGTTCTGTTCTTATAATTCTTACTTCTCTTTCAACCCTGAAGGAACAGTATGTGTTTCCATGTTTTACTCGCATTCATTCCACTGGGTTCTCTGACTCATTACATGTTGAATCATTTTCTTTGGTTTTGCAGTATTGATTCATAAATGCCTCAATACATTTGCTAGATTTTGAGTCAAATTTTCTTCCGTTGTTACCATTTTCCCTGTTGATTTATCTGTTTATGTTTCTCTGAGTTTTCTTTTTCTTGATATCTTTGGTTAATTCCAATATCTCCTTCACACACACACACTTTTATTTTCCCTGTCATTCACCCTATCATTTCCCTATCATTCACAGGATCGCTGCTAACACAGGTTCTTTGATTTGCTTTTCTAAAGGAGAGCAACTAAAAATAGGTTAACAATCTTACTTTAATCAATCAAACATATATCATTTACCTAGTTCAGGTGAAAAAGTCAGGACCCTGAACTTCAGAGAATACAAAGAGAAGTTACAAGAGAAAATAACACAATTCAGCAGACAGGGATCCCAGTTGTCTGACCATCACATCCATACCTAGTTAGTTACCAGAGAAGGAAGCACCAACATCTCCATTTCAAAGCCAGGGGGCTCAATGGCTGCCCAGAGTCTCACCTGGCCAAGTCACACAGCTCTTCACAAAGTGAGCCCCAAAGCAAAACTTCACATCAGGGTATATATAGCCTTCTCTTGGCCCAGAGAATGTCACAATCCTCTTGACCCACTGCCCAATCACAGAGTAACAAGGTGTGAGCATTCCTGAAAAAACAAGCCTCCCACCACAGGCTCTTTGTGACTACATTCAGCCTACTAGGGGGCAAAGTATATTTTCAAATCAGGGAAGTTTCTCAGAGTCACTTAAGCCTATCAAGGAGCCAAGTGGCAGGGAGGATCTTCAGATTCCCATAACCATTACAAGTGGTTTCTTTGAAGGGGGTAGATCTCAAAGGATCTCAGCCTCTTCCCACACTGAGCAGTTCATGGTTCACTAGCCTAGGTTTCTTCCCCAAGTGACTTTTGGATGATCAAAAGTGGCCCCAGTTAGATGCCCTGCTTTTCCCCTTAGGCTTAGTGGACTGTTATATAACCTCCCTGCCCCTCCTCCTCCTCTCCCCCCACATACACACACAATGTCCTGTCTTGGTTGCCTGTCCATTTCCTTCTATTTCTTAGTTCCTTAGCCTGGCACCTCTAGTTCACAACTTTGCAGCACTGTTACCACATTGTTTCACCCTGGCTCTGCTGGTGTTACAGGGTTGTTAACTTGGCTCCAGGCTCTGCTGAACTGAGGGGGTTGTTGGCCCTGGCAGTTCAGAGCTTTACAATGCTGGTGCTACAGGGTTGTAGCTCCTGGCTAGCTTTTGCTCTTGAAGGGCTATGGTCACCTGGCTGTCATAACTGGGGCTAATTTCCATAGCCTGGAGTTGGGATCTCTATGGCACTGGAAGGAGGGGGAGGGGACCAAGGCATGGGAGTGAGTTTTGTTGTAAGTCTGTATTGTGTCTTTTGGTCAGTCAGTACAGCCTTACTGCTGATAGTATGGGGGAAGAGGGGAATGCAAAGTGAGCTCAGAGTCAATGAACATTAATTCTTGGGTTTGGGGTTTTTTGTTTAACCTTATTTCAGATTCTGGATATCCTAGACCATGGAGTTAACTAAAGTTGCTTTATCTTTGGCCCATAATTTCTCTTTTGGAGACGGTTGAGAAGTTGGAAAGGTTAGAGAAGATGTATGGTCCTTCATCTTGTTACTTATGTAACCTGGAATCTAAAATAATTTTTAAAAAATCTTCTTTTATAATGAAGCTATATTTTCCCCCAGGATGCAAGGACAGCTTAATAGTAGGAAAAAATTTACATAATTAATCATATTAAAAACAATAATATCCTAAGGCATATCATTTGATCAATAGATGCACACACAAAAAAACCTGTGATAAAAAACATTTAAGCTTAGAAAAAAAACCTACAGAGGGGGCGGAGCCAAGATGGCGGCGTAGAAGCAGCAACATATCGCAGCTCTCACATAGCCACCCCAAAATACCCATAAAATAGGACTCTAAACCAATCCTAGAACTCCAAAACGCACACAAAGATACTTCCCACTAAAGTCAGC
>CM053580.1:165955042-165973521 GCA_028627135.1 Pseudochirops cupreus | reverse complement strand
CCAGAAGGGAAAGCTTTGTCCCAAATCACTGGGGTCCTCCCGGCTGCCATAGCTCTCAGGAAGATGCTGGGACTCTTCCTATTTACTTCTGGCTGACTGGATAATGAAGACTCCAGGACCAAGGCCCAAGACCGCGATCCAGATCCAGGCTGCTCAACACGAGAGCTCTTGGCCTCAGAACAATCGCTTAGTCCCCCTGCTGTCTGCAGGCCGCGAGTGGGAAGCTGCAACACGGAGGCAGGTGCAAAACCTCTGCCTTTTGCTTTTCTGCTCTGGAGGCCTTTCAGCCGATGCTTTTCTCCCCGCAATTCCCACTGACCTAGTTCTGAACGCTGCTCGCAGCTGCCGCTAATCCGCTCCTCTGCTCCTCCCATCCAGCCACCCCCGAGGCACAGCCACGACTTCAGGCCAGGCTGCTTTCGGTTTGCAGTGCTGATATAGTTCCTCGAAGCCAAGCTGAATTTAGTGGGAAGTATCTTTGTGTGCATTTTGGAGTTCTAGGATTGGTTTAGAGTCCTATTTTATGGGTATTTTGGGGTGGCTATGTGAGAGCTGTGATATGTTGCTGCTGCTATGCCACCATCTTGGCTCCGCCCCCAACATGTTATTTACAAGAAAAATACTTGAAACGTAAGATAAAGAAGAAATAAGGGAAATTATTAGAAACCATTTTCTTAAATTATGTGCTAATAAAACTGATCAGTTAAATATAATTTAACAATATTTTAAAAACTATGAATACTCAAAGGTGAGAAATAAGACAATACTCAGAATAAGAAACAGATAATTTAAATAACACCATCTCAGAAAAAGAAATTGATCAATCCATAAATGAACTCTTAAAGCTGTGGTTTGGGGTCGGGGAACCCAGGAACAAGATGAATTCAAAAGCAAATTTTATCAAACATAAGAACAATTCATTCTAATCTTGTATAAACTGCCTATAAAAATAAGAATAGACATAATTCTACCAAATGCCCTCTGTAATTCATGTATGATGATACCTAAACCAGGGAGAAAGAAAACAGAGAGGGGGAAAATAACCTATGGACTGATGTCCTTAATGACTATTGATATAAACACATTACATCAGCTATACAAAGAGGCTACTGCATGTGTGTAAAAGAGATTGCACACAATGACCAGATTGAATTCATACCAGAAGTTCAGCTTTGGCTTTTAGAAAAAAAAATTCTATAAACATAAAAAGTGATATTAATAACAAAACAATAAATAGCATGATTATATAAATAAATCCAGGAAAAGTTTTGATAAAATGTACTTATTTCTTTTTTTTTTAAAGCACTGAAAAAATAAACAGAGGAACAAATGAACTTTTCCTTAAAATGCTAAATTTTATCTATTCGATAACAAGAACCTTCATTATATTGTTGCTGTTGTTGTTTAGTCATTTTAGTCATGTCCAACTTTTCATGACCCCATTTGGGGGTTTCTTGGCAAAAATACTGAAGTGATTTGCCATTTCCAGCTCATTTTATAAATGAAGAAACTGAGGCAAACAGGGTTAAGTGATTTACCCAGTCACTGAGGCCAGAGTTGAACTCAGCAAGGTAAGTCTTCTTCCAGGCTGAATAATCTATCTGCTATACCACCTAGCAGATCCATTATATATAATATAGAAACAATAGAAACCTTTCCAATAATATCAGGTTTAAATCAAGGATGTTAATTATTACCATTATTATTTGATATAGTACTAGAATTGCTACTTATAGAAATTAGGAAAAGAACCTACAACACTCAATTGGAATAGAAAGTGAAATTTTATTTAATGTAATTGTAAAAATAGTAATGATAATAATAAGCATTTATGTAGTATCTTGAGGTTTGAAAGGCACAGATATTATGCCATTTTATCCTCACAACAAATTGTAGAGGTAAATTTTTTACAGATGAGGAAACTGAGACAAAGCAAATTTAAGTAACTTGCTCAGGATTACATTATTAGTAAATATCAAGAGTCAGATTCAAACTCAGGCCTTAATGTCTGAGGTCTAAGGTTCTATCCATTGAGTCATGTGGGTAAAATTTGTCAGTCATGGAGTAAACCAGAACCAGAACCAAAACCAAAACCAGAATCAAAAATTTAGAAACCATTAAGATTTTATTGAATTCACCAGCAAGGGAGCCCCATCTACATGGGCAGAGACTCCCTGAAGGAACAAAAGGGCAAAGATTACATAAGTTTAAGTTTAGACTGGAAGTGGCTTGGGCATGGGATTGGACAGGGATTGTTGTTGGGAGTTTGCAGAGTAAAAATAGGGGATGTAGTATCCCTTGATTAGACAAAACCTGCCTAGTAACAGGAAAACCTCTTCTTCAGGTCAACTATTGCTTGTAATCTCACCCTAATAGATGGGACTGTCCTTGCTGTTTCTGCAGTGAGGAAAGTTAAAGACAGGATGGGGGTTGCAATACAAACAAGGTTAGTGGCAAGATAGAGGAACTGTAGTCAAACTGGAGTTTGAACTTTCTCTGCTATGCACTGTGATCTACCTCTCTGTATACGCACAAACTACATATGAATACAGCTACAAAACACTCTTTACAAAAATAAAAGCATACCTAAAAATTGGAAAGAAATTAATTGCTCATGGTTGGGTCATGTCAACAATAAAAATTTCAATACTAGCTAAATTAATTTACTTATTTAACACCATACAAACTAAGCTACCAAACTGTTTGTAATCCTTTAATACCTTAGCTTTCAGAGGCAGCATAGTATAGGGGAAACAGTGCTGGTCTGGGAGTGAGAAAGACCTAAATTTGAATTACTACCTCTAACACTTATTAGCTGTGTGACCGTATGCAGATAAGTCACTTAACCTCTCTGATTCTTACAGTCCCCATCTATAAAATAGTGGAGCTGGACTCAATGACATGCAAGGTCCCTTACAACTCTAAATACGTAATTCTATCATCTTATGACTACTTTATAGAGCCAAAAAATTAGTAACAAAATTTATCTGAAGGAATAAAAGGAGAAGAATCTTAAAGCAAAAAGTGGGAATTAAAGGAGTTTATCAGTACCAAATTTCAAACTACTGCAAAACAGTAACCATTAAAATCACAAAGTACCAATTGAAAAGTAGAAAAGTCAATTAGTAGACCCCATTTGTTATGTTCAAAAGAACTGAACATTACACCATAGTGTTTGACTAAATCCAAAGATTCCAATTGCTTCAGTGGGACAAGGACTCTATTTGATAAAAACTGCTTGTGAAACTTAAAAACAGTATGATAGAAATCTGGTTTAGAACAATGTCTCACATCTTATACTGTGGTAAGCCTCATAAGGATATGTGTCATAGATTTAAAAGGTCACATCATAAACAAATTACAAGAGCACAAAATAAGAGTTCTTGACTAAACAAGAGACAGAGAAGATTGATCACAAGATATGAAATTAACAATTTTGTTTTTTTAGTTGAAAAATTAAATTATGTAAAATTGAAAAAAAATTGATTATACAAAATTGAAAATCTTCTTTCACAAAGAAAATCAATTCCATTAAAATTTAAAAAATTGACTAGGAAAAATATTTGTAGCAAGTTTCTTGATGAGGGAAAGGTCTCATTTCTAATATATATAAGGGAATAATTCACATTCACTATAATTCACAAAACAGGAGTGATTTCCCAATAGATAAATGGTTAAAAAAATATGAAGAGGCAGTCGTGAAAGGAAAAAAAACAGTCAAGTTAGCAGTGATAAGAAAATATTCTCTAAAACACTAATAAGAAGCCCACAGGCTGCAGATTCCCTAGTGGCCCCAAACCAGATTAAAACATAATTAGACAATATTTAACAAAATGAATAAAAATACAACAGATTGTAGATCATGTTAATATGTCATTTTCTTAGTCACTATACAGCCTACAGGGCTCCTTATATATACTTTGCAGGCCCCATTCCTATTTGAGTGTGACAGCACTGATAGACATTTATTATAATATAATATAATATAATATAATATAATATAATATAATATAATATAATATAATATAATATAATATAATGTAATATAATGTAATATAATATAATATAACATAATATAATATAATATATAATTTGATATGATATAAGTAAATAGAAAATTATAAAATAGACATTTATTAAACACTTACTATGTGTCAGGTGCTGTCTAAGAGCCAGCAAAAAAAGACAAAAGACAGCCTCTGCCCTCAAAGAGCTTACAATATAATCTTACACTAATCTAAGTCAACCTACTCATTCTATAGAGGAGAAATCTGAAATTCAGAAATATTTAATTATTTCCCAGTGGTTAGACAGCTAATGAGTGTTAGTGACAGAATTTGAATCCAGGTTTCCTATGTCTACATTCCTTGCTTCCTCCACCACACATATCATGGCTGTCTTTTGTTTGTACACAGTAAGCAAATGATAAAAGTTTGTTGAATTGAATCACTCTAAATTTACTTTCAGCTCTGTGAATTTTTAGCCTCTCCTCCAAGAGTCAAGAAGGGTTACCATGTCAATATTCTAGGAATGTTTTTCATAGTCTTTAATTTGGTTTTATTTCCTTTGTCTGTGAGATCTCAAAAGGCAAATTCAGGAAGTCATCTGCTTTATTTCTACTGAGACTGGGGTGGTGGGGTTTGTTAATGGTACATCAGATGCCAGTGCCTATTCTGGGTGCATGGAAATGTTTTTGGTATGAAGGATGGCATTGACTGTCACACTCCCTCTGTGAATGTCTCACCAATAGACTGGAACATTTACATGCTTGTTGATAGCTTTCATTCTTAGTGACTAATATAATTTACATGCACATTTGAAACTTTAAAAATAGGTAGCAGTTAGTTTTGATTACCCCTTTATTTTGTGGGTCACTTTTTTGGTATGAAAGGACTTTGGTGGATATGATGTTAAGGAGTAAGACAGCTAAGTTTAGTAAGTTTACTAGTAAGTCCTGAGTCAAGACAATGTTTACACATAATATTTCTCATCAAGCATTTTTTTTTTTTAGGATCTGGGGGGACTTTTGGTGAGTGTATTCTTTGAATCAGGATGATTCAGTTTCTTCTTTGGTTGTTCAGATGTCCCAAGTTCATGATTTCTCAAGAGAAATAGTGTAGCACTAAAGGCAATTTGATATGGGAGTGAAGCAAACAAATAATTATATTTCTGTACTTCAGGGAAAAGTGATATCATGAGTATGGGAAGTCCTGTTCGGAAAGCAGACTAAAGCCCCTCATTCTCTAAGCAGACAGTTTCATGAAAGGCTCTAGTTTCAAGTCAAAAACAATAAAAATATTCCCTGCCTTGAAGCCTCTTTACTTTAGCTAGTTTTGCTGGTCTTCAGATGACAGATAAGTTGCCTGTTGCCAAGTCTGAACTTGAAATCTTTCCAGGTTGGAAGAGAAAACTCAAGGGTAAGAATGGGGCAAGCTCCTTGAGAGAAAGAAATGTTTCATTTTTGACTTTGTATTTCCCAGTACCTCAAAAAGTACCTATCACTTGTTAATGGACACAACAGCTGTCTTCAAATATTTGAAAGGTTGTCACAGAGAAGAAACATTAGGCTTGTTCCTCTTGGCCCTATAGAGGACAACCAGGAAAAACAGGTGCAAGTTGTAAAGAGATAAACTTAGGTTTGATGTCAGGAAAATCTTCCTTACGCTTAGAGCTGTCTGAAAGTGGAATGGATTTCCTCACAGGACGTCTTTGAGGAGAGGCTGGATGATTAGTTGTTGGATATGGTTAGTCAATTAGGGGTCAGTCAATCAGTCAGTAAGAATATGTTAAAGTACCTACTGTGTGCCAGGCACTGAGCTAAGTTCTGAGGATACAAATACTAGCAAAAATAGACAGCCCCTACCTTCAAGGAGCTTTCATTTTTAATGGAGAAAGACATTAAAGAGAGCAAAAAAGGTACTGTGGGGTAAAAATTGAGAAAATCAAATTGATTCTATTCTGTAACTGATTTCATTTTGTATTACTGCTGACATTTCATGTAATTATCCAAGTTATGTTTCATGTCTCTGAATTAAGTTTAAAAGTTTGGTTTTCCTACTAGTCACTGTTTTATTCTTGTGTCAAGGAAATCTGTTAGCCTTGAAGGAGGTGGGTGGATACCAGGGAGTCTGGTCTGTTATCTCTGCAACAGTGGCTGTCCTTCAAGAAAGTCTGGTCTATTGTCACTGTGACACTAAGTAGCCATGCAGGTGGATACCACCAAGGAATTTTCTGCAATAATAAGATGGTACTAAAGCCTTTCTGGCTGCAGGGACTAGGCACAGTGGTTGCTTTGGCTGAAGATGCCATAGGGCTATGGAGGGGGTGGGGCCTTATGGAACGTCTTGAGGGGAGAGTGAAGCCTGTGGAGAGCCCCACTTATGTTAAGTGAGAACTGGCTGTATCTAATTAGATGTTCTAACAGAATTTACTTACTTTTTATTTGTTCCCAGATTTATACAAGCCTTTCTCATTTTGTGAAACAGAAAAAAAGTTAATAATAGGCAGTTCTTAGTACCAGGTAAATTTAAAGTGTAAACTGTGAACCTAGTTTGCTAAATGTTAGAAAATTTCAAAACGATGAATTCTTCTTCCATTGCAAACACTCTTTGTGTAAGTAGGGAGAGATTTACAAGATTATTTATAGTTTTGGAGTGATATATATGATGATTTGAGATTGTGAAAATTATGAAGTTATGCCTAGAATAGTATGTATTGAAGTTACATCTTAAACTGACTTAACACATCAATTAGCAAGAGTTTTTCTGGGTTTTTTTTTTGAGTAAACAATCACATATTCACTATGTAGAATTCCAGAATTTAATTTTATTCTTGATTTCTAATGAATGATTTTTATACCAGGATGAGTTTAATCTGGAGAAGAAGAAAAGGAAGAAGATGAAAAGGTTGTTGAGTCATTTTTTTTTGAAAGGCCTGGTAAACTTTTGTGTTGCTAACTACATGAGAGGAATAATAATAATTATATCTAGCCCTAAGCTATGATTAAAGAAACTTGTTACTTGAGGTAAGTTATCTTGGGACTGTAATTGGATTTTGTTTTGAGTTGAATTCAGGTATAAATGTCTGAAGTACCATTAAGTCAGAAACCCTCCATTCAAGGGAAACACTGCTCAAAGAGAGTGTGATATGGGGAATATTTCAGGTAAATGTCTGTGTCTGGGAAAAGTTGAGGGGATGACCTTGGCACAGTCAAAGGTAGAATTATTTTGACTTTGTTTCCCCATTGTGGTTTTTTCCTTTTCTGAACAGGTCTATTTCCTACTTGTTAACATGGACCTGGCTATACCACCCTCTGAATAAGGTGGAACTTTGCTGTATAATTGCCTATTCCAAATAGTAACTATTACTCTTACCTGAAATAAAAAAGAACTAAGGATGCTTTATCTTATTATACCTATGTTGTATTTGTGTCTGTTCCATGCCTTTAGGCTTAGACCTGGAAGACCTGTCTTGAAGTATAATCATGTCCCTGCTTTTTCCTTTCATAGAAAATCTCTTCAACCAAGGCAGGTAAAGTTTTAAATTAAAAAAAAATTAATGACCTTATTTAAAAATATAATGACCTTATTGTTGCAATATTGCACCACTTCCAGCACAAGTAAAATAGGATGCAAGTATGAAAGATCCTACTCTTTTCAATGTAAATTGGTGGACAATTCCATGTCCCAAGCAACTAAGTAAATATCTTTTTGGGCTTGCTGATAATTATGTATCTGTGTATAAGGTTAGTTCTTTCAGAATGATATGGGGATGACATCCTCCCAAGGGATGAATTAAACTAAGATGTGAAAAGACAAATATATAAAAGTTTTCTAATTTAATGGACTAGTAAACTTTAGTAAAACAACAGGATAAGACTTTTCTCTAAGAGCTAGAATATATAAATATATATAATTGACTTCCAAATATTTCTAATATGATAACAAATTTTAAATATTAGGTTAAGGATTTTATATGTAAAAATTGCATTAGTAATTGTGAAGAGGGTGAAATTATTTTCTTATTTGAAGTATCTGTTTGATAATTTTAGGAAACAGAAGGGCCCATTTTACAAGTCAAGCTCTCATAAGTCCTTTTTAAAATTATTCTTCAACTTGTTTTTGGCAGGGTCTATAACAGGTACAGGGTTTAGGTAAAGAAAGAAACAGCAAGTGGTATGTAATAACTGAAATTCTCTAAAGTTTTAGGTGAATTATGGGTTCTTAATTTGTTGTTCTTCTTACAGTTCTATTGGGTAATATTTGAGCTGGTTTTAATTACATGAGGTAGTTATTAGAAAAACAAATTTAGGGGGCTCTACTAAATTATATTGAATCTTGTTACTGGCAGATTTTAGCAAAATTACCTAGCATTCTCTGCAAATGACTTGGAAGCAGAAAAGCAAATCTATTTAGGAGGATCCCCCTTCAGAGCTGCTCTGAGAACACGGTCTATTCCCGAATATTCAAGAGGAGATGTTTCCAGGGACCAGATGACTATATGGGACATCTTGGACTCAAGATTAACAAACATTGGAAGTGGGTTATCAGGGTACAAGGAGACTTGATTTTAGTTAATATTGATAATGATTATTGTATTACTTTGACTTTTTGCTTCATAGTATTTATGTTTGCTAAGCTTTCTTGGTTACCTTGGGGACATATAAATTGTCCCTCTAAAATTAGTCCATGGTTTTGTTTTATATTCTTTATTTATATATTTTATTTATTTATATTTATTTATTATAATAATAACTTAATTAATTAATTAATTTTTTTGTTGCCTTGGCCTGTGCTATGATTAATCAGTCTTGTTGTTCTCATATTAGCCAATCAGGGGAGATTGTTGCCAGCCTTCAGGACATTTAACAAGTTATAGCAGAGATACAACTACCTCCCTCGGGGATCCCTTGTGGAATCCCTCATATTGGTTCACTTGGCTGAAGGGTAACAGTCTATTAACCACCCTTGGTAAATGAGCCCTTATCATCTTTGTCTTATCATTCTCCTCGGACTTTGCCTTAGTTGCTGTGTTAAAGCCTGCTCTAAATATGTGCCAGAAAAGCTTAGTGTGTACTACTGATAATGACTACATTAAAAATCTTACAGAACTAGTTTATAGGTAAGTGATCTCTGAAAAACATATCTCCCATTGATCAAAGGGAGGAATTGAAAATTGAGAAAATCAAGTTGATTCTTTTCTATAACTGATTTCATTTTGTATCACTACTGAAATTTTGTATAATTACCTAAGTCATGTTTCATTTGTCTCTGAGTCAAGTTTAGAAGTTTGGTTTTCCTGGTAATCACTGTTCTATTCTTGTGTCAGGAAATCTGTAATCCTTGAAGGATGCATTTAGATGCCAGGGAGTCTAGTATATCTCTGCAGTACTGTCTGTCCTTCAAGAAAGTCTGGTCTGTCCCTAAATGGTCAAAGGATATGAAAAAAATAGCTTTCAGAAGAAGAAATCAAAACTATCTACAATATTAAAAAATACTCTAAATCACTATTAATTAGATAAATTAAAATTAAAACAGCTCTGAGGTATCACCTCATACCTATTAGATGGGCTAATATGACAGAAAAGGAAAATGACACCTGTTGGAGGGGATGTGGAAAAATTGGGACACTAATGCATTATTAGTGGATTTATAAACTGATATAACCACTCTGGAGAGCAATTTGGAACTATGCCCTCACAGCTATAAAAGTGCATGCCCTTTGACCCAGTAATACCACTATAAGGTCTGTGTCCCAAAGAGATTAAAGAAAGAAGTAAAAGACCTCTATGTAAAAAAATGTTTATAGCATTTCTTTGTGGTGGCAAAGAATTAGAAATTGAGGGGATGGCCATCAATTGGGAAATGACTGAACAAGTTGTGGTACATGATTG
The DNA here is from genome assembly GCA_028627135.1 of Pseudochirops cupreus. Taxonomy (NCBI): domain Eukaryota; kingdom Metazoa; phylum Chordata; class Mammalia; order Diprotodontia; family Pseudocheiridae; genus Pseudochirops; species Pseudochirops cupreus. The sequence goes on along the minus strand of CM053580.1, from coordinate 165,963,629 downwards.
TGATAGAATACTATTGTAAGACTAAGAAATGATGAGCCAGATACTTCAAGAAAAACTTAGGAAGACTTACATGAAATGATGCAAAGTGAAATAAACAGAACCAGAAGAACACTGTACACAGTAACAGCAATATCGTGTGATGATCAGTTGTGAATGACTTAGATATCCTCGGCAATACAGTGATCCAAGGCAATTTCAAAGGACTTATGATAAAAAAAAAATGCTGGGCACCTCCAGAGAAAGAACCAACAGAGTCTGAAAGCAGATTACAGCATTCTTTTTTCTTTATTTCTTCTTCTTGGTTTGCTTGCTTGTTTGTTTTTTGGTCTACATTTTGTTTTTAGCAATGTGGCTAATATGGAAATGTTTTGCATGATAGTGCATGTATAATCTATATCAAAGTGCTTACCTTCCAAAGGAGGAGGAAAAGGCACTCAAAAATTTTTTTAAAAGTTAAAATTTTTTCTTTGCATGTAATTGAGAAAACAATAAAAATTTTAAAGAATAAAATCATTTAATCTAAGGGGGCGGGGCAGAGAAAGAGGGAATATTGTCTGTTTTTTCTATAACACTAGCTAGTCACATAAGTGGACACCTATCATGAGTTTTCCATAGTGACTAAATGGAAGGAGGAGTTCTTGCTAGGCTTTCATTCCAAATTTCTTGCCAATCATATTGTCTCCAACATCCATGTTTCTGACTTTGTAACCAATTATATTGCTTCCCCCATATATGATACTGCCTTCTAGTTTTTGGATGCTCCTTTTCCTTTTGTCCAGAAAAATGATCTGTCAGCCAAAGTCTTTGGCTTACTGAGGAGCTAAAGATCTAATTTTTGGTAACTGCTACTAATAAATTGAATGTGCTTGGAACTTTGTTGCCTTAGTTTACCTTAATTTCAGGCATGATAGGAGGGGATAGACCTGGGAGAGGGCATGGTGATAAGGTCCAGAGAATCAGAATCAGAGCTGGGAGGGAAATGAAGAATGGCTGGCCCTGGCCCAAAATGGACACATCAAGAGAAACTCATCAATAGGAGAAGGGGGATATGGTGGTGGAGGAATGTTCCAGGCTGTGACATGGTGGTGACGTTCAGAGAGTAAGAATCAAAGCTGGAAAGGGAATGAAAGATGGTCAATATCAGGCATCTTCCCAAAATGAAGGCACTGGGAGGAAGTCATCATTGGGTAAGGGGACCTCTGGTAGGGATGTTCCAGTCTGAGAAAGTGACAGGTATGAAGGGAAGTTCCAGGGTAAGAAGGCAACTGAGGAATTGTGGCAAAGTCTGAAAATTCAGAATCACAATTGGGAGGGGAAATTTTTTCACTTATGAGCTAGACTAGATAACTGCTGAAGTCCCTTTGATCTCTGAAATCCAGTGGTCCTGTGGGGGAATCTTCTGGAGTTTACAATATGATTGACAATTCCTAAAGCATATCTGTAAGCCTGAATCTACTTTCCTTCTAGGATTGCATCTGAGAAGAGATGTTTCCGGATTAGGAATTCTGACTAACTGGCATTGCTCTCTGCTCTGTGGAGATAATGGACAAAACTCCCCAATTAACAAAAACACTTGTAATATCCTTTGAAAACACAATTTTTTAAGGATGACTTCATTCCTTTTTCTCTTTCATTAATTCATTGCTATTTTTGAAAGCCCTTAAAGCAATGAGAGATTGATAAATTTTCAACTCCCTTTCCTCCTCCCTGCACCCCCCACCCTTCACATACATTTTGTTTAATGTACCAAAATTTTGTTTACTTCAACTTTTACTAAGTAGGCTTGTCAGCACATTCTAGAGTGCTAGAGAGGAAGCTGTGGTTAAATTATGAAGGAAGCTTTTAATTCATGCCACTTCTTCCCAATGAAAGCTACCTCTTCACTATTCTTAGCACCTCTTGTCCTCAAGTGTGTTGGTCTTGTTCTTAGGCAAACACCCAGTGAACAAAAAGGTCCTTCCCTGGGTCATATACCTCACTGTCAACTCTCAAACTTATTATCACACATTCAAGTTACCTAAAAGCTGAATGGATATGGTCAAGGTTACATAAAGGGCAGAGAATGCAGGAGTCCAAGGTACAGCCCTGTATTTGGATCTATGGTACAGGAATCAACATGATAGAGTTGAAAGAGGATAGGATGTAGAGTCAGATAGAGGGTAAATCTTCCCTCTACCAGTTACTACCAGTGTTACCTCGGCCCAGTCACTTAATTCCCCTGGACCTCAGTTTCCTCATTTGTAACGTGGGGGCATTGGACAACAAGGTATTTGAGTCCCTTCTAACTGTACATCCATTATTCAACCTAGACTGTAATCTATTATTCTTATTTTCTCATATCCTCATGCAATAATAGCAAGCATTTAAATAGCATTGTAATGTTTACAAAGTGCTTTACCTTCTTCATTTGATCCACCCAAAAGGATCAAATCACCTTATGAGGCGGGTGTTATTATTGTCCCCATCTTAAAGCTGAGGGAATGGAAGCTTAGATTTAGTAAATTATTTATCTAGGGTCGTATAGCACAATTGAATCCATTACTTTTTAGCCATTAGGCAGTGGCACAGTGGATGTAGCTCTGGGCCTGGAATCATGAAGTCTCAGTTTAAAACTGGTTTCAGACTCTTATCAGCTGTGTGACCTTGGCCTCCCAGGGTTGTTGTAAGAATGAAATGAGAAAATATTTATAATGCACTTGACTAGTAACTGGTAGGTGCTACATAAGTGCTTATTCCCCTTACTCCCCTTTCCCCTCACCCCACTATTCCCACCCCACTACTTCATATCCATCCAGTGAAATGCAAAGTTGGAGATAAAACTGACATGCATATAGCATTGTAAGGTATGTCAAGTTTTTGCATGCATGATTATGTTTAGAATATTGATGTTGTTATGGCTGTTATCACATATATGTAGTTCCAGCATGAATGTGGATTCACACTGACTATAGCCATGAACATGTCATCTGACATTGAACCTGCATTCATTCTCTCTCTCTCTCTCTCTCTCTCTCTCTCTCTCTCTCTCTCTCTCTCTCTTTCTCTGTCTCTCTCCTCTCTCTCCTCTTCTCTTTTCTCTCTCCCCTCTTCTCTCTCTCTCCTCTTCTTTCTTCTCTCTCTCTCTCTCTCTCTCTCTCTCTCTCTCTCTCTGTTTTTCTCTGTCCCTCTGTCTCTCTCTCTCTGTTTTTCTCTGTCTCTCTATCTCACATCTCTCTGTGTGTCTGTGTGTTTGTCCATCGTCCTTCTGTCTCCACACACACACACACACACACACACACACACACACACACACACACCTCTCCCCTCATTTGCCTCAACCTGCCTTCACACCAGGAGTTCTGGATGTTTTCCTAGAATAGGAGCTGTACATGGCCTCAACCATACATGGGGCTATGACTCAAAATTCTCTCTCAGGATTCTGGGGTAAGCCTGCTATGAAGTAAATATATACTGCTACTACTCTCTATTACAGCTCCTGAGCCCCCACTAGTATTCTTCTCATTTACACAAAAGTGGTCATCATTATATTATTAGCTCAAACAAAAAATACTTACTGAACAATAAGACAAAAGCAATAATAATAATTTTTACTCAGTAAAGACAAAAGGAGGAATAATTGTAATGATTATTTAGTAGAATATCAGTGTAGAAATAATCATTTTATATAATAGTCCACCCCTAAATCTAGGCTTTACTATCCTACTAATGCCCACAGTGTCCATGAGGGAGAATGGGCAGACACAAAGAGGCAGATGGTTCAGAGATTGATGTGCCTTAGGCACCTGGCTTGGAGGTCCTGATGTCCTTTGTTCCTTCAGGAATAATCTGCACTACATGAAGCCATTTATTGGCTAGCTTCTACTCTTCTAGTGCTCATCATTCTTCTGCTGGACCATTCCTTTATTGCTCTCTTAGGTCATGCAATATTTAACCGAGTACTGAGAGAAAAAAGTATTAGACTCTTTCAGTGACAAGCTGTTCTTCAGTCGGATAACTGCTAAGCTCCTCAAATCTACAAAAATCCAGGATTCTGCTCTCTCCAAAGTTATCAATGATCTTTTAATTGCTAAATCTAATGGCTTTTTCTCCATCCTCATTCTTCTCACTTCTCTGCAGTTTTTGACAACTATCATATTCTGCTCTTTCATATCCCCTTCTCTCTAGTGAGACACCATACTCTCCTGGTTCTCCTGTCTACCCTCAGTCTTCTTTGCCAAGATCTTCAGCAGTGTTCTGCCTGCTAGCTGCAGTTATCCCCCAAGGCTCTGTTTCTGGGTCCTCTTCTCTATCCCAGCTCACTTGGTGATCTCCTTATCTTCCATGGATTAAAATATCATCACTATGCAAATGATTCTCAGTTCTCTTTATCTAGCCCTAAAACTTTTCCTGATCTCCTGTCTTGCATCTCCCACTGTCTATCAGACATCTTGACCTAGATGTCTTGTAGGTCAGTGATTTCAAATTCAAATAGAAACAGTGGTCACTAAACCATGTATAAGGATCTCTCTGGGCTTAGTTTGAAAATATTATCTAATATTTTTATTGTTTTAATGTAATATTATTAATTCATTATTTTATTATATAACATATTTTTATTTTGTTAAATATTTCTCAATTACATTTTAATATGGGTCTGGTCACACTTAGGAGTGTTGTGAGTCACTTACTGCCTGGAGGCTTTGTGTTTGACACTTAAAATGTAGGCATCTTAAAATTAACGTGCTCCAAACTAAATTCATCTTTTCCCTCAAACCTTGCCATCTTTCTAATTTTCCCATTACTGTCAAGATTCTCCCAATCACTCAGATTCACAATCTAGGTGTCATCTTCAACTTCTCAATATCTCTTATCCCTTTTCCTATATCTAATTAGTTGTGAATCCTGTCAATCTTACCTTAATAATATTTCTTGTATATGCTGCCTTCTGTCCTTTGACATTGCTACCACCTTGGTGCCAACCTTTATCAGCTCATGCCTGGACTATTGCCATGGCCTACTGATTCACCTTTCTGCCTCAAGTCTCTCCCCATTTCAGTCCATCCTCCATTCAGATATCAAACTGGTCTTGTTAAACTGCAAATCTGACCATATCAACATCCTATTTAATAAGCTTCAGTGGCTCCCTATTATCTCCGAGATCAAATGGGCAGCCAGGTGGTGAAGTGAATAGTCTGTTTCCTTTCTTTGTGTTTCCAGCATTTAGTACAGCATTTGGAACAGAGAAGGTGCTATGTTGGTTCACTTGACTTGACAGTGAACATCAATAAGGCCAGATAACTTTCACAAAGCAACAGGATTACTTCTCTTCTATATCAAACTTATTTGTGACTCCTACACACACACACACACACACACACACACACACACACACGAATATACACATATACAAATCTATATACATATATGTGTGTATGTATACATGAGTAGGAATATTATGTCTTGGAATAAAGCAGTATTTACTGTTTTTGGCTATGTTTTTACAATCACATCAGATACTATATGAGATACAAGACAAGCAAAATCATGGGATAGAGTATTACAGGGGTGGGGAAGCTGTGATCTTGAGGCTACATGTGGCCTTCTAGGTCCTCAAATGTGGCTGCTTGTGGTCTCAAGGCCACAGGTTGCCTACCCCTGACAGAATCTCAGTTATTAGGGACCACAAAATTTGCCTAGTTTACCTCTCTCCTTGAGCAGGGATCCCATTTATAATGTCTTTGAAGGTCAACTTGGGGAGCTTACTACTTCCTGAAGTAACCCATGCCTGTATTGGACAATTGTAATTATTAGAATAATTTCCCTTACATGAAGCCAAAATCTGCCACTCTGCTGGCATTGATCTGAGTTCTAACTCCCAGTGTTAAGCAACATAATTCAAATTCCTCTTCATTATGGCAGAACTTCAAATACTTGATGATGGTAAACATATATACACTATAGGACAAAGCCCATTCCCTCAAGGAGCTTTCTTTCTGTTTGGAGAGAGAAAACTAATCAGTTGAAACAAAGTAAAATACGATAAAACAAATAAGTATAATATTATATATATATATATTTGGAAAACCATGTTACTGAGCTGTCCAACAATGAAATGGATTAAAAAAAAAAGAGTAGTGATGCAGCCAAAAATTCCTATTTGAATCCATTCATCTTGGTGAGGAATCCTTTTTTTTTTTTAAGCTATGATATTCTTTAAAACCAAGGATTGCAATAAACAGAACTTCGAATCATGTACATGTAAATAATTTATAAATAAATAAAATATATATATGCAAAAATAGTAGTGAGCTCTCTGTCACAGTATTCAAATAGAGTACTAGATGGCCATTGGTAATATGGGGGCCACTCTGCTCTGGGTCAGAAATGGTATTTGATGACCTATGAGGCCTTTCCAACGCTAGGATTCTAGAATGATAAATTCTATGGGATTTTAAAGAAGTGAAAATCTACTATGAGCAGAGTAGTCAATAAGTGCTTTATGAAGGAGGGTGGACTTGAGCTTAGTCTTTAAGAGTGGAAAGAGTGTGAGTAAGTAGAGATGATATGAGAGTAGTGTTGGTCTCCTAAGTCCTATTCCAGCCCTAGGATTGCAAGTATGATGCAACTCAAAACCTCTTGTGCTCACAAAATCCATTATGTCAGATGCCTAGGAGTTCAGATAGCCTTCGTGACCAATGTGGCACTTACCCTAGTCCTTACTTGTTCCATCTTATGTTCTTACCATAGAATGTGCCACTGAAGTCTTAGCCTTTGACCCAAGTGAAAACCATAGCTTAAAATTTAAAGCTTAAAATTAAAGAACCCCCATTCCAGCCCATAGTTTCTTCAAAATATCTTTGATTTATACCTTTTTGTGATCTCCTAAGCACTAGGAGGCAGCTAGGTGGCACAGTGGATAGGGCACTAGGCCTAGAGTCATGAAGAACTGAGTTCAAATTGGGCCTCAGATACTAGCTGTGTTAAACTGGGCAAGTATTTAATCCTGTTTGCCTCAGTTTCCTCATTTGTAAAAATGAGCTGGAGAAGGAAATGGCAAACCACTCCAGTATCTTTGCCAAGAAAACCCTAAAGGGGGTTACAAAGAGTTGGACAGGACTGAAAAATGACTCAGCAACAATAATTTCATATTATTACCATAGAAATTATTGAGTTCAACCCTCTCATTTTATAGATGAGGAAACTTGAGCACTAGTTGGGCACTATGATTTGCCCAAGATCAGCTGGCTGGTAAATGGCAGAGCCAAATTTTACACGTAGATTGTCTGATTTTGAATCCCACACTCTTTCTACTCTACATTATGGCCCAGCTTAGTTTTGGCCTAAACCCTACTTTCTTGGTTCCATAAGAAATTGATGATCTTTTTCTGTATATGGTATCCTTTTCCACATAAAGAGGTTGAGTTGCTTTCCCCCAGCTTCTGCAGAAGTACTAAATCTTTTTGGACAATTTTCTGAAATGGGTACTAAATGAAAACCAATGCAAATTCTATGGAACACTTACTTTACTGTTCAATGGTCCTTAAGAAATTTTGTTGGGGGGGCGGAGCCAAGATGGCAGTGTAAGAGCAGCAACATATTGCAGCTCTCACATAGCCACCCCAAAATACCCATAAAATATGACTCTAAACAAATTCTAGAACTCCAAAATGCACACAAATATACTTTCCACTAAAGTCAGCTCGGCTACGAAGAACCATCTCAGCTCTGTGAGATAAAACCAGCCTAGCCTGAAACCGTGGCTCTGCGCCAGAGGCGGCTGGACGAGAGGAGCTGAGCCCCAGCTGGAGCTTCGGGAGAGCAGATCTGCGGCAGCTGTGGCAATATCCAGAATTAAGTTAGTGGAGCTCTACAAAATCGGGGGAGAAAAGCGGGTCTGGCCAAGATGCCTCCAGGGCAAAGAAGCCTGAAGTGGAGGTTTTGCACCCACCTCCACACTGCCACTTCAGAGCTCCCGGCCTGTAGACTGCGGGGGAACCAAGTGATTGTTCAGAGGCCAAGTGCTCTCGCGTTGAGCAGCCTGGATCTGGATCACGATCTTGGGCATTGGTCTTGGGGTTGTTTTTTTTTTCAGTGAGCTGGAGTGGGGGAGGGGCCCAGGAGCCTCCTAAGAGCTCTGGCAGCTGGGAAAACCCCAGCAATTTGGGACAGAGCTTTCCCCTCTGGAAGCAGAGTTCCACAGAGCTAAAAAAAAAAATCATGGACTGACCAACCATGAATAAGAATAAGCATAAAAAGCAAAGTAAGAACAGCAACTAAACCCTAGATTCCTTCTTTGGAGAAAAGAAGGATCAAGGCAGAGAGCAGGAGGAGGACAGCACAGCCAGAGCTCCCCCACCAAAAGCTTCCAATAAACATGAAGATTGCCTTAAAGCTAGAGATCAGCTGAAGAAGGATTTTGAAAACCAAATGAGAGAAGTGGAAGAAAAATTGGGAAGAGAAATAAGAATATTGCAAGAAAATCATGAAAAGAGAGTCAGCAATCTGACTGAAGAAATTAACACCTTAAAAAATAGATTAACTCAAATGACAAAAGAGGCTCAAAAAGCCAATGAGAAGAATGCCTTAAAAAGTCGACTTTGCCAGATGG
>CM053580.1:165921373-165954542 GCA_028627135.1 Pseudochirops cupreus | reverse complement strand
TCTCTCTCTCTCTCTCTCTCTCTCTCTCTCTCTCTCTCTTTCTCCTCCCTTTCTCTCGGTTTCTCTTCCTTTCCAACTCTTTCCTCTCTCTCGGTATCTCTCTGTCTCTGTCTTTCTATCTCTCTCTGTCTCTGTTTCTTCTTTCTCCTCTTGTTTCTCTCTCCTCTTCTTTCTTTCTGTTCCTCTATTTCTTTCTGTCTCTGACTCTTCCTGTTTCTCTTCCTCTGTTTATCTCACCTTTTTATCTCTCTATCTCTATCTGTCTTTCTATCTCTGACTCCTTTTCTCTCCATCTTTCTTACTCTTTCTGTCTCCCTCTCTCTGACGCTCTCTTTTTCTCTTTTTTTCTCTTTTCCTGTGATTTTATTGCTGTTGGAACCCCAAGTCTAGAAAGTCCCTCAGCACCTCATCTGTAAGGTAGTGTTCTTAGAGTGTTACCTGGGGCACTGAAAGGTTAAAAATCCCCCTAAAGGTCCTTTTTGCCTTTCACACAGCCAGTAAGTAACAAAGGCAGAATTTGAACTTGCCTCTTTCTGACTCCAAGGTCCACCCTCTATACCTCCTCCTGAGATAACCATTCCATTAGAGTCATTCTAGCTTTCAATGCATTCATCCTTTTCAAGAGGTCACTGTAGTCACAATTTTCATAAAATGCTGCTCCTCCTCTGCCTCCCTCTCCCTCATTTAAGATTGTCCTGTGACCTGTCAGTCCTCCTGATCCTGTTTATCACAAGGTACCTACCACCTATTTCCAAAAAGAAACAGAATGAGGATGAAACTGATCTATGAAAAGGCAAACACTTTAAGAAAATAAAACCATCCGAAATATTAAACACACACACACACACACACACACACACACACAAACAGTAAAAAATGAATTAAGTGCCAAAGGATTATGTGGCTGGATTTTTTCAGGTAGAAAGTCCTAAAGCTATTCCCCTTCAGCATTTTGCAGAACTGTCATACCTTGACTTCTGTTTTCTGAGCAATGTTTAATTGTAGATGTGTGATTGATGTATAATTGTTTAATCCCCCTTAAGGACAAAGTCATAATTGCAGAGGCATCAAAATGTTTCTCAGAGTCGCTTCTGAACTGAATGAGAGTATGACAGGGCAGTCGAGGCACATAGAAAATCATTTCAATCATCATCTTAGGAGCTTTCCCCAAATGAGTCAAACCCCCCTAGAAAAGTTTGTCTTGTTGTCAAGCCTTGAAACTAGGGTTATTTCAGTAAACTAGGACAATAAGGAGTGGTAGAGGAAGTTAGAGTTAAGATCTAACCTTCACATCCTCATAATCCGTTTGTGAAATTGCTGTATTAATTCCCCCTTTATATGTGAAGAAATTGAGGTTTAAAAAAATGAAAAAAAATTTTTTTCCTTATTCAGAACAGAACTCAGCAACAGTCAAATTGGGAGATTTTGAACCCTGTTTTGATTGTAAATCCTTGTATGATGCTGAAAACTACTTCACTTTCTTTTGTTTTTAAACTGAGATCTTTCTTTCAAAGGCCTTGACATTCAGGGAACGGTGGAGTTTGACGTGTGCTGGGAAGATTCTTGGCCTTGGATACTGAGTAAATCACTCCTCCTTTCTAACATTGACTAAATCTCTACTGAGCTGTGTGTTGGGGCGAGAGGGATATTAAGACACCTTTGTTTTGCAGGTGTCATATCCTTTCCCATTCAACAAGAAGCACATGGCACACCACAATTTCCAAAGAATCGAAATTGTAGATGACCCAAAAAGCAATGGAGAGACACGTGTTGGGAACAAGCAGTCTACAGGAGATTACCAATCATGATTTATAAGCAGGAAATGGGGCAAAATATATCATGAATGAAATAAATGATTGGAAAAGGAGGAGGGCTAACCACATAGAGAAAGTGAGGAATAACAGATAGATAAAGTGAGTGTTGCTCTGGTATCCATAAAATGTCAAAAGGCCCAGAGGTAGGGCCCTGATCATTAGAAAAATCTTCTGCAGAAGATTAATGAGAGGACACAGGTAAGAATCACACAGGATAAGAGAAAGGATGGATGGGTTGCAATCGGTCCTGATGAAGGAAGTGCCCACATCAATGAGCTCACAGCTCCATCAGTGTATTGACATGAGTAACCTTTAAAACTTCATAAATTCATGAGTCAAATGATTCAAGGAACATGATTATACCGCTCTCAGAGCCATTCCAGAGTATGCGCCCCCAAGGAATTTGCCACACAGTCTAAGAAGTAACATGCTTGGCGGGGAGATGAACAGTGATAGGGCCAGGTTAGACATGGAAAGGATAATGGGTGGTATGGCATTCATGAAAAATTTGTCTCATGGCCTCACATCTGGGAATATTCATTGCCCACTCATAAAAGTCTTTCTATCTTGCCCTTAGGAAATGCTGAAGGATTGATGTGAAAATATAGCTAAGGGACAAAAAAAAGACTATTCCACTGAGAGGAGGAAAAAAATTTGAAGTAAATTTGACCTAGTTAGATTGTGAAGGAGACAGCACTAAAGAAGTGAAGGAGAAGAGAGCTTGAAGCTATTACTGGGATCCTAACACTGACCACTCTATGACCATCATCTCAGGAAGGTGCAGACCTTGCCACCCTCATCTCACAAAGTCACAGAATCTTAGAGATGGAAATGAAGTGGATTCTGACTCAGGCATGAAGCTTTTTTTACATATCCCACAAGCCTCAGCACAAAGGACCCCAGGGACAGAGAAATCACTACCTAATGAGGCAGCTTATTCCATTTGGGGGGGAAGGGGGAAGAGGTTTAAGCAGGGGAACTATCATTGGTAAGACATTCCTTCCTCATGCTGAACCAAAGTCTGCCCTCTAGAACAAAGCAGAGGAAAATCAAATTCTTCTTCCATGTGAAATCAAATATTTATATATTTCATTAAATATTTCCTAATTTTTAAATCTATGTTTTACATAGATCATATTATATATTTTATAAAATCTATAAAATTTTGAATTTCAAATTCTCTTCCCTCCTCCCCCACCCTTTGAGAAGGCAAGCAATATATCGATTTTACATGTAAAGACATGTAGAACGTATTTCCATATTAGCCATATCCTGTCCCCTTAAGTCATCTCTTATGTTGGCTAACCATTTAAAGTTCCTTCAATCAATCTTTTATTGTAGGGTTTAAAATATCCTCACAATCCTAGTCTATTTATTCTACTCTTTTGAGGCAATTTAACCCTGTTTGCCTCAGTTTCCTCATTTGTAAAAAAAAACCACAGAAGGAAATAGCCAACTACTCTAGTATCTTTACCAAGAAAACCCCAAATGGGATATGACTTCAAAGACTTGAACAACAACAAACACTGTTGCAGTAGTTAGAAGTGCTATGCCTGGAGTCAAAAAGACAACAGTTCAAATCCATCCTCAAACATATACTACCTGTATGACTCTGAGTGGCTTAACATCTGTCTGCCTCAGCTTCCTCATAATAAATGCCACTCCAACCCTTTAGTATCAGAATTGGAGGGAACTAATTAGTTTTTTAAAATTTTATTTTCAATTCTAACCAGTTTTTTTTTCTTTTTGGAAGGAGGAAGGCAGGGCAATTGGGGTTAAGTGACTTGCCCAAGGTCATGTGGCTAGTAAGTATTAAGTGTCTGAGGCTGGTTTTGAACTCAGGTCCTCCTGACTCCAGGGTCGGTGCTCTATTCACTGTGCCACCTAGCTGCCCCCAAGTTGTTGGTTTTTTTTAATTTTATTTTTAGTTCTAAATTCTCTCCCTGTCTCTTCTCTCCTTTCCCCACTGATAATGCAAGAAATATTATATTCATTATACATACGAAGTCATGCAAAACATTTCTACACTAGCCACATTGCAAAAAAGAAAAAAAAAACCCTGAAAAAAATTTTGTCAATTATGCTTCAACGTGCACTCAGATTTTATCAATTCTCTCTCTGGAGGTAGATAGCATTTTTCATCACAAGTCCTTTGGAATTGTCTTGGATTATTGTATTAATCAGGGTAGCTGAGTCTTTCACAGTTGATTATAATTACAATATTGTCATTACATTATACAATGTTCTCCTTACTTCAGTTTGTATCAGTTCATATAAGTCTTCCCAGGATTTTCTGAAATCATCCCATTTATGATTTCTAACAGCAAATAGTATTGCATCACAATCATATTCCATAACTTATTCTGTCATTCAACAATTGATGGGTATCCTCCCAGTTTTTACATTTTTGCCTCCACAAAAAGAGCTAGTATAAATATTTTTTGTATATATGGGTCTTTTTCCTTTCCTTGAGATATAGAACTAATAGTGGTTTTGTTGAGTCTAAAGATATGCACAGTGTTATAGCCCTTTGGGCACAGTTCCAAATTGTTCTCTAGAATGGTTGTACCAGTTCATCACTTTACCCAAAGTCCATTAGCATGTCTGGTTCTCCACATTCCCTCCAGCATTTGTTATTCTCCTTTTCTGTTATGTTACCCAATCTGATAGGTTTGAAGTGGTGCCTCAGAGTTGTTTTAATTTTCATTTCTCTAATTATTAGTGATTCAGAGCATTTTTTTCATGTGACTATTGATAGCTTTCATTTCTTCTTCTGTTCATATCCTTTGATAATTTATAAATTGGGGAATGGCTCTTATTTTTATAAATTTGGCTTAGTTCCTTATGTAGTTAAGAAATTATATCTATCAGAGAAACTTGCTCTAAACATGTTTTCCCAGTTTCGTATTTTCCTTCTAATTTTGACTACATTGGTTTTACTTATGCAAAACCTTCTTAATTTAATATATTCAAAATTATCCATTTTACCTCCCTTGAGGGAGGTATCTCTTGTTTGATCACGAACTTTTATCTTTTTCATAAATCTGGCAGGTAATATTCTCCATATCACCCCAATTTGCTTATGCCATCACATTTTATATCTAAATCATGAACCATTTTGAGCCTATCTTGGTATACATTGTGAAATGTTGGTCTTTGCCAGACTGCTTACCAGTTTTCCCAGCAGTTTTGTTCAAATAGTGAGTCCTTGCTCTAATAGCTGGGATCTTTGGGTTTAATCAAATACTAAGTTAACTGTGACCATTTACTTCTATGTAGTGTGTACCTCATCTGTTCTGTTGATCACTCACTCTGTTTCTTATCCAGCACCAGATTGTTCTGATGATTATTACTTTCTAACATAGTCTGAAATCTGGTACTGTTTGGCAATGGCCTTTCTTCACTATTTTTATTGATTCCATTTTTATTCTTGACTTTTATTCCTCCATATAAATTTTCTTTTTGTTTTTCTAGCTATATAAAATAATTCTTTGATAATTTGATTGGTATGGCATTGAATAAGTAAAATAATTTAGATAGTGTTAGATAAGTAAGTTCCAAGAAGTCATCTATGTCTTCATCTAAATCAGGAGTTCTCAACTTGTGGGTTGTGACCCCTTTGGGGGTCAAACGACCCTTTCACAGGGGTCACAGGGGTTGCCTAAGACCATCGGAAAACACATATTTCCGATGGTCTTAGAAACCAAGACACCACTCCTCTATCTGTCTCCAGGCAGGTCTGCCCACATGCAGATACGCCCACACTTGAGTATTAAAGAGTCGTGGCATTAGAAAGGTTGAGAACCACTGATCTAAATCATTAACAGAAATATTTAGCAAAACAAGACCAAGGACAATTTAACCCATGGTAAACTGCATTGATCCACTTTTATCTAGTAATCACAAATCACAAATCACAATTCAGTTGGATGGACAAATCTCTACCATTGCAATCACATGTTATCAGTCATCCTGTCCACAAAGATACAATGAATCTCCAACTGAAATCCAGGTTATATTACACCTACAATCTTGTAACCTTGTCAAAAAAAGGAGATAAATTTAATCTGCCATAAATAGTCCTTAATGAGCCCATGCTGGCTCAAAGTAGTTATCTTCTCTTTTTCAAAGAACTCAGAAACTAGTTTTAGTAATCTATTTGGTCTTTTCCAAGGATTTATGTCATATTCAGTCACTATTTTAAAAAATCATTTTTCAACTTCTTTTCAAAATCAGAACTTGGCTTATTTCTTGTACTTCAATGTCTCTCCAGTTCTCATCAATTCTTCCAAATTCATCAATAATGGTTTAACAATCATTTGCCATTCTTTAGTACACTGGGATGTAGGTTGTCTGGGACCATATACTTGAACTCATCTATCTTGAATTTCAGTTTCCTGTTAGCCCTTTTCTGTTCTATCTTTTTGAGTATGCAATTCATTCTCCTTGGTTTAAAAAAGAAAAGGGAAAAATAAGAATCGTTTAACTCCATCTTATCCACTGTCATTGTCGTGTTCCTCCCAAATAGCAATAATATCTCCAACTTGTTCATCCTTTTTCCTCCAACATAACTTTAAAAAGCATTTTTTTTAGCCTTAGGGTGCTTGTGTGTGTGTGTGTGTGTGTGTGTGTAAATAATGACTTGATGGACAAGACTTCTAGTGATAAAGGGGAATGATTGGTGACATTTTCTCTTAGGAAGACTTTAATTTAATGATAATTTAATATACTTTTCATTATCAAGAGATCCTGGTTCTATTCCTTAACCTATTTCATTATGGAAGGGACAAAAAGAGCAAATATCCTTACTTTTCCTCATTCTGTTTTGCATTTCAAATCTTACTACAGGGAAAAAGGGTGATGAAGAGCTTTATATCTGATAGTGAAATAAATGCAGGGTCTCCCAAAAGTCTTAGTGCAGCTGTAAGTTATCAAAAAGCAAAGTTGCCCTCAGACTTTTGGAACACTCTATTTAACCTTATAGAATAGTAAATTGCCAGTTACTAGCAAGCAGTAGTTCTAGCTGCTGTTTCACAGCTGAAAGAAATTGAGACTGAGTTTGGTTGACGTAAGTGTAGGCACCAAGATTTCTTCTGTATCTCAGAATTTCTTGTACATATAGGCACTCTAGAGAGGTAGAAAGCAGAATCATGACTAGGAATTCCAGGACCTGGGGCCAATTCAGTTGGATGGACAAGGAAGTAGGAGAAAATAGAGACCTCAGGACACCTTCCAGTATGACATGTACTATCGTGGCTGTTGAACTTGTCTCTGATTCCAGGTGTACTACATATTGCAGGTCCTTAATCCAGGTGAGGCCAAGAAGGTTATTTTTATCTCATCAGTGAAAGACAGTCCAAACCAGGCAAGAGGGTAAAGGAGGATTTCTTTTTCTTAGGGTCATACCGTGGGTGCAACAGAATACAAAGTTCCTCGTGGTTCTCCATTGGTCCTGTACAACCTATTGTATCTGCCTCAGGTACAATAAAAGCCTCAACCCTCTTCCCCATGACCATGGTATTGTTCAGTCTTTTCAGTTGTGTCTGTCTCTTTACAACCCCATTTGGAGTTTTCTTGGCAAAGATACTGGAGTGGTTTGCCATTTCCTTCTCCAATTCATTTTACAGATGAGGAAACTGAGGCAAACAGGTTGAAGTGGCTTGCCCAGGATTACATAGCTAGTAAGTGTCTGAGGGTGGATTTGAACTCCAGAAGATGAGTCTTCCTGACTCCACACCCAGGGCTCTGTCAACCTTTGGCCCCTATGCCCATGCCTTGAGATCAAAACTCCATCCATACTTTGCTGGTTACAACTTTGGAAAATAAACATGAAAAGATTAACATCCTCTGTAGACTGGAATCCCATTGTAGTGTTGCCTTCAGGTTCAATACCAAAGGGCTACTTATAAGGGAGACTTGGATAATTAAATCACCTTGAAATGAGTATCGAGTGGTTGCTGAAATCTGTTCAGTGAATAGCATTATGTAAGGGCCTGGAGTGATGATTCATAACCTTTTTGTATGTATCATGGACCTTTTGGCAATCTGGTGAAACCTATGGACCACTCCTCAGAAAATGGTTTTTAAATAAATGAAATAAAACACATTGTATTACCAAGGAAACTTATCTCAGACCCCATGTTTAAAACAAAACAAAACAAAAAAAAATTCAAACCTGTTCTGGTGTATTTGAAAGCCAGATATTCAGGATATACACAGGGCTCGACCTTGCAGCTTCCTGCTGAGTCACTACCTGCTGACCTTTACTCAAGACCAGAATTCTATTGTCAGAAGTTGGAAAACTGTACTATTACTTAGTCCTATAAAGAAAGAGCATGGCAGAACTCTACCCAAAGGGCAGTTCGGGTGAATCTGACATGTTCTATGGTCGACCATAATTTCAGCACACATGCTATATTTGTTATGATTAATTAGAAACCGCTTCTGAAAGCCAACTGCATTTTCCCCCAAAGAAATGCTTTTTAAAGTGGTCCCTTCTTCTACTTGATTTGAAATTCTCATCTAAAATAAGAGTCATGTTGACACTTATTCACTAAATTAGAATAATGTCTAAAGCTAGACCCCCCAAAGGTAAGTTAAGCTTCCCCAGGCACTCTACATGCACTCAAAAGCATTAACATAGAGGAGAGAGATCACTGATTTTGGCATTGAAAAGTCTGAGTTCACCTCAATTCTGCCATTTACTATTCCATGATGTTGGACAAAGCACTTAACCTCTTTGAGTTTCAATTTCCTCACCTCTGATGTGGGGGAGTAATGCTTATATTAACTTTTTCATAGAATTGTCTTGGGGAAAACACTTATTGTTCAGTTGTATCTAAATCCTTGTGACTTGGGGTTGACTTAGCAGACATATTTGAGTGGTTTGCCATTTTCTTCTTCAGTACATTTTACAGGTGAAGAAATTGAGTCAACCAGGATTGAGTGACTTGCCCAGGGTCACACAGCTAGTAAGTGTCTGAGGCCAGATTTGAACTCTGGAAGATGAGTCATTCTGACTCTAGACCCAACCCTCTGTCCACTGTACCAAGCTTCCTCTAATTTAGGTAGACCCTAAACTGCTATGTAAATGTGCCCAATTATTGTAGCCCTCTACTCTTCCCTTCTCCTGACAAGCAGCTAAGCAATCACTACCCATCCTTATTCTCTTCCCCATTCAGTTGGCCAACAGAGTCCCCTTCTTCAGCTGTCCCAAGTGGCTGCTTTGGCTTCTGTGTAAAGAGCTCTCTTTCAAAGTCACCAGACTCTGGGAGTAGCTTCTAGCCTTTTGGGTCATTCCATGTCTCAGGGGCTATATTTCTGGGGGTGTTAAAATAGTTATCCATGTTTTTCTTGTGTCTCTCATAAGCTCCATAAGGTTGACAACAAAACAATATCCTAATTAATTTTGACACCTAATACATATTGAGTGCACTGCTCACAATCAGTGCATAATTAAAGCTGATCCAGCCAAGTCTTTATTTAGTGCCTACTATGTGTTAAGTCTCCATGCCAGAAACTGAGAATACAGAAACAAAATGAAAAAAACTCCCTTATTGCTTACTGAATTAAATGCAAGTGAGGATACCTGGGAAGATCAGTTTTGTGCTCTTCTCCGTAGGAATAGAGAAGAATTTCCCTTGTATTTTAGATTTAAAAAAAACAAACATACAATAGTTCCTAATTGATTTGATTGTATATATTTTACTTTTAAAATCTATGCTCATGAACAGTGTCATATCTCAGTTATATTAAAGATTGAAAACCAAATACACTTTTATGTACAAATTGAATACTCTTCTCTCTCTCCTCTGTTATAATCTCCCTATCTAAACAAGGAGCATTTTTATAGGATCATAGATTTAGAGCTGAAACGGCTTGGAAAAGTACAACCCACTCACTTCACAGATGAAGCAACTGAGACCTGGAGAAGTTATGTGACTTGCTCAAAGTCACATAGAAAGTGACAGGGACAAAATTTGAACCCAGATCCTCTGACGCCAAAGGCCATGCTTGAAATTTACCTGTACCACATTTCCTCCTTGATGTAGCATTCTTTAACTTGTTCTCTTCCTCATTCACAAGCTACCCCAAGCTTTTTGTCAGAGCACCTGACCCTCTACGCTGGTTTGTTCTCATAAAATTATAGGAGTTGGAATTGCCCTCAGATAATATCTAGTCCAATTCACTAACTGATCAATCCATCTACTGATCTGGTTATCTGGCCAGCTAATATATATTTTTGATATGTCTGTGTGTGTGTGTGTGTGTGTGTGTGTGTGTGTGTGTGTGTGTGTGTGTGTGTGTAAAATTTTTACAAGGGAAAGAAGAAAGGAATAAACATTCATTAAGCATTTACTATTTGTCTGGCAGGGACAGCAAGGTGATTCAGTGGATAAAGTGCCAATAGTGAACAACAGTGAAGTCAGAAAGATTCAGATCCGTCCTCAGACACTAGTTATATGACCCAGGGCAAATCACTTAACTCTATTTGCCTCAGTTTCCTCATCTGTAAAATGAGCTGGAGAAGGAAATGGCAAACCACTCCAGTATCTCTGCCAAGAAAACCTCAGATGGTTTCATGAAGACATGACTGAACAACACCAATGAAAATGTATCAGGCACCCTACAAAGTACTTGTACAAATATCTCCTTTGATCCTCACAACAATCTGTGAAGTAGGTGCTATTATTTTCCCCATTTTATAGTTTAGGGAAACTGAGGCAAAAAGAGGTTAAGGGATTTGCAAAGGGTCATACAACTAGTAGGTGCCTGAGGTTGAATTTGAACTTAGGTCTTCTGGATTGCCAAATCATGTGCTCTAGCCACTGACCCACCCAGCCTCTACACTATCTTACTAGTGATCATCTACCTTTTATTCTAACAATCTAGTGTTAGGGGACCCAGCTCCCTTTTTTAAAAAAACAACTCTTAATTGTAAGGAAGTTCTCTCTTATATTGAATAAAAACTTTCCTCCCTCCTATTCAATGGTTTTATGTCTATGCTTTGGTGACACAAAGACAATGTCTGTTCTCTCTTCCACATGACCTACCTTCAGATATTTGAAAGATCAATCCCATGTCCTCTAAATCTTTAATTCTAGAAGCTAAAAGTCTCCAAATGCCCAACTAATCTACATAAGACATGTTGTGTAGCCTAGGGATGCTGGGAAGCCCACGATACAGAGCAAAGGATGCGGGTCTGCCTAGAAAGAATTTGACCTCTGAAGTCTTTCAGTCAGAGACAAGGTTTATTGTGTTGCCAATAGAAACAGGTTTTTAAGAATCTGCACAATTTAATGGGGGCAAGATGGACATCATTATAGAGCAGTGGTTCTCAACCTGTGGGTCATGACCCTTTGGGGGGTTGCACGACCCTTTCACAGGGGTCACAGAAGTCGCCTAAGACCGTTGGAAAACACATATTTCCAATGGTCTTAAGAACTGAGACACTGCTCCTCTATCTGTCTCCAGGCTGGTCCGCCCACGTGCAGATATGCCCACATATGAGTATTAAAGGGTTGAGGCATTAGGAAGGTTGAGAACCACTCCTATAGAGAAAGACTATGGGAAGATCGGGATGTGATCAAGAAGTGGCCAATAGCCTGGGATAACTTAGAGGTAACAGAGAAGGGATCTAAATGGGATTGAAAGTGGGAAATAGCCTGGAGAGAAGGCAGGGCTAGGCTGGGTTAGAGAACTAAGGGTTGGGCAGGTGGCCACTATGAAAGGACAGTTGAAAGGATTATTGAGTATTTAGGTGGGGATGTGTGGGAAGGTTCAGGAGCTGGCTTTCATTTTGGGGTTCCAGATCCCACACCTGGCCAATATTTCCAGACCATGTTGGTTACTTGTCCCCTGGAAAAGCTTACTAATGACATTTCACCATAGAGACACCCAGAACAGGATATGCTCTGATTGATATAGAATATAACGAGATGATCATCTCCTAATTTCTGGATATTATATTTCTAGCAATGCAAAGCTGAGGCTGCCACATCATTTGTATTGCACAGTTTAGGTCTTTTTCTCTTGAATGATGCTGCCTAGCAACATCTCTCCACCCCACCCCCATTCTGTATTGATGCCTTTGATGTTTGAATCAAAATGTAGGCCTTTCTTTCCTTAGGGGATCAGTGAGCATTGTAAACTCTTATTCTTGAGGGCTTGCTATATCATTGTCCTTGACTGTTCTGGAATAAATATATTAATTGGTTCTGTAACACTTTCCTGTGATTCTCTTGCCAAGGGTTACTGCAACAACATTACAGCCTTCCATTACTTTGCCCAGAATTTGGATTTGGAAAATTGGACTCAGTACTGCAAGTTGAGCGATTTTTGCTTCCCCACCCCCATGCATCCTTATGAGTACCTTTTTCCCCTCTTTACTGCCCCCTCCCACAGCTTTTCAGATCTTTTTACAAATTGTCTTCACCATCAGAATGTAAGGTCCCTGAGGGCAAGAACTGTCTTTGTTTTTTGCTTTTTAGCACAGTGCCTGGCACTTAGTAAGAGCTTAATAAATGCTTATTGCCTTCAGTTACCCCACCTATTGACTATATTTGCTACTAACTTTATTATGTTTGGCCCCCAATCATTTGACTTCACCTCTAAAATAACCAGAGTGGAAGAAGGTAGATTCCAAATGTCTTGAATTCTACTCTTGACCTTGAAAACTGTAAACAGAGGTGATCCAGCTCACTACAGCCCATTGTTAAACTTCCAGTGCGAACACTTACATCTCAGAAATAGGAAACATCTACAAATCATGGTTTGATTTACTGTTTTGTTGATTGTCTAGACTTAAGAAAATGATAGACAAAATATTAATAAGGTAGATTAAAATTTAATAATATATCATGGAGACAATTCCAAAGGACTCATGACGAAAAATGGTATCCAACTTGAGAGATCTGATACAATCTCAGTTCAGACCAAAGTGCTTTTTTTCTTCATTTTCCTTGCTTTTTTTCACAATGTGGCTAATATAACAATGTTTTGCATGACTTTCATATGCATGATGGATATCATGTTTCTTGCCTTCTCAACAAGTGAGCTAAGGGGCAAGGGAGGAAGAGAATTTGGAACTGAAAAAAAATAAAAAATCTGTTGAAGGTATATGTGTGTGTGTGTGTGTGTGTGTGTGTGTGTGTATAGTGTATGTGTATGTATATGCATAGTGTGTGTATATATACCCATATGCATAAAAATACAATTAATTTAATTATACATACAATTTATTTCATTTTATATATTTTATTATATTCATCTATAAGTGATATCAATAATCAATACATTGGTTATTTATAGATAAAATTAAATAAAACATACATATATAATACATAATTATATATATATCTATATAATCATATTTCTTTCCAGAGAACCAGTTGTTAAACATTTACCAGCACAGGTGATACAGAAATTTTTTTTTGGAGGCAATCAGGGTTAAATGACTTGCTAGGGTCACACAACCAGTAAGTGTTTGAGGTCAAATTTGAACTCAGGTCCTCCTGACTTTAGGACTGATGCGCTATCCATTGTTCCACCTTGCTGCCCTATGATAGAGAATTAAACATTACTGTTAAAATAACTTTTTTCTTCTCACTTTCTTCTTTCCACCTCTTTATTTTCAGAACCATATCACAGAGTTTTATGGCTGAGTTTTATGAAAAGTTTATGACAGAGTTTTATGAAAAGGACCTTGGAGGTCATCCTCACCAGCCATTTCCCATTCTTCTGCTGCTGTTCCAGTTTCCAAAAGGGACCTCCAGAGACCATGCCATGAAGGAGGATTATACCCTCAGCAGAACATGCATTCTTATCTTCATCTTGGCCATTTTCTACTGTGCCCCATAAGTATCCCTCATGCACTTAATTATCATCAAATATAAAGGACCATTGCCTCTAGAAATAGTGTGTCAATGGACTACCCTATTGTTCTACTCATAGACCCTATGACTTCTCAGGAAAAGAAAAAAAACACATCCTTTCCAGTTCCCAATACTGATAGACATTGCCTCTTCATTCCAGACACTGACTCTCTACTTGCCACCCACCTTTCACCCTGGGTTCTCCTCCTCTCCTCATTAGTGATTGTTTCTGTTGAACCACTATTCTAATTAGGAAAGACCTTAGCTATACTCCCCCTCACTCCTGACTCTCCTGCCTTTTCATTTTATCTAGCAACCATGACCAAATCAACTTTGCCACTAAAGGAAAAAGATGTTTACCTACTCCCATTAGATGATTGAATATCCCTGTAACTTTCAGTCTCCCTTCCTGGACATCACTCCCCCTTCTACGTATGTAAGCTCTTCGAGGTCAGGGGTTATCTTTGCTCATTGTATTTTTGCCACCAACACTTAGCACAATGCTTGATGTATAATAGATTAATAAATGCTTTTTCATCATCCATTCATTCATTTTCCACTGTAAAACCAATCATGAACAGCTCTCCAGAGGACTGCTGCTATGAATAACTTTAGGAATCTAATTGAAGAGTGTAGCAAACTATTCGGCAGTAAACTAAAGCAAAACATTCAAGAAACTGAAGCACAACATTCACCACAATATACTATAACAACTTATTACTAAGGTGGCCACATAGTCTTAGACAAAACATATTGTTCAATAAGTCATGATCCCCTCAATCAAATCAAGTCTTCTTTCATCTTGACTCCAGGCTGACTTCCAATCATCCTTGAGCCAATCATCCTTAAGGTGTAGTGGAAAGTACATAGGCCATCCACCCCTAGGTCACAGTAAGTTACAATATCATCAGTCACTACTGAGTACCCAAGTAAACTCCTCTCTCATCAAGATTTGAGGCTGACATCCAAACCCCATGGCTCCTCTTAACTTAGATAGGGTTGGAGGGGGGGGGTAATTTGTTTTTATGATAAGCACTAGTTTGTTGTTGTTCAGCTTTCATTTTCAAAGAGAACCAATGATATCACAGGGTGATGTCTTGACTCATGCATGATTTGGATTTAATTGAACATAGATACACAAAGTCAACAGACTCACTCTCTCTTCCAGAGTTGTCAAAGTCCAGTGGCAAGACAAAAGTCAGGATGACTACAAAGGCCAGGGATGTGTGATGAATGAAAAACCTGAGACAGTTTCCTGGGTAATTAATAACCAATTTATTAATTAGGCTAGATAATAATAAATTGATTATCAGTGGTTTCTCTTGGTGACCAAAGATACCTAATGGACATAAGGAATGCCATAATTTTTGTATTTTGAAAGGGAATGTCTCTGACAGGAGAAATCTACTCTGATTGATGGACATTTAATTGAGAAAGTGGGCTAAAAGTCTTCAGCTCCTCCTGTCAAGAACATAGTTTGATCATGAGACTCAGCTGTTTCCAACAATCTGGACAAAGGAATCCATCTCTAACAAGACCTACTCTGGTTGATTTTCTCCTTCACGAGCTGTATCACTCTGAACTCTGATGGAGGGGTACAAGGGTATGAATTAATTGCTGTGGAGCAGAAATTCACCTAGATTAGATTCTGTTTATATACTAAATCTAAATAAAGTCCCCTAGTTGGGTGGAGTCCTGCCCAAAATTGAGGAGCATATACCCCAAGGATGAGGGAAATCTCATCTGTTAGTCTTGTCCTTCAGAACCTGATGGACTGACCTTTAGGGGCAGATCCCTGAATGAGGAAATAAAGAGAAAAAGGTCTTAATGCTAATTTAATAATTGGTTATTAATACAATAGAAAAATAATTTCCCTTACATGCAGTGAATGACCTTGGCATCTTTGATGTCTGGCCAAGTTCTAAGCGCATCACAGTGCCTGCTTCAGCCACTATCATGGCTGTTGTAACAAATTAGTCTCTTCTGCCCACTCCACCAGGGGAGGTCTCCAGGGGTTAGACATCCCCTTGACTCACTGATGGGTTTGGGTTTTTTAAACAAATGCTTGCTCTTCTAAGCAACTGACAACCATTTGTGGGCCCCTCATAAGAACAGAATGCCAGTAAGAAAATAATGTAAATCACTTCACCATTAGCTTATGTAATAAACTATCAAGCAAATTATATAGTAAACATATTATGTGATAAACCACAAAACAGTACTTAATCACTGTTAATGCTTATCTATAGAAAGAGCTATAAAAGCCCACTGTAGGTCTTAGCCATCAGTCAGTTCTTGGGTTGTGACCAGTACAGACTCCTGCGTTTTTGGCATTTGAGACTCAAGAGTCCTCCCCATGTTCATTTGAGGATAGTGGTGTTTGACAAAGACTTGCTTGGTGATCACATCAGAGGGAAAAACGTGGCCTCTATCTGGGCAAAAAGGGGACTTAGAAGTAAAATGTGTGACTTTATGCCTGTGTGTGTTTATGTGGCTTCTTCCAAATGATTTTTAGAAGTCAACATAGTAGAGTGGAAAGAATCCTGGATTGAGAATCAGAGGACTTAGGTTCAAATCTCAACTCTGTCACTTACTACTGCTTCTGTGAGCTTGGGCAAAGAACTTGATCTGTGCCTCTTTAAAATGAGAGGATGCTGTATTAGAGGGCCTCTAAGGACCCTTCTACCTCTAAATCTGTGGTCTTGAAATCCATTCACCTTCTCTGCACTAGACTACCCCACAGGATGGTTGTCTGGTATCCCATAAGGCAGATTATACATTTGAGGGGTAGGGAAAGTATGGTAAACAAAGAAGGAATTGGGGTGGCTAGGTGGCGCAGTGAATAGAGCACCAGCCCTGGAGTCAGGAGGACCTGAGTTCAAATCCAGCCTCAGACACTTAACACAAAAAAAAATTAGCTGTGTGACCTTGGGCAAGTCACTTAACCCCAATTGCCTTGCAAAACTCCTCCAAAAAAAGGGCCAAAAAAAAAAAATAAAGGAATAGCCAGAGGCAATTACTAATTTTTTCTATGTTCTTTTGTTTTAATCTTATTGACATTAAGCCCAATGCCATAAACCCTTTCCCTAGTATCCCTACCCTACCTGAAGTAAGGGGAATTTTCCTAGTAAACTCTTCTGATCTGAATCCCTAACTCAGCACCCATACTTTCTAGGTGGGGGAGTCTCCTATTCATGTATATCAACTATGGTTCTTTATGTTCCTATTCTGTGGGTTTATTAGTTCGTTCGTTTATTAGTTTGGGAGCAGGGGTAGGGTGGAGTAGGGGATATTCAACCTGTAGTTTCACTGGTGAAAGTAACACCCAGTGAGGAAATTCCCTCTGGTTGGAAATATTGCTTGAGAAATCACCTCATCATAGCTTAAGACATTGGAGAAGAAGTCATGGAGAGAAGAAAGGCTTGAAATAGAACTGAGATAGCCTGAATTATCTAGGGACAAAATATTGCAAGGTAGTGTATCCTCCCATACTACTCCTTCCTTGACTTCTGCGGGTTAGTGTAACATCGGGAAATATCTTATACTAAGATAGTCATAGATCATCTGATTGCAAAATTATGCCAAAAGATTACCCACATTAGTCTGTACTAGAGACCGCATTCTCCTATTAATACTCATGTGAGCTATATGTATTGACCAATTGGAAATGTTTCCCTCTTAAAAATTTAGAATAGGGAACTAGACATTTATTAACCCCTGACATCAGTGACATATGAAAGGAGTTTCTCATTTCTATAAAAAGTTATAACAACTGTTAACAGTCCTGTTGTGGAAGTGATGAAGACCCAGCATCCCTACCCATCAATAAGAGTATTGAGAAGATGAGTCTAACAAGTCTAAGGATAGTCTCTTTCTGGAGGGGTTTCAGGGTTTCACTGAACCCCCTTCTCTTTATCTATTTCACTTTCTTCTCATTTCCCTGCCTCTTCACCCTGTAAAGGGCAGAGGAAGAGTAATAGTCCTTGGTAACTCCCTAATGAGGGCAGTTTTTCAAGACCTGACATGAGAGAAACCTACTATTTTCCTGAGTCGTATCCAAAATGTACAAGTGAACCTCCCAAGACTTTTCAAACCATATAACTACTACCATCTTTCAGTGATTCACATTGAGACAGATGAATCCAGGCAGTATTGGTAAGAGTTAAGATGTGCTAGAGTTAAAAAAAAAAATAAAAAATTTTTAAAAAAGAATTATTTATTGAACAGAATCAAAAAAAAATGTGCTAAAGTCCAGCAGTTCTCCACCTGTGGGTTATGCTCAATTTGTAACAATGAAAATATATCCTGCATATCAGATAGATTCATAACAGTAGCAAAATAACAGTCACGAAGTAGCAACAAAAATAATTTTATGATTGGGGGTCACCACAACATGGGGAACTGTATTAAAGGGTTGAGGCATGAGGAAGGTTGATAGCCATTGTGCTAGACAAAAGATTAAAATATCATGCAACACAGGTGATGTTTTCATCATTTTTGCCAACTGAAGGTAAGAGTCACAGAAGAAAGTAGATTTGGGAAATAGAAAACTTATTAAGAAGATACTGTCAACTTCCAGGTCATGGGAGTAACAAAATGAGGACTAGATATTTTCTCTGAACCCACCCCTGCAATTTCTCAAACCTCTCTAAAACAGAAACTAGGTACTAAAGATAAAGGTAATTTCAGTTATTGCCAAGAACTAGAACACCCAGAATCCAAAAGAAGGTTAAAAAAACAACCACAACTCATGAACTGGTAGAAAACTGGACCCTATTAAGATGAAGCAGCCACAAGGAATCATAATATGGATCCATGGGTGGTGTGCTCACTGATCCTGAACTCACTCATCATGCCTCTTCTAGTTCCCACACTACTGTCAGTGAGGCTCCCTTAGCATTCCCAATAATTTAACACAAGCTTACAAAGAACCCACCCTCATGCTCCAGTCCCCATCCCTCTTTTGAGTGCCATGGAAACTCTTACTCTGGGCTGAAGAAGTTTGACTGGGTCACAACAGACAGCTAGTGTGGCCACAGACCTTCAGGAGCAAAAACCTATAGAGGACCAAAGCACCATAGCACCAATGCTGAAAAGCTCAGAACTATTGAAGCTGGAGTGGACAACATCATAACACCAGCAGAGCCAGTAATGGGGCAGAAAACCACATAGCATTAATGAGGCAAAATACTGAATTTCACGTACTAGGCCAGAGAACAAAGGAGCAGAGGGATTAGGACAGAACACTATGTGTGTTTGGGAGTGGGATAGGGGCTGAGGAAGGCAGTATATCATTCCTCTAAGTCAAAGAGAAAGCTCACAGCACTCACCTGAGGCCATTTCTGACCACCCAAAAGTCACTTGAGGCAGAGACCTAAATTGGTAAATCATGAGTTCCCCAGAATGGGAGGGGGCTGAGATACTTTGAGATCCAGTCTTGAAAAATACTATCAGAAGGGACAGAGTCAGAAAGTGAATAGGGAAAAATCAGGGAAGAGAAAAAAAAGACTGAAAGTTCCAAAGATTTCAAGGAGAAGAATATTCAAAGACTTTTAATATAAATATATACATAAATGGGGAATATATTAACACATTAACAACAGAAGGAAATATGGCCTCTAGTTCTAATAAACAAGATCAGGCATCTATGAATCAATACTGCAAATCAAAGGAAAATGATCCAACATTTGATGAAACAGAGGAACTCATGGAAGGTGAGGAGAACATGGAACCCAAGCATGTTGTTCCTGAGAGGTTCAAAAGAGAAATGAGAATTATGAGAAAAAATTGATGACTTGTGCAATAAAAATGATAGGCAGGGTAGAAAAATGAATCTGCAATGTCAAGTCTCACCTAAAAAGCAAGAAAGAACAATATTCTGAGAATGCAAATATACAAAAAACAATCTAGAAGAAAAGAAGCAAAAAATGATGTTAAAAGAAAATATGCTTTCTATGCAAGGAAAACATACAGATCTCAAAGACAGGATGTGTAGAGACACCCTAAGGATTATAGTTCTCCCAAAAGGTGTGACAGGATGAAATACTTTAACACCATAATAACAATATGAAATAATAGAAGAGAACTACTCAAAACTTCTGAACATAGGAAATGAAATACTAATTGAAAATTCAAAGATCACCTCCAAAAAACAAACAAAACCAAAAAATCAAGTCATCAAGTCACAAGACTCATAGTAGTTGAATTTAACAATTTAATTCAGAAACAAGTTCTGCAATGATCAGAAGGGGGGAAAAAACCTTTAAATACAAAGAAAAAGCCATCTAAATACTGCAAGACTGTTCTGCACCCATCTGAAAACATAGGAGGGAATGGAATAAAGTGTTCCAAACAGCAATGGAACCCAGGATGTAGTCCAAAGTGACCTATACTGAAAATCTGAGTTTAACCCTACAGGAAAAAAGATGGACATTCAATAAGGAAGAGGCATTTGAAACATTTTTACAAAGAAAACCAGAACTGAACAAATTATTTACTTCTTGAACACCATAAACAACAGAAATACAGGATGAGGGAATAAAGGCTTCAGTCAAGGACAGCAACGGCAACAGAGTAACAGCAGAGAAAGCAGGCAGAAACTTCGTTCTAAATGTACTCAAGGAGACAGGGAACAGTGAAGAGGCAGGCTTGGGGCATTATAGACAGAGCCCTGCTTACAGTTGGATCAGTATTTATATGCATATATATAAATATATGTGTGTGATATGTGTATATATGCATGTATATACATATCCATGTACACATGCACATATATACACACATATATACATACACACACAGATAGATAGACAGATAGATTTACATATATAGAGAGACTATATTCCAACATGAAAGGGTTCATGAAAGTGGGGGGGAGAGGGAATTAGGGAAATAAAGGGGAATGTGTGATATGCCTAGGTCAAATTAAGGGCTGACAATATTAGGAAAGTGACTCCTGTCTCTCAAAAAGAGAAGAGCCTACAAGGGAGTGAGTGAGGAGGAGGTGAGAAGGATGGGGGGAGGGGGAAGTCATGCTCTGGCAATGGGAAGAAGTTCCACTGATAAGAACTTCTATGGGTGAAAAAAGGTCTGTGATGGGACATGGGGACCTTGTGCTGGGTGTGTCCTAGGGAATTTGGACTTGAAAAGTCTACTCATCCTACTTAGGGAGGAAGGAAGCTGGAATTTCTATGGACAAATAGCAGCTGGGGGAGTGGGAGAGTGTGGGTGCAAGAAGACACTTTGAGGCAAATGAATAAAGAAAGGTCACCAGGGGAGGATATAGCTCAGTGGTGGACTTTATAATGAGGGACTTGGTGGAGCAGGGAAACTACCTCCAAGCAATGTCCTCTCTGACACCTGCAGTAACTGCCATTGCTTTAGGACTGAGGCACCATAGAAAAAAGGAATTCCATGAGGTACACCCTACAAGACAGTAGCAGAAAGCACCTAGAAGGGAGAGTGAGGAATGGATACCTTGGGAAGTTTGATCACATGAAGAATACAGAAAAAAGAGAGAGACCAGATCATTACAGGGTTATGATGTGCTGCCAGGAGGAGAGTCAGGAATCAGTCATTCCAGCAGAGGGTGGAACTAATTTATAATAACTTGATCTGGAATTGTAACATCAGCAAAATCCAGATCAAAAAGTGAAGTGGATCAAGAGCCTGCCCAGAGTTCCAACAGCATGGGAGGGGCCAGAGCAAGGCCATCAAAAGAACTCCCAATTCATAAATGGAGTCAGGGCACACAAAGGAAGAAAAGAAAGCACTGAACATAGTGAAGAAATGTTATGGTTTAAGAAAAACCCAATAGGTAAAGCCAGAAGGATCCCATTAAAATTCTAACATCCTCTAGGGCCACAAAGGGAGTAAATTTTCTAGGCTAGGTTTTGTTACATATAGTATATTTTTAAGAGAAGAAAGAAAAGAAAGGGGAAAATACATTAAGGGATAAAAGAGAAAGAAGTGGGATTAATTTACCATTTTTTCATGATTGGAATATGCAAACATGAAGGAGGAATGGGAAGCAAGCATCTCAAGAATCTCACTCTTATCTAAACCAGACAAAAGAGGGTTGAACACACAAACATAAGAAGTTGGTTAGAGAAATAACTCAACTGGGCAACTTGCTGGGACAGGATAAAGGAGGGGAATTTAAGAGGATACTAGTGTCTGGGAGGGGACAGTCACAAATAAAATGAATTTTGACATCAAAAGGTGGCTCACAAAAGGGAGATCTAAGAAAGAAAAATTGTAGGGTTTTGTAGGGGAAGGCAAAGGAAAAGGCAAAAAGTCAATAAACAGTGGTTAGATAAGGAGAATTTCAGAATTCTTGAACACAGAGGTAGTTCATTTGTGGGTGATGGCAAAGTCAAGGGCACGAAAGTCTTTGTGTGTGGCTAAGGTGGGGTGGAGGGGTAGCTCACAGGAGGTTGGTAGAGTTGAGGAACTGAATGGTTAGGGTATTTGAAAAAGAGTTAATATGTGTGTTGACACTCCCTAGTATGAGGGCAAGACTTGGGGGGAAGAATAAAATTGTGATCCAGGCATCAAACTCATTGAGAAAGGAAAGGGAGTGACCTGAGAGTCTGTAGACAACAGCCACTGGGGTTTTGATAGAATGGTAAATACCGATAACATGAACCTCAAAGGAGGAGTTATTATCTAATGAAAGAGTAAGGGAGAGAAACTGAAGTGTCCATGGGGCATACAGGTGTATTCTAACTCTCCTACCTTGACCGGTGCAATATGGAGAATGATGGAAGGTACAGCCAGTACTGGAAAAGGAGGCCAGGAAGGATGTATCATCAAAGGGGAGTCAGGTTTCGGTAACAGCTAGTAGATGGAAGGAATGGGAGAGGAAAAGGTTCAAGATGCAGGGAAATGTGTTGCCTATGAAACATACATTCCAGAGAGGCACAGTGGAAGGACTGGGTGGTATTTGGTTTGAACCTTTGGATAAGAGAGTGGAGGAGAATGGGAATGAGCAGCAGATGGTAGGGGATGAGAAATGGGTTTGGATATTGATCTCCAGAGTTCAGAGTCACTGGAATGTGAAGGGTATAACCAAGTGTGAAAATGTTTGTCATTTAGTGTAGGATGCCACTACTCCTCCCAACAGAGGTTGGAGATTGGGATAGCGGAAAGTCAGTTGGAAGCATTTGGTCAGATGGTCAGATGAGAGGCCCTCCTCATCCCTCCAAAGGGCAGAAATTAGGCAAGACAAGGGAGACGAAAGCTAGGGATGAAAATAGAACCTACCTAGCATAAGAAAGAAGTCTCATTCTCCACCAGCCTTCTTCTTCTTTCCTCAAAAGATAGATACAGCAAGAGGTTTCCCTTTTTTCTGGCCTTCAAGTTTTAATTTCAAATGATTTTATTTTTAAAAGATTTTTCTGAGCTCCCAGTTTAAAATTGTTTTTCTGGCAGATAAACTTGAAAAAACTACTTTCAAGGAAATATTTTCTCAAACTTTTCTTAAGAGATGTTTTCTAGCTAAATAATTGTGAATACTGAAGAAGTATTTAAATACGTTGATTATTTTGCTTTGGAAGGGAATGTTAATCTTCCCATTCTGGGAACCACATTTTGTTTTATATTTTCTTTCTTCCAGAGTGGGCAGATTTTCTTTTGCAGCACAGACGATTTTGTTTCTTTCCTGGTTTTATCCTGGAATTGGGGTGGTTTTTTTTTCTGTATTCTTAAATTTTTTTTTTAACATTTTCTGGAAACGTAAAGAGCTTATGCATGCTGCCTTGGCTTTATTTGTACCTGATGCTGGAACAAAAATATTCTTATGTCACTTGCCTATTGCTAAATTTATTCCTTGCTGTCTCTCTGAGCAAGTTTTGAATGTGATTGAATGTGTTATTCTTTACAATGTGTGAATCCATGAAACAGTCAATAGTAAAACTGTCATTAATATTGTTTTCATGACTTGAAGCAATCAAGCTATCTTGGAACTCATAACAGAGAAGAAAAGGAAAGCAAGGTACATAAATTCTGATATTTCCCTTTGGCTTTCGAAAGGTAGTTTTCAAAGGGTTCAGAGGAATAATAGGCAGGATCAAAAGGATTAAAATTCTGGAAGGAAAGTCCAAAGAGAGATGGGAAGATCTCCAGAATGAAATTCTGAAGACACCCGCCAAAGCAATTTTGATCAAGAGAAAAGGAGGATGTTTTCACTTTCAACTCCACTTCTGAGACTTTTCCTGCTATGCCATGGCACCCTTCTCACCTTCCTCATTCTGTCTTTGGTACTTCTGTCTTAGAAGTACACTCTGCTTCTAAACCCCTTCTTCTGATTGACTATTTCTTCCCAGAACCTGCATTTGAGAAAAGTGCCCAGTCCTGCCTTGTCTTCACTCTTCTGGACATTACTCCTGACTCTCCAGACATTCTGCATAGGTACATTTTCCTCCTTTCCCCACCCATCCAATATCTCCCACTCTACTTCCAGCTTCCTTTTCTATGTTGTCTTCCCTCATTAAAATGTAAGTTCCTTGAGGGCAGATATTTCTGCTTGTATTTGATTCCTATTGATTAGCATGGTGCTCTTAATAAATGATTATTGACTTGACTTCACTTATCTAATGAGACTAGTATGTATGTATAAACAGGAACTCTAGCAAATTTAGATTTTAAAACTGTAGGTATATCCATCCAAAGCACTGCTGGACCACAGGGTTTGGAATACTATAGGCATGGGTTCAGTCCTAAGAAGCTGACCCTTAAAGCGGAGTATTATATTTCCTTTTCATATGCTTATTGGCTCATTAAAACTTCCACCCTAGCATCTCAGGGACAAAATTATTTATAACTTACATTATGGTTTGTGTCTAGGATTTCTCATAAAAGGGGGAATAGTAGAAAGATACTCAATATTCAACATGAATAAGTCATGGGACAGATACTTATACACAAAACAGATGAAAAGCATAGAAGAAGCACAATGAACATTAACAGAATGAACTGAGACAAGATCCAGTAACTTAACATATAACAACTGTGACAATCTGGTGGAAAACTGCTACATAGATCGAATCATAACGATTTATAAGACTTCTACTTAGGCATTTTACAATTCACTTCAGTTCTACTCTGTCCAAACAACTCCCAGTATATGTCGGCTGGTAAATGACTAGACAGGTTAATCCTTTTATCAGTGGTCATGCTCTCCAAGATCATGGCAGTAGTTGCTAGGGACTGGCACCTTTCCCTGGCACCACTAAGCTCTGATCCAATAGGATCCAGGACTTCTGGACCACTCAGACTCACAAGATCATCTCCAAGCCTTGTCACATCCATCTCAAGATAGGTTCTTGCTTGACTAAATTCATGAAAGAACAAACCCCAAAGAGGAAGGCCAGTCAATACACCAAGAACACGCTCACCTAGTTGAGTCCCTTGCCCTGGATTCTACATGAGTGAGAATATTATGAGAGTGGGGTAGAGAGGGCTAGGTCTAGAAGTTTTAGAATTATGGGGTACCATGGTAAAGCAATGCTGAAACAAGAGATCCCAGGACAGAGGCTATTTTTCTTTTAAATAACATTGCATTTCACTCTTCCACCACTGTCCTGGGCATGAAAGGACCAAAGGAACATTCAGAGTTTGTTGTGTCATACCAAAATGCCAAGTCCTTTCAAGGTCGGATCAACACATAGCTAGGAGCAAGCTTGAAAGCTCCCAGGTGTTCAAATGGAATCAGGAAAGACAACTCAAAGCTTGCTTCCGTGGGACATTTCAGCCACTACTACTTAAATAAGATGGAAACAAAGACTGTAGGACGGAATACAAAAGAGTCTATCAGTCCTACAGAAATGTTGTCAAGAATGTTAAAGCTGAGACTAAATCAAGGCTAACAAAGAATGCTAAGGAAACCAAAAAAAACTTTTTAAAGCTATTTTGTAAAAATAGTGTCAAGGAAGTGAAAAACACATTGCTCAAGGTTGAATGGTATGATCAAAGGGAGATAGGATCATAGATTTACAACCAGAAAGGACCTTAGAGAGGCCAACTCTGTCATGTTATGGATGAGGAAAGTAAGGCCCAGAGAGCTTTGATTTTCTCAGGGTCACACAAGCAGCAATTAGCAAAGCTGGAATTTGAAAACAGATCTCCTGATTCAAAATCTAGGGTTCTTTTCATTGTACCATAAGAAGAGAATATGACTCAACTCTTGCTTTGCTTCTCTTTTTTCTGCTGATGAGAATAATCTTTGGAAAAGAAAGGATAGAGTAAAAATGGCTAAGCAGGAATTAAAGCCCAAGATTGGTAAAAAGATAGTAGGAGAGCACCTACCTACCTTTCCTTAATTCAAGATACCAGATCTAAATGAACTATATTCAACTCAGTCCAATAAATACTTAAATACCTCCTTTATGTAGGGCACTGTTGCAAAGGGCTTTAAATACCAACATAAAAATGACTCATTCATTGCTCCCATTTTAGTGGGTGCGATACACCTTGTACACAGTTAAGTAAATATAAAGTGATTTTACAAGGGAGAGAGCATTAGCAAAGAATGTGGGGAAGTGATTAGGAAAAACTTTCCCTATATAAGGTGGCACTAAACTGAGTCTTATACAGGGTGCCCCCAAAATCTTGGTGCCAGTAAAGATGACAATTGTACTAATGCTTAGGCATATTCTGTTTAAAGAAACTAATCATGAGACTGAGGTTAGAACCGGAGCACCAGCCTATGTGAAGACACAGAGACACAAGACAGAGGGCCAAATATAAGCTCTTACTGTGTGTCAGGCTCTGTGCTAAACACTTTACAATTATTATCTCATTTCATCCTCACAACAATCCTGTTGCTATAGGTGAGGAAACTGAGGCAAACAAGTGACTTGGCCTGGGTCACAAAGCTAGTAAATGTCTGAGACCATGTTATAGTCTTTCAGAATCCAGGCCTATCCATTGCACTTCCTGGCTGCCCCAGAGAAAAAAGTGAGAGGGGAATCAGGAGAATGCAGAACCATAAAAGCTAATGGAGGTGAGTGTTTTTAGCACTAGGGCACTGTTAATAGTGTATCTGAAGAAAGTCTTAGAGATGGAATTTCTAATTTTACTGCTTTTGAAAAATCACAGAGAAAGGGAAAGGTGTCACAGGACTGAAGAAGAGTAAATGTTCTAATTTTTTTTTAAAGGGAAAAGAGCAGAATCTAACAGTTATCAGCCAATGAGCTTGACTTCGATTCTTGGCAAATTTTCTGTATTTGATTATCAGAGGGATAGTGAGTGAATTGTCAGACTAGGAAACAATAAACAAAAAGTAGCAAGGCATCGTGAAAAACAGGTTATGCCAGACCAAGGCCATTTCCTTCTTTGACACAGTTACTGGACCGGCCGATCAGGGGGGTGCTAGAGTTTGTCTTGATTTTAGCCAAGCATTTGACCATTCTCACGTTGAAGAGAATGATGAGGTTCAAGAGGTAAATTGTCCAGAAAGAATTCAAGAGGCAGATATTCTTCTGGTCAAGGGGGCTTTATTGACTAAAGCAGTGGGCTAGTCCTTAGGGGTACTAGCAGCTTGGGGAAGGACAAGGGTTTGCTTTTGCATATAAATCATGGGCGCTCAATCAGGTGTAGGTTAACTGCTTTCTGAGCAGTTAACCACAGGGAAGGGAAAGTAGGTAGGTTGGGTACTTTTAATCATAGGGAAGGGAAGGCAGGAAAAGGGAAGCAGGTGTGTTTTGTTAACAGATAGAGCCCCCTGTTACTAGGTAAAGTTAGATTTAGGCAAGGCTCTCATTGTTGCTGGACAGACGTCAGCCTCTTCAATGTTATCTTTGTGAACAAGCTGCAGAAATGGAGGCTAGTCAACAAGACAGTCAAGTGCATTTGAACTGGTTGAGTGGCCAGGTACAAAGAGTAATCATTAATGGTTTGATGTCATTGCAGAATGGGTTCTCCCTGAAACAAAAGTTTACCTACTTAACAATATTCTCCCAGAGACATGGTATGTAAGTCATGGAATATAATAGTCTTCATTGAATTAAAGCTGGAGGTTATTAAGAAAGCAATAAAGAGAAGTACAATAGAGATAAGTAGGGGTGTGCTAAAATCAATTCAAACTCACTCATAAGAGTCTATTGTTAAATTTTCAGTGTATTTACACCTCAGACATCCACAAACAGGAATTGACTTATTGTTTTGTTGACCATCTGGGTTTAAGGAGGTGATGGAGAAAATGTTTATGATGCAGAATAAACTTTAAATTGTGTAATGCATACATTTTGGTTTTGTTTGTGTTTTATCTCTGGAGAACATGTTGTTAAACTAGCACAGCCCTGGATATAAGTAGGTCGTGACATTTTTTGAGTCTAGACTTATGATTTCATCTGTGTGGGCAATTCCTGGTGTGGAACTGTCTTCCATTAATGCAGATTTCAAAACATTTGTAACTCTTGGCCATGGAGAGTGACCTGAGGTACTGAGAGGTCAAGAGATTTGCTTGTGGTACATAGCCTATTAGTAATTGTGAAGATAATTTTGATACTTCTACTCAATTTAACAAGCATTTATTCAATTCATTGTGATTTGATGGGTATCAGTGATTATATTAGTGAATTCAGCAGAATAGGATTAAGTTTGAGTTAGTTATATCAATGC
This sequence comes from Pseudochirops cupreus, assembly GCA_028627135.1. Taxonomy (NCBI): domain Eukaryota; kingdom Metazoa; phylum Chordata; class Mammalia; order Diprotodontia; family Pseudocheiridae; genus Pseudochirops; species Pseudochirops cupreus. Next base: position 165,926,233 of record CM053580.1, on the reverse strand, counting down.
TGTTAGGATAAGAGTTATGATTAATTAATATACCATGTATTGATTATTAGATTGGATTTATCCATTGGATTTATACTGTATTAACTTAGGTCTGTTAAAAGGAATTATTAACGCATCAACCGTCATCCACCCCCACTCCAAGTATAGTACTTAAAATAAGGTTCATTTGTCTCTTCACTGTGAATCACTACTACCCACTCCCTAGTGACATTTGCTTCAAAACCACAACTTCATTGGACCCTAGGATATTGTTGGTCAAACACTAAGGTCTTATGACCTATAGAAGGCCTGAGATATTGTTGACCTTCAGAAAGTTCCTGCTGAGATGGTCTTAAATTGATGGCTTCTAGTTGATGACCTGCAGCTAATGACTTGTGAAAAGCCTGATGACTAAACTTTGTTGATTGATGGACATTTTCCTTAGCCAGCCATAAGATCTCCCTACTTCTGGAATTGACCAATCATGGAATGGAACTACCACATTCTATTTTTGGTACTCCCTCAATGGCTACATAAGAGCAATTTTTCCCCAAGCAGTGGGGTCCCTAACCATCAGGAAGGTCTTGGACCCAAATAACTAGGGATTATCAGTCTAATAAATTGATTGATCATGCTCAGAGCTCTGTCTCAGTGACTTTTGTTACAGATTGGAATTTTGTGGCCCACATATTAGAAGCAGGACTTGAATCAAACAGCCTTTCATTGTTGCTGTTACTGTTTAATCCTTTTCAGTCCTGTCTGACTCTTTGTGAACCCATTTTGGGAGTTTTCTTGGCAAAGATACTAAAGCAGTTTGCCATTTCCTTATCCAGTTCATTTTATAGATGAGGAAACTGAGGCAGAGTTAAGTGACTTGCCTAGGGTCACATAGCTGAGGTTAGATTTGGACTCAGGTCTTCCAGACTCTAGGACTGGTGTTCTATCCACTGCACCACTTAGCTGCCCTACCTTTCATAACCAACCAAGAATTGCATGAGAGTAGTGTAAAAGAAATTGACAACTATAGAGCCAAAAGAGAAGGTGGAGCAGTCATGCATCAAGAATGAGAGATAATTCAGTCAGTCCCTATATTCCACTGGTATCCATAAAATGTCAAGAAGATGTAATGGGAATGGGAATTTGAAGATCTTTCCTGTCCCTTAATAGGTTGAAGGTAATCACAGAGAGCCTGTGGTGGGAGGAGTTTGTTGAATGGGTAGAGCAGAAAGGGTGGAGCAGAGCCAGTAGGGAGCTGGAGTCAGAGCAGTTAGAAGGAGGGAGGAGAGAGAACTCAAGCAAGGGGACAGCTAGGCTTGTGAGTGTTTGTTGGTGGGAAGGCTTTAGGATAGTGTTGCTTTCTGAAATGCTATTGTGTATAGATTTCTTTGTTATGATGAATTCAGTTTTCTGGTGTTGGGATTTGACTTTCTGGTTCTGAATAAATGTTTTGCTTCTGTCTTCTTCATAGAGAGTGTGTTATATTTATCAATTCAGAATTATACCCATATATTCATAGTCACCATTGGTGCGATGAATATTGCCTTGGCCCTACAGAGGCCTAGAATTAGTCCCCAACACATTATAAGAACCCACCACGGAGGATTTGTAGAAAGATGTGAATAGGAGTTATAGGATGAGGGGACTATATAATGCTTGCTTTTTACATCACTGGAGGGAGTGTTTATATTAATGTGACCACAGAACAATCTGGAAGGTGTTTGTAGGATATTTCTGGGATCTCTCCTTGACCCTGTGCTTTTTAAGCATTTTCTTTTTTAATTAATGGATGAAAATGTAATGGGGCATATGTGCAGACTCTATCAACTTGCTTTGCTGATGCAATTTCTCCATGAAGAGGACACTAAGGAGCTTACTTCTGGGAGACTTGTAATGAAAAGTAAGGGAAATGCTTAAAAAGACCATGGAGCACTCATAGACATTGTATAAGTGACTCTGGCTGACTCTGTGGTGACTCATTGACAGGCTTTCAAGGCATTTGAAAAGGCCTGTCAACATTAGCTACTTTCTCTTTAGCTTCAGTTGAACTTGGGAAATCTTATGACTTTTTTTGCTCCAATTATCTGTTGAGAGATCATGCTGTAAGGTGAGAGGCAGAGATCCTCCACAGAATATCTGCATATGCTTCAGTCTCTAGTCTAGGGAAATTCTCTTACACCTCTTTATGATTCTCCCAGAAGCAAATTCCCTAGCATGCTGTACCACATGGGTAGTTTTCATCAGCCAAATAATCCAACAAAGGCTTTGCATGCACAGGACCTCCATTACAGAGGAGCAGAAGGCATGCTTATCAAGTTAGTTTATGACACAAAGCTTAGAAGGCAAATGTTGGCTATTTTGGATCCTGATCAAAAAATTAGTTCAACCAGTTAGAATGATAGGATGAATTTGGTAAGTCAAATTTAATTGGAATAAATGTAAAGTCTTGTGTTAGACTAAAAAATAAATTCTTTAACTATAAAATGTGGGAAGCATGCCTTTAAGTCCCAATTAAAATCCTGTCTTTTACAAGAAGCCTTTCCCAAGCCCTCTTATTTGTAGTTTCTTCTTTGTTATGTATTTCCTATTAATCCTGTATATAGTGTGTTTGTTTAGATTTGTTTACACGCTGTCTCCTCCATTAGGTTGTAAACTTGAGTGCAGTGACTGTCTTTTGCCCTTTTTTATACCTTTGGCATTTAGCACAGTGCCCAGCTCATGGTAGGTGCTTAATAAAAGTTCCTCGATTTATTGGTTGTCTAAAAACAACCCAGGTAGTTTATTAAACTGTAAGCTCAATTAATTAATAATAATATATTGTAGTAAAAAAAAAAACTAGTGAAATCTTAGGCTGCAATAAGAGAGCTATATCCAGGTATGTGCTGAAGCCAGCTCAAACCCAGCTAGCAAGAGCTGATTGTTAAATTCCAGTGTTAGTATCTATACCTTTGAAATCAGCAAATGCTACAAATCAGGGCTTGATTTATTATTTTGTTGATTCATTAATCTTTTTTTTTATTAATGCCAGAGAAAAGGTTAATGATGTAGATTACATTTAAGAATGTGTCATGAATTCTTTTTTCGAGAATTGGTTATTAAACATTTAGCATCTCACCCCTGTAAATACCTTACAAGAATGGGAAGTGAGAGTCTCACTGCAATCTGCCCCAATCGGATCTCATAGAGCAGATTGCATTCCATTATGGACATCACATTTTTACAAAAATATTGACAAATTGGACAAAGTTCCAGAGAAGAGTGACCAAGATGGTGATGGACCTCAAAATCATGAAAAATGAAGGTCAATAAAAAGTCACGGGGGATGTTTAACCTGGACCCCAGAAGACTTATGGGGAATCTGAGAGCTGTCTTCTTGTATTTAAAGGGCACTCATTTGGAAAAAAAAAAAAAAGAATTTCGACTTCTTTTGTCTGGGCAGAGGAGAAGACTAAGAACAATTTGTGAAAATTTCAGAAAGATAGATTTTGATTCAATGTAAAGAAAAATTTCTTAATATTTAGAACATCCAAAAGTGGAACAAATGGCCTTGTCAGGTAGCAGGTGCCCCACAATGAGGGGTCATTAAAGAAATTCTAGGTGATTATTTAATTGGTGGTTCTGCACAGCATACTTTGATCCAAACAGTTCAAACTAGATGATCTCTCTGACCTCTCTTAATGTTAAAATGTTCATTCTGTTAGAGAGGATAGCTTGTTTGAGTTGTTTTGAATCTCTCAAACAAAATCAGTTCTTAGCCTCTTTTTGTGTGTCATGGACTCCTTTTTGGTCTCCAATGAACCTCTTCTCAGAATAATATTTCTAAATGTATAAAATTAAATGCATAGGATTGCAAATGAAGAAAATTATAATGAAATAGTTATCAAAACATGAAAAAATACTCACATATTCATAGACTTCAACATTCAGAACACCTACACTAAAATCCTGGCTTCCTTTTTTCTTCATTTCCTCTATTTACACTAATGCAATAATCATAGCAACCTAAGAAAGGACTGTGAGTTTGGGAGAGTTAAATATTAACTCTTATCTTGAGTAGTCTACACAGGTGGTGTAAACAGCATCAAATGCCGAAAAGAAAGGTCAAGAGCATGAGGGCTGAGAAGAGTCCATTGGATCTGGCAATTGAGAAGTCTCTAGTGACCTTGGTGAGAGCATTTTCAATAAAGCACTAGGGACAAAAGTCAAATTAAAGTGAGTAAGAAGGAAGTATTGAGTGTAGATTGATCATTCTAGAAGCACTTAATTTTTTTTTAATTTAGAAATTTCACCAGACTTTCTCCCAACCCTTGAAGTGTCTAACCTTTCTATAAGAAATTCCCATTTATCAAGGCTGAATGGGGTTTATCTTGGATTTTTATATACACTTCCATGTAGGGTTACTTCCTTTTGAATTTGTGTGATCCAGGGACAGCAATGAGGACAACAAAAATTTTTTTTTAATTTTGTTTTAGTTTACATCATTCATTTCCATGAAATTTTGAGTTACAAATTTTCTCCCCATCTTTCCCCTACCCACCACCCCAAAACAGCTATCCCAATGTATCTGCCCTCCCCCAATCTATTCTCTCCTATGTCTTCCCCCCTCACCCCTCTGACTTTCCAGTAGGGCAGGATGGATCTCCCAGCCACAGTGCCTATGTATCTCAAGTTCCAGTTGGATGTACTTAATAGTAAAAATAATAATAATTGTGTGTATATATATATGTGTGTATATATATATATATATATATATATATATACACATATGTATTTTTAACATTTGATTATAGAACTTTAAATTCTAGATTCTTTCTCTTCCTCCCTCATCAGCCACCCCCACTGGAAGGACAAGCAATCAAATGCAGGCTGAACATGTGTAATTAC
>CM053580.1:165901735-165920873 GCA_028627135.1 Pseudochirops cupreus | reverse complement strand
AGCCACTGGGAAGGAAAGGAAATCCTCATGGTTCCCCAACCATTGGCAGGGACAGACAGGTCTTAGTTCCACCCCTAGTCCACCCCCAGAAGTGTCCCCCTGCATGGGAGGCTGTACAGGGCCTGGTCAAGGGGCATAGCCAGGACCTAGCACTTTGCAAAATGCTTTATATAGGTTGTCTCATTTAATCTACATAACAACCCGTGGAAGTAAGTATGATTGTTATCTCCATTTTATAGATGAAGAAACTGAGACTGAGAAAGGTTGCCCAGTGCCTTGCCCTCTGAGTGTTTGAAGCAGGATTTGAATGTGGGTCTTCCTGAATACAAACCCAGTACTCTCTCTACTGTGCCACCGAGACTAGACATCTTAATCACTATCATTGAATCTTGAGAAATGGCATATTTGGTGGAAACACTTTTTCATTCTCTGTCGTTTCAGACTAGAAGTCATGGATACGATATACAAGGAAGAGGTTTCAGCTCAAAGGAAAGAGATGCTGAGGGGCAATCTTACTTAGAGTAGGTTGGAGCCCGATACATTAGCTATGTGACCATAGGTAAGTGACTTCAACTCAATGCCCTAGGCCAGTGTTCTCCAGGCTGTTTTAACAGTGCACCTCTATCAGTAAAAATTTTTTTCTTATTTATAGATTATACGTATGTACAACTGTACTAATTATGAAAATACAAAAAATACATTAAAATGGAGACAAATGAAATAAAAGTAACATAAACAGTTAAATATTTCATTTCATTTATTAATGGTATAAAATCTTTTTTTCTTTGCTCTAAAATACTGATTTCATTCTTTACATATCGACAGTAGTAGCACATTTTCTATATTCTGAGTAGTTAACTGCTTTTGATGTCTGCACAGTGAATAGAGCTCCTCTTTCTGAGTTCAAATCCAGTCTCAGGCACTTGCTAGCTGCATGATCCTGGGCAAGCCACCTTGGTTGCCTCAGTTTCCTCATCTGTAAAATGATCTGGAGAAAGAAATGGCAAACCACTCCAGTATCTTTGCCAAGAAAATGGAATCATGAAGAGTCAGACAGGACTGAAACAACTCAACAACAATTTGTTTCTTTAAATTTCTAGTATGTCTTGCCTTGGTGGATTTAAAAATTCTGGGTATTATACCTAAATTCTTAATAATTCACAAGCCACTATTTCTTCAGATTTGTTTTTAAAACATATTTAATTATTAATATTATGACTGTAACTGTAATGAATTTAAATTTTAAAATTCTCTAGTCTAATGAAAGGACAATTTGATGTTTGCCCTCAGTGTGAGCACACGCACTAGGTCATCATATTGTGTAGGACAGTGTCTTCTGTTACATAATACTACATTAGAAGTTATATAGCTTGTGTATGGACAGGGATATTTTAATTTTGAACTTTCTGTGTTTCTACATGTTTAAAGTATTGTAAAGAATAATGCAAAAAAAACCCCAAAGCCTAGTATAATTTTTATATGAAAATATTGTTATAAGTTTGTGTCAATAATTGAAAGCTAAGTTCTACTTTATTTCATTTTCTTAAATTATAATTTTGTTATATTTGATACATAACATACATGATATAATTATGCATAATACTTTTATATATAATTTATACATTTAATATATACAATATTGCTTATTTACTACAAAATGATTTTTATTCTAATGTCAAGAAAGACGGTGTTATCGTAACTGAAATTTCAAAAACAGGGCATTGTAAAGGCCATATCAACATTCTCTTCTCTGGTTTATTTGTACTGCCAACAAAACAAATAACGTCAAAAAATAATAATATATGATATCATGTAAGATGCAACAAAAATTATCTGGTTTTGTGAAAGCAAATATTGTCAGGGTCCTTTTTTCATGCAAAACATACTGAGTTCTGATCTATGTTAAAGTTGTTACTGCATTTTATTCTTTGATGAATGCTGTTGCCAATAGGTCAACATTTTTTTGTTTTTCTTAAAACGTTTGTTATTGGTGAATGATTATGGACTCTGACATATTCTAACTTCTCTAGATATCAGCTATAGAATAGTATTGAAAACACTTTCTTAAAATAAAACTATGGATACTTGTGGCTGGTTGAGGGATGGTTGAGGAGCGTAGGAGTGAGGTGAGCAGCACAAAACATTTTCCTGGAATATCTGATGAATAGAGTTTCTAATGTCGGGGAAAATGGGTGGGGAGTATTCACTCCTTAGCTGTCAGTGGTCACTCAAGCTGAACTGAATTGTAAGGCTAGTAGAGTAATCTTATAGACTACAACTGTAATCCACATTTAGACAGTCATTTCATCTCTGTAGAGTTCGGTGCTTTAAATTGCAATACATCTTATGAAAAGCGAATGTCATAAGCTAATTAATTCTAAATCTTCATCGATAAATCAGTTTACTTCACACAGGTCCATGAATTTTGTAATATATTTTTAATCAAATTGTTTATATTGAGAGGAACCTGGCAAAAAAAAATTTGTCCAGGCTCACATATCCTAGGGGCCACCCTCCCTCCCTCCACTTCCTCTCTGATCCCATGGCGCAGTCTTCATTGCTATTCCTCAAACAAGAAACACCATCATCCATTTCTGCATATTTTCACCGGCTATACCCCCCATGCCTAGAATTCTCTCCCTCCTCATCTTTGTCTCTTGGCTTCCTTCCAATGGCAGCTAAAATCCCACTTTCTACAGGAAGCCTTGCCTGACCCTCCTTAATACCAGTGCCTTTTCTCTATTGATTATCTCCAATTTATCCAGCATGTATCTAGTTGTTGTGTATTGTTACACCCGTTGGTCTGTGAGTTCCTGGAAAACAGAGACTTATTTTTGGTTGATTTTTTACCTTCCTTGGTATCCCCAGTATTTAACACAGTTCCTGAAACATAATAAATGCTTAATAAAGATTTGACTGACTGGCTGACAACAGAACAGGCTTTGGTCCTTAGGTTCGTCATCTATAAAGTAGAGGAAATAATATTCATTCTACCCATCTCCAATCCAATTCAACAAGCGTTTGCTAACTGCCCGCCATGTTCTAGGCATTGAACTAGATGCTCCTAAGTGTGCAAAGACAAAATGAGAAACAAGGTCTTCCTTCGAGGAGCCTATGCTTTGCTTGCCTTAGAGGTTACAATGATTGTGTGGTGAAGAACATGCTTTGTTAATTTGAAATAGCTAACTGTATCATTACACATTTGCCTTCTCTCTCTTTTTTTTTTTTGGAGGGGGGAAGGCAAGGCAGTTGGGATTAAGTGACTTGACCAACGTCACACAGCTAGTAAGTGTGTCAAGTGTCTGAGGCCAGATTTGAACTCAGGTCCTCCTGACTCCAAGGCTGGTGCTCTCCCTTCTCTCTTTTGCAAACTATTTTGATCCTAAACTAACCTGTTTTGGATGACTCAGGATCATCTTGATGATTGTAACACATGGAGGGCTTTTGGCACCCAAGATAAGTTTCACAAAATGTGCTTGGAGGCAAGGAGCATAAAGTAGCTCTTCCAAACATATTTTTTAAATCCATAAATTGTGTTGTTAGATGAAACCACAGGACCCTGGTATGGGCTAAACCATGAAGGAGCTTACCTGGGATGCGGCAGTTGGGGTATGTATGGAAGCTGTAGGAATTCCATCTGGTAATCTGTTAGCTCCCAATTTTAACTCATTATTTTTGCTCTCTAACTGGTTATTTCTATATTGCTGAAGGAGAAAAAAGTGCTGTCAGCAACTCTCTGACCTTTAGTGCCCTGGGGAAAAAAACCTGGTCACTGCTCTCTAGTTATACTTTTGTACTGTGATTTCTGAAGTGCTGTTTATGCACATGGTCTATGACCCTAGATTGCTGGGTTTTTAAGTTCTCACATCTACTTTTTCCATTGCTTTCTTCTTTCTTCTATTGCTATTATGTTTTCAGTCACCACTTTTTTGCTGTTCACAGAAAGCTCCAAACTCTCCCATGCCCACATATGTGCCCTATGCACCTTGGCTTCTAATCTGCTAAATGCAAGAAAACTAAGTAAGCCTAATTTTGTCTCAAATAAGGACAAGTGGACTCTGAATTGCATTCTTGTGTTCTGTCTTTTAAACCAAAGTGTGTGAACTTTGGCTGCTCAGAACCCTTTCCCTTTTTATGAGTTCTCAGCTGTCCTAGAGATGGTCATGGTAGTCAGATTGATTGTCCTTCATTTTTGAAGAGGATCAATGGCATCATGGGGTGATACCTTGACCTGGGCTTGAATTGGATTTAAGTGAGGCAGAATCGCACAAAGTCATCAACCTCACACACTCTTCCAGAATTGTTGAAGTCTAGTGGGAAGACAAAAGTCAGGCTGACTGGAACTCAGGATGCAATGGATGACCTTGGCATCTTAGATGTCTGACCAAGCTCTAAGTGCTCCACAGTGCCTGCTTTAGTCGCCTTCATGATCACTGAAACAAATTGTTCTCATCTGCCCATTGCACCTGAGGAAGTCTTCACATGCTTGGGACAGACATCCCCCTAACTCACTGATGGGTTTGTGGCCCATTGGTTACCGTCGATCTGCTTTAGCCTATCTATTGAGACATTTACCAGGTGTGGTTATTGCTCATGCTACAGCTTCTTAGAGCCACATGGGAGAGTTGAGTGTCAGGTAGACACCAAAAGTGAAGGAGCAGCCTTGAAAGGGGCTTGGCAAGCCCTCTCACCAGAGGTGCTTGAAAACCCTTACACCCATACAACCCATTCAGCCCACATACCTCCAGATAAATTAGTCAGGTAAGTGACTATTAGATAAATTAGCTACTACTGTATGCACAAGTAGATAGAACATTTAGCATTGAAGAGCTCATTAGGAAAATTTTATAAGGATTTTACCTACTTAGACTCAAGGACGAGAATGGTCATGAATTAATATAACACAACTATGTGTCACCTCCAAGTTAAAGAGGGAATTGAGTCCAAACATCTTATTAATTACTTGATGTGTAGGAATGACACAAAGCAATATGGTTGCATAGAAAAGCATATTCAGTAGATCCTTCATCACGTGGTACCTTTCTCCCAATGCTATAAAAGATGTCCTTCAGACTTGATAAGTGCACAATTCTTAGAGTGTGCCAAGAAAAGCTAGAAATGAATGGTTTTGAGCTTTAATCCAAAAGTAAAATTGAGTATATGTATAAAGATAATACTGATAAATGCTTTGGCCTTCTCCGAGTGTGAGGCATCTCATATAAAGCTATCAAGGAGAAAACAGTGGCTGAAAGCATTAAAGAAACTTACAACATCCTGAAATAAAAGCTTAATGCAAAGAACATAGTTAGAACCACTAATGCCTATTCCATACCAGTCTTAATGCACATTTTTGGAAGTGTAAAATTGGTCATAACAAACTTAGAAAACATCCTAACACAAACCCACACAATATTAACAAAACCTGGGAGCCATTACCCTAAGACAGCTACAGACAGATGAGCATTTCCTTGCCAAAAAGGAGGAAAAGCATTGGTAGACTTCTCAGGACATACGCTAGATAAATTAATAGAAATACTTTTGGAACAAGCAGACATCACTATACTTGGAAATCGTAAAGACTCATATAAAGTACACACATTTGCATTTGTCAGATATCACCAAAAAGAGCTTTATCTCCAGGTGGAATCTACAAATGAAACACATGGCTTTCCCACCACCACCACCACCACTATGGGGAACATTCACAGGAACTCAGCCAAGAAAGAAACATTGAACAAATGGTTAGCTTGTGTGGATTTGTTCATGAACCTGGAGGAGTCTATGATACTGATTCAGAACCAAGTCATAACCACCAGAAACAATACACGTGTTAGCTTTAAAGTACTAGGATTTAGTGATCCATGTAGCATTCTTATCAAGGAAATGGTAGGTTTTGTGAAAGGAATCACTGCAAGCTACAAAAATTTAGCACTTACTGAATACATAACAAAACATCACCTAGTGTCTAAAATTATACATCAGAGGCTTGCTAACATTCATGGACTGACAAATCCCTATACTACTATAATGGCAGTAGCAGCCAGTATAGGGCAGGTTCTTGGAGCCTCTACAGAGCATATGCAATATTGCATAACTGGCTCCAATTGAACACATCGAGACTTGGTAAGTCTACTTCAGGTCATGAATGATGAAGGGGCTTATTGTTCTAATGGCCTAAGGAGCCGAAATTGAGGGTGCATACAAAAAAGTTTGAATAGGTAGTATCTCTTCCCCTTCCCCTGTCCCTTTCCCTTCCTCTCTTTCTCCCTTTTTTCTTCCTTCCTCTCCCCACCCCCACCGCTCTCCAGTAAGGGAGACCTATGGGACTCCAGGTTCCAGGTTGGGGGAGGGGAAACAGCTGCAGCTACCTTATCTCCCCGGTTATGTATCCGTGAATGCATGGCGCCTTTTCTTTTATACTTGTTTATTATTTCCTAATCTTAGATTAATGAGTCCTCAAAGTGTAGGACTAGGTTATGACTTTATGGATTTCAAGTCAGAAAAGCGCTCTTTGACTCTTCAGCAGCTAGAGTCGGTAACAGAGACCACCACAGCACTGGTATTAGCAGTGATTGAGTCAGGCTAGGAGCCATTGTCGATTGACCTAGCCCAGTGGTGGATTGACTCTTCAGAGAATACACTTTATCCTGCAAGGAGCTAGCCCTAGCCTGAATGAGGAAGCAACTCACTCATTATACACCACTACTCTCTGAAGCACACTTAGTAGAGATTCCTCAAAGGAAGAAAAAAGACTCCCAGGGCTACCCCTTGACCTTACAGGTTTTCAGCATGGGTGCCTCAGTACCTTTATGATTCAATTTTGAATCCTCTGTCCTCTGGGACACTTTGTGTGTACAGAGGACAGAATGTATCTCTGGTTGGGCAGGATGTTTGGTGATTTTGTGCTTTCTATGCCTTCTCAGTAAATATCCTTTTGCAAAAGCTAATTAAAATCAACTGGTTAATCAATAGAGAGGAAAAATCCTGGATGAGGGTTCATGAGTGATAGTATTAAAAATCCCAATCCATCAGAGTTACCTGATTATAGAACTATGAGAGAAGAAGGAATCAACCAATTCCTCTTCTGCGAGATGTTCTTCTACAAATACAGACAAAAAATAGTTTTGAGAACTAGAATCAGAGTACCATCACAGATCAGACTATTGCCCACATTCTTCTGGATATAATATTGATCAATAAAAACAACCTTTTAAATAAATATTGCCATAGCAAATATTCACCACCTCCAACATATGAAAAATGAACAACTTTAAAATGTAAAGCATAGAAGAAATAAAAAGTGGCTGGGAATAGGATGAAGTACAAACCATACCCATTATTCTATCAACTGCTAGAACTATACTAAAGATAGTAAGCCTTCAGAAGATGAACTTTCATATGTGTATATGTGTATACATAAATCTGTATAGTTATATAGCTAATAATAATAAAAGCTAACAGTTACATAGTTCTTGGAGGTTTGCTAAGCACATTGTGTCCTTTATTTATATGTTTTATATTTTAACCTAAGATAAAAGGCAAAAAAACCCAAACACCTAACAACAACAGCTAGATCAGCGGTTCTCAAGAACAACCCTTTCATAGGAGTCACAGGGATCACTTAAAACCATAAGAAAACACATATTTCCGATGGTCTTAGGAACCGAGACATGGCTCCTCTATCTGTCTCCAGGCTGGTCCGCCCACATGCAGATACACCCACATATGAGTATTAAAGGGTCACAGCATTAGGAAGGTTGAGAACCACTGAAGATGGTCCAGTGAATAGAGTACTGGCCCTGAGTCAGGAGGATTTGAGTTCAAATCTTATTTCAGACACTTACTAGCTATGTGACCTAAGTTTTGCCTGCTTCTTTTTTTTGCCTTCAGTTTGTTTAGTCTTTCCTGATCTTAGTTACAAAAGGAAATTATCCAGTTTATGGTTTTATGAGCTTTGAAAGGTCAATAGAGTCATCAGAGGCCTCTGAAGCAACTGAAGTCAGTTAACATCAGTAACCGAGTCTAAAAAAAAATGAGTGGAACAACTGGGTGAGCACCTTGACTCAGACAAGGAATGGATTGACTGGTCAGCCAAAGCATGGAGTTCATCAAGGAGCTAGACTAGATGAACAAGGGGAGGAACAAGGAAATTGTTTTAACATTCATTTTTTTAAAAAGTTTGAATTTCGAATTCTTAATCTCCCTTCCACTCCCCACCCCCCATCCACTGAGAAGGAAAGCAATATGATATCAAGTATACAATGCACATGAAATCATGCAAAACATGTTTCTATATTAGCCATGTTACAAAAATAATAAAAAGCAAGAAATATAAGGAAGGTGAAAAAAGTATGCTTCAATCTGCTCTCAGAGTTCATCAGGTCTCCCTCTGGAGGTAGATAGCATTTTTGATTATGAGTCCTTGGGAATTTTCTTGTATCATTATATTAATCACAGTGGCTAAGTCTTTCATAGTTGATTATTGTTACAACAGATCCCAGGCTAACCCCCACTTGATCATTGTTTAGGCCCTGATTGGCTTGAATGTAAGCAGCAATGGTTTCTGTTACCCTGATGGTCTTTCTCTCCCAGATTGCTTTTTAAATTTATTTTATTTTATTTGCTAGGTAAAGAGACTATTCTCTGCGGCATTTCTTCCTAGTCTTAATCACCGAATGGGGGCTGCTTCAGTCAAAGTGAGACTTGCTAAAGATCTTAGCTTAAAAAGGCCAAGGTGTCCCACTGCATCCTGGGTCATTTCTAGTCTTCCTGATCTGTATCTCACCACTGGGTCTAGCTGGCTCTGGAGGAGAAAGTGAGGCTGGTGACTTTGCACAGCCATCCCTCACTTAAACTCAATTCCCTTGCTTATCATGGCATCTCCTCTTCTTTGAGAACAAAGGACAAATAACAACAACATTGTTACAATTTTGCTGTTACTATATGCAATGTTTTCCTAATTTCTACTCACTTGTCTCCTTATCAGTTCATATAAGTCTTCCCATGTTTTTCTGAAACCTTTCTGCTCATCATTTCTTCACAATTGTATTCATTCAACACAAATTATATTCTATTGTAATCATATGTCATAACTTGTTTAGGCAATACCCAATTGATGGGCACCCCCTCAATTTCCAATTCTTTGCTATCACAAAAGAAGCTGCTATAAATATTTTTGTACATATAGGTCCTTTTCCCTTTTCTTTGATCTCTTTGGGAAACAGACCCAGTAGTGATATTGCTGGATATGCACAGTTTTGTAGCTCTTTGATTATAGTTCCAAATTGTTTCCTAGAATGGTTGTACCAGTTCACAACTTCACCAATAATGCATTAGTCACCAACAGTCCCAATTTTTCCATAGCCTCTCTAGCATTTGTCATTTTCTTTTTCTGTCATGTTAGCCAATCTGACAGGTGTGAGAGGGAACCTCTTTCAATTTGCATTTCCCTATTCAATAGTGATTTAGAGCATTTTTAATATGAATATCAATAGCTTTGATTTCTTCTTCTGAAAATTGCCTGTACATATCTTTTACCATTTATCAATTGGGAATGGTCCATTATTAATGTGTTGCCCTGAAGAGCTCTTGGTGGTGACTCCAGAAAGAGAGAAAAGAATTCTCAGCACAAGGAGTCACAAAGAACCACTTAGCCCATACATGTATGCCATACTACTTTTGTACCACCTTACATTAAGCTTGAGCCCACTCTCCCTGGGGATCTTGTGTACAGAAAGGGAAAGTGCATCCCTGGTTTAGGTAATGTTTTTTATAACTTCTGCCCTTGCTGTACCTTCTCATTAAATATTCCTTTGTCAAAACAAATTGATGTCAATGGATTGATTGATATTGGAGAAAACATACTAGATAAGGGTTTGGAATGATAGTATTAGATGACAAAACCCCTCAAGGTTACCCCTAGAATCCTGAGGGCAGAGGTAATTAGTCTCCCTCCAGGGATCTTGCCTGCCAGTTCAAGAGGTGTGGATGTGGAGAGATAACCTGGGGTGAGAGTGAGCCAAACATACAAGATTCCTTGAAAGAAACTGAATTGCATTGGTTTCTGGAAATGATTATTCTTGATTCTTTTGGAGGGTTGAGAAGAATGGGATTTTCCCCCTTTTTTTCATTGTTTCATTTTGCCTTTTTGGTTCTTCCCTGTATAACATGATTTATTTTGTCTATCAGTTCTCTATTTTTTATAAGGTCAACCACAAACCATAACCACCCCCACATCCAGACTAGCATGGTCAGAAAGAAGCAGCTTTCTGACAGAATGAGGCTCTCCCTCAACCCTCACCTTTCTAGAGAACTACCTTATCAGTTAAACCTAATAACAGGTTCATCCCATGAATTCTAATGAGACCATTCAAATGAGTTCAGTTGTCAGCAGCCATCGTTCCTGAAGAAGATCTCACACAAGGAACATTCTACCCTCCCATGCCAAGGGACCCAGATGTTGTCAGGACATCACCCGTTACAGCTTAACTTAGTAGGAACATGCCTACTAGAAAGGAAGTTGCCAGAGCATGGGAGTGACTACCCTTGGATGCTGGGACAGCAAAGAACAAGGTCAGTACAGAGTGGCAATTCTAATTAATCAAGAACAATCAAGTAATGTGCTTCCACCGTTAGTTTGATGAAAAACGTGGGTTTAAACACACTCGCACAAGCACATGCACACACGCACGCACACACATACACACAGTACTTGGGTGATGGCTCTGAATTTAAATTGAGAAAATTTCATCCTTACTAAGCACAAAGACACCTTTGGGTAGAAGCCTGAAGGGCATCCAAATGAAAGGCCTTTTGAAATTGGTTAATAAAGCAAAGTAAACCCCTTTGATGGCTATGGAGAATGACACACTGAGCAGTTGGGAAGAAAGTAAACCTGGGAGTGAGGAAATCTGGACGCTAATACAACTCATCTTAGGTATGTCACCCTACCTGAAGTATGGAATGCTTCAGTTTCGTTAAGTAAAACTAACAACACCTGCCTCTCTCAAACCCAAAAGAGTCTTCTAAAAGACCAGATGTGGGGCGGCTAGGTGGTACAGTGAATAGAGCACTGGCCCTGGAGTCAGGAGGACCTGAGTTCAAATCTGATCTTAGACATTTGACACACTAGCTGTGTGATCTTGGGCAAGTCACTTAACACCAATTGCCCTGCCTTACTCCCTCTAAGAAAAAAGAATTAAAGACCAGATATAAGGTACATCTAAGAGTGTTGGGGAACCTGCAGGCTCGAGGCCACATGTGGCCCTCCAGGTCCTCAAGTGTGGCCCTTTGACCGAATTCAAACTTCACAGAACAAACATTCTGGCAAAGGGCTGCACTTGAGGACCTAGAAGGTCACATGTGGCCCGGAGGCCCCAGGTTCCCCATCCCTGATAGCTCTTTCTAATTGAAAACATTTTATTTATCTCTATTCAGGTCATTGTCATTTTTAATGACTATCTTGTGAAACTATTGTATCACTGTGATTAAAAGCTAGTGCATCTGGCCTCCTGCCAGATGAGAGCTGGGAATGATGAAGTGAGAATTCTTCCTCAGCATAATGATAGTACATTGCAACTTTTTTTAAAGAAAAGACAGAAGAAGTACGTGGGAACATTTGAAGTTTCATTATCCCTACTTGGAATTATTGTGGGAGGGATGTGAATTTTTTACAAAAGGGCTTCTCTTTCCAGCTTATCGGTGCTTGGCACACAGTTTACAGATTGACTGGCTGCCTTGAGCCAGGCCTCTACATCACTTTGTGGTCATATGCAAACCTTGCACCTGCATCCTGGCCATCCTCCTCATCCCCCTCTTCCTAGAACCTGGCCTGGGACGCTGAGACCTGGAGCTCTTAATTTACCTGCAGCCAGACCTCTCTCCACACTACTTTTTCCAAACCACACCATGCACCCTACTCTACCTCTACTTTTTAGCTTCTGTTTTACTATTAGAATATAGACTCCTTGAGGGAAGGTACTGTCTTCATTATTCTCATTTGTATCTAGACGGCACAGTGGATAGAGTCAGCCAGGGCCTGGAGTCAGGAAGACCCGAGCTCAAATCCAGCCTCAGACACTTACTAGCTGTGTGACCCTGGGCAAGTCACTTCATCCTGGTTACCTCACTTTCCTCATCTGTAAAATGAGCTGGAGAAGGAAAGGACAAACCATTTCATCATCTCTGCCAAGAAAACCTAAAAAGAGGTTACAAAGGGTCAGAACTGACTGAAACAACTTGACAACTTCAGCAATTTCATACAGTTCCTGGCACTTAGAAGTTAATAAGTGCTTTTTCATCCATTCATTTGCAAAAACTAATTAAAAGAGCATCAAGTGAGAGGAGGGGGAAGGGTAGTATGAATGTCTCAAAAAGAAAAAGATAGGGTGGTGCAGTGGATAGAACACTGGCCCTGGAGTGACAAGGACCTGAGTTCAAATCCAAACCTAGATACTTACTAGCTGTGTGACTCTGGGTAAGTCACTTAACCCCAATTGCCTCCCACCAAAATGACATAAATAATGATACTTTTTAAAATGACATAATAATGACACTTTTTTTAAAAAATCAGCTATCTAAATGTTTCCATATATAAAACTAATCAGAGTCATTTAAAAATTATACAAACTTTTCAGAGAACCTTTTAATTTTCACCTGGATGCTTAGTACCTATAGCTAACCCCTAGCTGCAAAAAAAGAAATAAATAAAATAACATAAAATGAAATGAAATCCTGAAAGAAAAATAAGTGAACAAAGTAGACCTTGAAAGATCTGGGGACCATGAAAAGAAAGGGACCAAAATTCTAAGATTAGGAAATTTCTGTGTAACTGTAATTTGTCCAAAAAATGTGGTGGCCAATCAAGAAAAATGACATTTCTGAAAATGGGGGCCAAATACACCTGGGGACCCATATAGGGAAAAAAAGAAGACATGCAAAAACAAAACAAAACAGGAAAATATTATGGGCCCCTGAATTTGTGTAGCTTTATTCTTTTCAAAATATTTTCACATACCTTTTCTACTCTGATCCTGAAACCAGCATTTGCAGGTAAGTAAACACAGGTGTTATTATCACTGGTTTATAGAGGAGGAAGTAACTATGACGCAGGTTAAATGACTTTTCTACTGTCACACAATTAGGACAAGATTTCGATTCCAACCACGGTCTTCTGATTCCCAGCTTACTGCTCAATTCTGCTTGATCAAACAAACACGTGTCAGTTGTATGCAAGGTACAGTCCAAGGCCCAAGGGATGCAAAGTTCATTGCACTACAGACCCTCCTATCCAGGGGTTTACAATCTAATGCTAAGGGAAGGTATGGATATAAGCAACTGCCCCACAAGGCAGGCAGAGGAGGTTTGAACAGCAACCCTTTCAGTAGTCGGATGGCATTGGAAGAATCATGTCTCTGACTAGCAGTTTCCTAATTTTAATGTGAAGGGCTTGGACTAGATTATTTCTAAGATCCCTTCTGATTCTCCATCTCAATGATCCTCATGGAAACAGCAAAGGAGAGATCCAGGAAAAGAAAGAGGTAAATTAGAAAAGAAGCAGAAATTAATTACTTTTACTTGGAATGTGTTAAAAAAAAAACTTTCAAACACTTAACACTTACTAGACATGTGACCTTGGGCAAGTCACTTAACTCCAATTGCCCTTCCTCCCCCCCCCCCCCAAAAAAAGAAAGAAAGAAACTTTCAGGAAGTTAGTGGCACCTCAATTAGTCCTTATAGGAAAGAAAAGACTTCAAAGGTGAGAATTTGCACATAAGGAGTGATCCTTCAGGAATGGGAAGGCCATGAGCACAGGCAAAAAGATGGCAGAGGTAAGGGAGAGAACAGGAGGCAGAAAATTGTTCAGTTTGGAGGTAGAGGCAGCAAAGACAGGGGAGCACTGGAGCAACCTTGAACAGCTGATTGTTAAATTTTCAGATTGAGGAGGTGGAGGGAGCAAAGACAGGAGAGCACTGGAGCAACCTTCAACAGCTGATTGTTAAATTTTCAGATTGAGCATTTGCACCCCCAGAGATTAACAATTAGTATAAATTAGGGGTTGACTTATTGTTTTGTTGATTATCTAGGCTCAGGAAAGTGTTAAACATGCAGATTTTATTTAAAGGTGTGTTCATTCTTCTTCCCCTGATCCCTCCTTGTTAAATATTTACCAGGACTGCTCTGTAAATGTTACTTGAGGTCAGTAAGGGTTCAATAGAAGGTTCAGGGAATGAAATCAGATTGGAGGCCTCGTAACTGGTGGCTAATAAAAAAATCATAATTTATTATTCATCTTATTAATAATAATTAAAAAATAATCTGTATAGGCAATGGGAAGCTCCTGAAGATTTTTGAGTAGAAAAGTAATGTGATGAGTGGTTCATTAGAAAGATTATTCTGATGGTAAGTAGTGTGGAGTGTGGTTTGGGTAGGGGAGAGACTAGGGGCAGGAAGATCAGACAAGAAGTTATTAGAATAGCTTGGGCGAAGTGACCTCTGGCAAGAGAGATAATAAATGAGAGAGAGACAGAGAGACAAAAAGAGACAGAGAGAGACAGTGACAGATACAGAGACACAGAGGGACACAGAGAGGGACAGAGAGAGAGAGAGAGAGACAGAGACACAGAGGCAGAGGAAACACAAAGAGAGACAGAGAGAGAAAGACAGAGAGGAACAGAGACAGACAGAGAGGCAGAGAGACAGAGACAAAGACAGATAGAGAGACAGAGAAAAAGAGACAGAGAAACAGAGACAGAAACAGAGATAGAGACTGTGAGAGACAAAGAGAGATATAAACATACATTTTCAGGCACTGACAAATGTGAGAATTTGTTTTGTTGGAGGGGGCATGGTTATGATGCAGGCTCTTCTCTCCTCTCCTGTCTTCTCTCTTGCTTAAATCTGGGGTAGGGGTAAAGTGGTGGAAGGGACAGATTATAAATACATAAACATACATATGCACACATATATATTATGTATATGTATGTATGTATATGTATATATATATATATATATATATATATATATAAGTATGCATATTAAAAGAATGGTTACGCAGGAAGAAATCTGATACTCAATTAGATTGACTTGGGTGGTAGCAGAAAGGAAAGGGTGCAGGAAAGAGAAATTATGAGCCTAGATTCACTATAACTTAGCAACTGGTTGAATGAGAGAGAACAGACATAGGAGCAGGTTTGTGTTGAGAGAAAGATCAAAAAGCTGAGTTTTGAATATTTGTTTGAGGTGCCAAATGCATTTCAGAGTTGAGATATATAGATGTGAGTTGGAACTATGGGCCTAGAGCTCTACAGTCTGGAGGGAGGTTGAGGATGCAGACATAGATTTGGGAGATACTTGTATAGAGGTGATTTGATAATTTATATCATAGAAGTACTAGAGATTACCAAGTGAGAGTGAAGACAGAGAAGAGATTAGAAGCAGAAGGAGGAAGGGGTGAGATTTCACGATGAAGAAAAAATAGAGATAGAGATGGAAGTATACATAGAGAAGAAACAGTAGTTCTTCAGTCAAGAAGAATTTGTGAAATGCCTAGTACGTGCCAGGCCCTTGAGATACAAAGAAAGGCAAAAACCAAACAAATAATTCTTGTTTTCAAGGAGCTCACGGTCTACTGGGGGATATAATACGCCAGGACTAGATACAAACAAGATAGAGGATAAGTTGGAAATAATCAACAAAGTTGGTTCAGTTTAGTCATTTTTTTCAGTTGTGTCTGACTCTTTGTGACCCCCTTTGGGGTTTTCTTGGCAGAGATGCTGCAGAAGTTTGACATTTCCTTCTCCAACTCATTTTTCAGATGGAGAAACTGAGGCAAACGGGGCTAAGTGACTTGCCCAGGGTCACACAGCTAGTAAATATGTGAGACCGGATTTGAACATGGGAAGATTAGTTTTCCTGACTCCAGATCCAGCGCTCTATTCCACAAGGCCACCTAGGTCCAATCAGCAAAGAGAAGGCACTAAAATTAAGAGAGATCTGGAAAAGCTTCATGTAGAGCAGCGGTTCTCAACCTGTGGGTCGCAACCCCTTTGGGGGTTGAATGACCTTTTCACAGGGGTCACAGGGGTCGCCTAAGACCATCGGAAAACACGTATTTCCGATGGTCTTAGGAACTGAGAACCATTGCTGTAGAGGGCAAGATTTCATCTGAGATTTGAAGGAAACCAAGGAATTTAGGAGGAAGATCATTCTGCTCACGGGAGATGGTCAGTGAAAATGTCTAGTCTGGAGATGGAGCTTCTTGGTTGAGGAATGACAAGGAGGCCAATGTTGCTGGTCAAATACACAGAGGTGATAAATAAGGTGAAAGAAGGCTGGAAAGGTATGAAGTGGGGGTGCGGGGGAACCAAAATGATGAAGAGCTTTGAATGCCAAACTGAAGATTTTTATATTTGATCCTGGGAGTGATAGGGAGCTCCTGGAATTGATTGAATGGGGGCTTGCACCAGCGTGGGTGGCAGTATCAGAGAATAGAAAGGTGCATGTTGGAAAGAGAGTACTAAGGTGAAATCAATTGGCCTGAGCAACAGATTGGATATGGGGATTGAGAGATATTGAGTAGTTGAGGATGACTTCTGGATTACAAACCTGGGGGACTAGGATGTGGTAATACCCTGGGAAATTCACAAGGAAGAAGGATTTGGAGAGAAAGATAACGAGTTCAGTTTTGGACACGTCGACTCTAAGATGTGTACAGGACAATCATTTTGAAATGTTGGCAGTTGGAGATGTGATCCTGGAAGTCAGCAGAGAGTTAGAGCTGAATAAGTAGATTTGAGAATCATCAGCATAGAAATGATAATTGAAACCAGGGGAACCGATAAAACTTCTGGAGTCTCTTGGACTTTTTCAGCATCCTGGCTTAGAGGTCCCTCAGGCAGTCCCAAGTCACATCTTCCTCCACCTGTCCATCATTACTCAGTATCACAGGAATCTTCTTTAGGCAACTACCCCCAGGCTTAGGAAAGAAACAGGGTTTCACCAGTGATCTCTTAAAATTGCATGATTCCTTTATACCGTATCACCAATTCCACCAAAAAAATGTCTAAAGAGTAGATAAGTCACCCTTATTCTTTGAATCCTTTTTTTCTTTAGGTAGGAAGATTTTTTTTGTCCCTTCCCACCATCCACCCCCAATCCCAAACCTCAATGCTGTGCTGTCTTTATATCTGAACAGATGGGTTTTGCTCCCCTGCCTCCACAGACAGGCCATTTTATGGAAGCTGAATTAGTGTGATTCACTAAGTAGAAACAATAATGGGTAGGATCTTGTATATTATTGTGGCTGAGGATGAAAGGTGATTCTTCTAACCAGGGGTGGGAAACTTAAAATGTCAAGGTCATATGTGGCCCACTAGGTCCTCAAGTACAGCCCTTTAGCTCAATCTGAACTTCACAGAACAAATGGGCCACATGTGGCCTTGAGCCTGCAGGTTTCCCACTCCTGTATCTATATTCTTAATTCTGTGGGTCTCACAGAACACCATGGCACCAGCTATAAAGATTATCCCTATCTATTTTAGACTAAATGTCTGGGGAAAGATTTTGTTTTGTGGTCTAATTCTTGTTGCCAAGTATGAGAGATTTGGTCTGAAACCAATGGTGTCCTGAATGAAAAAAAAATTGAAAACCCACAAGCGGGTGGATACCAAAGGAAATCCATGAAGTTACATAGAGGATGGGAGAGCAGGTGGGAAGAGCAAGGCTGGAGTTGGTAAAGGATCATCAGGAACATGGGGACAGGGGATGAGAAAAATGTCCCTTACTCTACAAGGTATTATGAAGCTTCAAGAACACGGTCTGCTGCTTACTAGCCATGAGACTTTGGGTAAGTCTTTTCACTTCTGTAAGGCTCAGTTTTCTCCTCTACAAAATAAGGGTATCTAGAGTCCTTTTCAATCCTAATGTTCTGATGATTCTACTCTGTACCCAATCCTGTGCATACTGAAGCATCCATCTGCAGTAGAATAAGATGGTGGTTTATGCTAAAGGAGGATATGAAGCTAATCATATTAAGAAGGAATTTAAAGTAGAGACCTTCCAAACAAGGCACTGAAGCCCAACAGTATTAATATAGTCAAGCAAATATTGGAAGATGACAGAGGAATGAAGTTGAATAAATTACAAGTTTTATCAGCTGTCATTGTGCTTTGGAATAGCTGAAAGCCCACTGTGGAAGATTAAATTATACATTTTTTACCTTTGCTATTTTTTTGTCAGTGTGGTAAAGTATTATGTTGAAGAAAAGTTTCTCTCTTCAGAAGTTTATGGTATATATTATGCACATGCATATTCAAAGGTTTATTTTTAAGTGTATATTTATATCTGTGTGTAGGTAAATAGGATCTATGAGAAGAATATGAATGTGTGGGCTGTGTTAAGCCTACTTATAAGTGCAAATGCTTTAATAGCCCACCCCTCTGTATCCTCTAGGGATTATACTGAAAGTAAAATACGTGAAATCATCATACATAAATTATTTCTGCCCTGGGCAAAGAAGCTTATTTTGTACACACAAGCACATACTTCCATATGCACACATCCTGATGACATTCAGCTACAAACAGACAAAAACATAGTCACCGCAATACTTGTCCAGACATAGGCATTTCCTTAGTTATATACCATGGTAAGGACTGACTGAATTGGATGTATTATAGGGCCTTTTTTTTTAGTGCTCCCATCACTTCTACACTGAATGATCTCCATCCCTGAAATATTTTGGCTAAAGGAAAGATATTGGTAAAAAGTCTTCTTTCCATCAAAATTCTATGTGTCCTATTTGCCAGTTCTCCCATTAAGTCAGTGATTGCAGAAAGATGGACAGCCTTAAGTGTCCCCCAAGGAGACTAAATGCTAATTCTTGGTTAGATCACATGGGTTTCTTCCACCTTCATTTTGGAACAGACATTCAGGCAGAGTCAAACTAGGTCAATCAATGTAGCAGGAGGGTTATCTTAAATTAGAAAACAGCTAGGACCAAGAACATATCTAATCGATTAAATATCCTCATGAAAAGGACTGAAGCATTAGAGGCAGAAAAGCAAAGGGGTGGAGGCTGGTGAGAATGGTATGGTCTAGACTCCAAGCTGCCAGGCTTTTCCTTCCTAGCAGTAAATGG
>CM053580.1:165875703-165898735 GCA_028627135.1 Pseudochirops cupreus | reverse complement strand
ACTCATTGGTCCAAGCTGGGGAGCTGGAATGCTCCTTGTTCCCCATTGCCACTTCCACTGTCACTCAGTAATCTCTCTCCTCCTTTAAGGTTCATTCCATTCATTTAAGACTCTGGGAGCTGCCATCTACAAATGTTTTGTATACCCTTCTTCCCCGGAATAGTTCAGTGCCTGGATCACAGTCTTTCCTTCCTCTCCAACTCCTACCCTCATATTAGAAGATGTCAACCTACATGATACTCCCTGAAACAACCTAATATCTCTGTTCCTCAACTCATTTTATATGAGCTATTTCTCTTCCCTACCTCATCTATACACAGAGATCTTGATCTTATCATCACTCACTAATGTTTTACTTCTATGTTCATGAAAGCTGAAATTCCCTTACCTGATCACAATCTGTTGTCATTCCACCTTTCCCTCTGCCTTGCACCCCCAAACTCTGTTCTTCTTCCTCACTGTAACTGCTAGTCTTTCCATCTCTTAGTTCTTTCCCAGGCAAGACCCCTGCCTTGGTCAAACCCTCCTCCCTTCCCCACCTTGATCCCTTAATGAATCAGTTTGGCTTGATGTTTTCTGCTTTCCTTGAGTCCCTTGCCAGAGCTTTTGCAATCCTCAGTACTCCAGCTCTTTCATTGCTCTGCCCCAAATAAATATCCTTTCTTTAGAGCAAGAGTTAATATTTGTTACTGTTGTTTTTTAAATTGGTCTTGTTCTTCCAGTGTCAAAAATGTTATGCCATGCTGTAGAGAATCGACAGCCCCTCCAGAAGCCGGGACTTCTTTTCAGACAGTTTGTTGTTAAATGTTCACGAGCACACCACTGGCTATAACCCACATAAATAAAGATTCTGGGGGGGAGAGGGTCCTCAATAGTTTTCAAGAGTGTAAAGGGGTCTTTTGAAGGCAGCTAAGTGGTGCAGTTGTTAAAACGCTGTATCCACCCTCGGGAAGACTCATCTTCCTTGTTCAAATGTGGCACCAGACACTAACTTGTGCGGGCAAGTCATTCAATCCTGTTTGCCTCAGTTTCTTGTCTGTAGAATGATCTGAAAAAGGAAATGGCAATGGTTTTTATTATCTATTATTTTGTCTACATTATCTTTGGCAAGGAAACCCTAAATGAGGGTCCCAAAGAATCAGACATGACTGAAATGACTGAGTGACAACAACAAAAGGGGTCTCAAGACCAAAACATTTGAGAACTACTGTCTTAGAATAATGTCTTTTCATGGGGCAGCTAGGTGGTGCAGTGAGTAGAGCACTGACCCTGGAGTCAGCAGGACCTGAGTTCAAATCCAGCCTCAGACACTTAACACAAAACTAGCTGTGTGACCTTGGGCAAGTCACTTAATCCCAACTCCCTGCCTTCCCCCCTCCAAAAAAAAATACCAAAAAAAGAATAATGCCTTTTCTTGAACACACACACACATGCACACACATACACACGTCTGTGCACATACACTCATATTATGAAGGAGAGTTATGAAATGTGTGTAGCATGAAATCTAATACTCAACTGATATGAAACTAACTAGAGGTGGGAAGATCAACACTACTTTTTATCAGGGTCATATATTCTGAGTCAGTCTAATGTCAATAGAAGCTTGCATGAACGACCATCAATTACCGACTAAAACCATATCAAAATGATTACTTGTTCTAAGCAGTTCCCAGGTCACTGTAAATATATATTTCCCTCCATCATAATCTCTCATGTGTTTTCCTCTTTGTTCCCCATCCACCCTACTTTACAAAGAGGAGGGGAACAGAGAAAGAGAAGGAATACGATTAACACAATAATCTATATATGAGATGGTTTGTTCCTATTCATCTTCCCTTTTCTCCTCACTTAACGCAGACTCTGATCTCTAGTTCTGAACTTTTTTTCTTCCATTTTACTACCCTTCATTTGGTCAAAGTTTATTTTGCTCGTGACTTTTCCTTCTTTTGAAAAGCCACTTTTATTTTTTTGTTTTACTTTTGTCCATCATTATTTTTGACTCTTCAGTCAGTCCCACTCTCAGCTCTCCCCATTCCCCGTCCTAGCCTGTTTCTTTGTTAAGGAAATTTCTATACCAAACTCTACATTGCACCCCAATTCAAGTAAACTGTAATGACTTTCCCCAGATTTTTCCTTTTTTTCTTTCCAAACTTAGAGGCTCTCTCCAAAAGAAGTGGTTTGTAAACATTAAAACCCAATGCAAATGGGAGTTCTTCTCTCCCCAGTTTTCATAGGCTCCTATGGCATCAGGAGCTAACATGTATAAATGCGACTGACCTGCAAATTTATTGACGTAGACATCCCCCAGTGAGGAAGCTCTCTTTACTCAAGCTCCATAAGTCACAGCTACCACTCAAGGGCTCCCTGGAACACAGAGAAATTCAAGTGACTTGTCCAGAGTCATCATTTGTCAGGGATGGAACTTGAACCCAGGTTTTCCTAACTCTGAGGCTATCTCTATCTACTATGCCATGCTACCTGTAAATGGGTGTGTAGAGATCATTTCTAAATTGGGTATTTGCCTGTAAATGACAGGTGCAAGAAAACATGGTAGAGATAGTAAATGAGAAAGGAATTCTGAGAAAAGAAAAGTCACTGTAGGTTGGTATAGTGAGGAAAGGTTTCAGGGAAGAGAGAAATTAAAATCAGAATAAGTGAGGCTAGGACCCTCCTGGGCGGAGCAAAGATAAGGCAATGGGATTAGGCAGGGCATGTGGGGAGGATGGTGTGAAGACTGGCCTGGCTGGAACTGAGAGTAGGGCATGTAGGGGAGCAGAGAGAAATAAAGAGGAAGCCAAGCCAGGCTTAGTGTGTGGAGCACCTTGAATTCTGAGGCTTTGGGGGACTGTTCCTTCCAGCTCCGGATTCTCTCAGTGTATCAGGCTGTGAGATGTTTTCCTCTGGAGGTCTCAAACCCTTGGCCTGTGAGCTTCAATAAACTATTTAGGGCAGCCCAAGTCATACTACACAGCCAGCTGACCTTCCATTCAGAAGAGCATGTGATCAAATTAATGTTATAAAAAGAAACCAAGAATTTGATAGGAGTTGAAAGAATAGATGTTACCGAAAAACAACATCTGTGCGTGAGTGCATGTGTATGATCTATATCAAACTGTTTGCCTTCTCAAGGGGTTTTGGGGAAAGCACTCTGCCGTACTGGCTCTGCTCTAATTGTTTGCCTTCCCAAGGAGGGGAGTGGGAGGAGGGAGAGAATCTGGGACTCAAAACTGAAAAAAAAAGTTAATTATTTTTATACATAATTGGAAAAAATAAAATATAAAAATTATAAAAAGTAAAAATAACAATATATCTTTGAGGCAGCTAAGTGGTATAGGTGGCAGAATAGATGGATAAAGGACTGGGACTGGAGTCAAGACCTTACTAGCTGTGTGACCCTGGGCAAGTCACTTAACTTCTGTTTGCCCCAGTTTCGTCAATTATAAAATGGGGCTAATAATAGTACCTCTCTCCTGCTAGACTGCCTCTAGTAGTGAGATCACCCTTCTTGCAAGAAGAAATAATTAAATAAATCCTTCCTGTCTCTGCTTTGAGATATCTCTGCTTATTTTATTTTGGGCAAGGGTTGTCTTTGTCCCACACAATGCTGATTAAATTTAAAAGCATGTCACAAGTACACACACACACATACACACACACACACACACACATCTCCTCCCCCTCTCCCCAAAGTTGATTGTTAAATATTTGCTATTTAAACCATGAGTTTAAATAGTTAAAACAGTGAGAACAGATGAGTTCTTTTAAGGAGAAAACATAGATTAAGTTGTTTTCTTTTTAAAAGTCGTGGAATTAGTAAGAGTCTGGCCGAATTTGAACTTAGGTCCTCCTGACTCCAGATCCACTGGACCACCGAGCTGTTCCTGGTGATTAAATTTTAAATAGCTCTTTAAGTAGAAAGTACTATACCTCAGTAATGTGAGTAATAGATAATCAAGAAGAAGAGAGGTCAGGAAGAGGAGAGTTTAGTGGAAAGCTTTCTGGATGAGAAGACCTAGGTTCAAATCCCAACTCTGCTATTTCAATATCTTTATGATCCTAAGTAAGTATTTTAACCTTCCTGGGCTTTACTTTCTTCTTCTATAAATTGAAATGGTTGGACAAGATGACCTCTAAGGCTCCTTCCAGCTCCAAATCTTTGCTATATTTGTTTCCATATTCTCTCCTCCATTAGATTGTAAGCTCCTTGAGGGAAGGATTGCATTTTTTTTTTTGTATCTCAGTGCTTAGTATAGTGACTGGAACATTGTAGGCACTTAATAAATTTTTATTGATGGATTTATTCTATGCTCTTTAAGTACCAAAGATTAGAGAATCAAAACACTGAAGTGTAATGGAAACTGAGAAGAAAGGGAGTCCCCCAAAATGAAAGGATTTTTGAATGAAATGAAAGGAGGATAAATCCAGGTACTCAGCAACAATGACTTTTCTTTCTTCCTCTGTCATATATATCTCCTATACAAAGCTATGACTAGTATTTCTTTCCCGTGGGACAAAAACAGTTGGGGGAAGCAAGAGCAGAGCAGAGTTACAGCCTGATGGGGCAGAGAGGGGCAGTAGAGTCACTGATGCTTCTGTGCCCAGAGCCTGTGGGGCCCATCCCCCAGACAGCCCCACCCAGGCCTGCACAGACACAGGCAGGGCAGGCGGGTACTAGGAGGGTGAAGCTGGTGCTATAGAACCCTAGGAATAGGAGGGGATGGGAAAGCAGGGCTGGACTGCATGGCCCAGAAATAACAGTCTTTGGACTTTCATATCCTACACCACTCCCCCTGTTTTCAAATTGGGAAAAAGCATCTGAGGCCCCAGTTTTGTTACAACTGCACTTTTGGCATGTTTCTGAACAGTGAAGAAATCGCTGGATCAGGTCGTCTGAGCCTACTCTGGAACAAAGGACCCCGAAGTGTCCTCTTAAAATATTTACCTCTGAGTCCTTCTGAATCATGCCCTCTGGGGCATCAGGAAGGTAGAGCAACATTGTCATGTGTGAAGGCTGACTGCCAATACGTGAGACACTGACAGAATCCACAGAAAGACAAGAATCATGGAATCACCATCCTTTTAAGCTGAAAAGGGATCTTAGAGGTTTCGATTCCTACTCCCAGGGATGTGTTGGTAAAGTATAACAGGTTCTCTGAGGGAAAAATAATGGTCATGCATTTTAAGGTTAATCTGCATTAATTAATTGTTAATTAATGAATAATAAATACATATTAATGCGCATTAATGATATATTCTCCATCGCTTTTTTAAGTCTAGACACTCAACAAAACAATAATTCAAACCCTGAATTTCTTTCTTTTCTTTTTTTCGCTTTTTGGAGGGCAATTGGGGTTAAGTGACTTGCCCAAAGTCACATGGCTAGTAAGTGTGTCAAGTGTCTGAGGTTGGATTTGAACTCAGGTCCTCCTGACTCCAAGGCCAGTGCTCTATTCACTGCGCCACCTAGCCACCCAAGCCCCAAATTTCTGAGACATAAATGCTCACACTGAAAATTTAATAATGGGTTCTCATAAACTAATAAAACTGGCTCTAGCGCCCCCACCCCTAACCATTTCACAAAGAAACTGAAGGGGTTGTCTTAGAATAATGTCTTTTTATGGGGCAGCTAGGTGGTGCAGTGAATAGAGCACCCACCCTGGAGTCAGGAGAACCTGAGTTCAAATCCAGACTCAGGTACTTAATATTTACTAGCTGTGTGACCTTGGGCAAGTCACTTAACCCCAATTGCCCTGCCTTCCCCCAGAAAGGAAAGAAGGGAGGAAGGGAGGGAGGGAGGGAGAGAACTCCAGTTAATCTGCTATAGGAAAGATGTAGGAATCTGGTTTGAGGTCTGATCTACTTTAAGGTATGTGAGAATAACAACTACTTGTACTCAGGACTAGATCATCCTTGGGGAGCTTTTTAGAGAGGTTGTTTTGTTCTTGGGTAGCTAGGTGGCACAGTGGATAGAGCATCTTGTTTGGAGTCAGAAAGAACCAAGTTCAAATTCAGTCTCAGACACTTACAAGCTGTGTGACTCTGGGCAAGTCACTTAACCCATATTTACCTCAGTTCCTCATCTGTAAAATGAGAACACAATGGAGAAAGAAATCACAAATCTCTCCAGTATCTGTGCCAAGAGAACCCCATGGATAAGTCCATGGGGTCATATAGAGTTGGACATGACTTTTGCTTTGTTTTTGTTTCATGTTGTTTTTCTCTACCGTGTGGGTATGTCTGACCTTCTGTTTCCATCTTAGAAATAATAATCTAGTAGGGGCCAAGAAGTAAATCTCCCTTGTTTTCTATAGTACCCAGAGTATTTCCATGTGCTCTGTTGCTCTCAAACAATAATGAATTGCATACATACTGTACTTGGAATCAGGAAGACTCGAATTCAAATCCTTTTTCAGATACTTGTGACTCTGGGTAAGTCACTTAACCTCTGAACCTCAGTTTCCTCAACTGTAACAAGGACTAAGAGCACCTGTCTCACAGGGTTGTTGTAAAGATCAAATGAGATAAAATATATAATGCACTTTACTAAATTTAAAGCACTACAAATACTAGTTATTATTATTAAGTGTTCAAGAGGAGATTTGTTTAGCAAGTCCAGAAGGATCAGCAGCACCCTTTGGTCCAAACACTACTGTTGGGGTTTTGGCCAAGCATGTGCCTCACTGAAGAGTTGCTCCAAGTGAATGTGAAATGTCATTCGGTGTAAGAGCTACCTTAACCCCAGAAAATGGTTCTAGGTATTGTTCTGGGTTCAATCGGCACAGTATCTTGGAACGGAAGCAAAAATAAAATCATCTTTCCCCACGAATCCTAAAATACCCTTATCCACCTTACCTAGGATGGTTGCCATGGCCTCCTGAAGTCAATAGGAGTAAGCAGTGAGAATGAAATCCGGGCGTTTTGTGACCGGAGACAATAACTTGTTGCTGATGGGAGGTAAATGGAGCCCTGAAAGCAGGGTTTTGTGTTATCAGGGAGCAAATAGAGCCAATCCATTTTTGCAAAAGGCCTTCCTGTATGAAAGAAAAAGCAAAAGAGATGACAGTTTCCCCACTTAACATCCAAGCCAGGCTGCTCCAACACATCTCCCTAAGCAGTCATTACAGTAAGACAGCCCCAGCCTGGGGGCTGACAGATGAGGGAATCTTCTATTTCTTAGGAAAAACAAAAAACAAAAAAAAAACAAAAAAAGAGACTCAAAAGACCCGCTTCTTACCACTTTTTATCCCACGGCCAGGGTTGCCAACCGTTGGTTCTGTTTTGTAGTTGTTGTTTAATCATTTTTTGACTCTCAATGACCCAATTTGGAGTTTTCTTGGCAAAGATATTAGAGTAGTTTGTTGTTTCCTTCTCCGGCCCATTTTACAGATGAGGAAACTGAGGCAAACAGGATTAAGTGACTTGCCCAGGGTCACACAACTAGTAAGTGTCTTAGGTTGGATTTGAACTCAGAAAGTTGAGTCTTCCTGATGCCAGCTCTGGAAGTCTATTGTACCACTTAGCTTTCCATATCAGACCTGCTTAATAAATATTGTACCACTAAAGCTAGTTACTTCTTACTAAAGCAGTGGTTCTCAACCTTCCTAATGCCGCGACCTATTGGTATGTAGGTGTATCTGCATGTGGGCAGACCCACCTGGAGACAGATAGAGGAGCAGTGTCTCGGTTCTTAAGACCATCAGAAATATGTCTTTTTCCGATGGTCTTAGGCGACCCCTGTGACCCCTGTGAAAGGGTCATTCGACCCCCAAAGGGGTCGCAACCCACAGGTTGAGAACCTCTGTAAATGTGGAGCTTACATTTTAAATGGAAGAAAACTATACATAAAGAGGAGCTGTAAAACCGTTTTTGTTTGTTTTGTTTTGGTAACCTCGCATTTACAAAACAGGTCAGGGATCTTCCTGGCAGGACTTCTGTCCCTTCAGAGAAGTCCAGAACTTGTCTAAGAAAATGAGGCACTACTTCAGAAATCAGCCTATAATAGGAAGCCCTGCTCCTTCTCCTTCCCCAAAGAATGTCAGTGTTGGAAGAAGCTCGGAATCTCAGCCCTAGAAAGGACCCCAGAGGCCAGCTAGACCAGCTGATCCCTGAATAAGATTCTGCTCTAAAACCTCCTCAACAAATAGTCATCCTGCCTTTGCTTGAAGACCTCCCCACACAGCCTATTCCAGTTTTTGACTGACTGTTGAGGAAGTTTGCCTAATTTTGCCTCCAAGCTACTTCCACTCCTGCTGCTACATCTGTCCTCTAGGGATGAACAGAACAAGTCTAATGTCTTTCTGGCCTCTCAAATATTTGAAGACAAACATCATGCACCACCTCAGTTCTTTTCTTCCCCAGGCTAAACATCCCAAGTTCCTTCAGTTGGTCCTTAGGCAGCATGATCTCAAGGTCATTGACTGTCCTGGTCATTATCTTCCAATGGATACTCTACAACCTACCAGTGCCTTTTTTCAAAATGTGGCTCCTAGAACTGAATGGAAGACCATAAATGGAGGATGGGGAATCAAATTAAATTACCTCTTCCCATCTGCTTCTGAGTCCTGGTGTCTGTTCTTATCTTAAAGTAACCTGAATTCATAGAAGCTTTATTGGCTACCATTGTGATGTTGTAGACTTATCTCAAATGGGAAATCCACTGAAATGTTCAAGACTGTTTCAGATGAATTGTTGAATGAGTCCAACACCTTTATTTTAGAGCTTGGGAAAATGAGGGCATTCAAGTTTAAATGGACTTATTTGGGGTATAGGTTTATACCCTAAAGAAACTAAAGAAAGAATTAAAGAACCCACATGTACCAAAAAAACAAAAAAACAAAAACAAAAAACATATAAAAGCTCCTTATGGCAAAGACCTGGAAACCAAGGGGCACTGGCTGAAAAAAAATTATATATGACTTAGTTGTAGATTATTGCATCATAAGAAATGATGAAAGGATAAGTTTCAGAGAAACCTAAGAAGACATGCATGAACACATGCTGAATAAAGTAAGCAGAACCATGAAAGCAACAGCACTAAAAAGAAAAACAAGTTTGGAAGAGTTAAGAACTCTGATCAACGCAATGGCCAATCACCGTTCCATAGGACTATTCACCTCCTTTCTGGAAGGTGACAGACTCAAGATGCAAAATAAGACATACATTTTCAGGCACGGTCAATAGAGGAATTTGCTTTTGTACTGCTGGGCGATGCATACCTGTTATAAGTCTTATTCTTTTCCAATGGGAATGGCTAAGAAGGAGAAGGGAGCTAGGGATAGAGTAGCCAAAAGTCAACCCCCCACACAAAAGAAAAGCATTTATTAAAGTACATGTTATGTGCCAGCATTGTGATAAGCACTGGGAACACAAAGACAAAACCAAAAGGAATACAGTTGCTGTCCTCAACGAGCTTATGTTTGGACGGACAAGATGATACAGAAGGGAGAACTGAGAAGAAGGAACAGAAGAAAGAAGGAAGCTACTTGTACAGGGGCCTGGTGGTGAATAGGGTCTGGTGCATAGTGAGTGCCAAACAGATGTTAGCTATATTTTTGTTCACATTTTAAAAGAAAAGGAAGTTATATATAACAGATTCTCAGCTTCATGTTCAATCTTTTTTTCCCCTCTGCTCCATTATGTATATGTAAATACCCATTTTATTTGGTGTTTCTTAAGTTCAGAATAAGAAATTTAAAAACAAACAACAATTTAACTGAGTGCCTGAGATCACAAGACAAAGACCAGGCCCCATGGCCTCATGGGATCCAACTAGAGGGCAGACACGTCCCCCGGCTCCTTGGTGACTGTACTTTCCATTCCACAGCTCAGACCTACGTACACCAGCACCCTAATCATGGTACACCCGGAAACTTCAGCATAGCGATAAAGCTGCTAATTGTATTTTCCACCCTTTATTAAAATTCCTTCTTGCCTCATGCCTGATGTACTGGCCTAGTGTGTACTGGCAGGATCTGAGCCTTTGAGTTACGGCGAAGTCGGCCCTGAATCAGAAGCTTCAGGTATGAAAACCTGCAGGTTTGGCAGCAGTGAGGAATCTGGAGCATTATTCTCTTCCTCTCCTCCTACTTCCCCCTCATAACCGTGCATAACAGGCTTAGTAATGTTCCTCCAGGAGGAAGAAGAGATTGGGAGGAAATGGTTGGAATGATATGAAGATAACCAGGATTTTCTCTTTCAAAATTTGCCTAATTCCCTCTGCTTTGCTAAATGAAGTGTCAGAGTAATTGCACTTGCTGTTTAGCAGGCAGCAAGTTTAGGGTGTTCTCTTTCTGCATTGGGGCACGAGGGTTGCACCCATGAGGCAAAACAATATGTGTTGCTCAATGTGTGTTGGCTAAACCTGCAGGTCTGTGAGACAGACATCATTCAGCTTACCAAATATTTGGTAGGTGTTTACTATCCATGGAGTTATCTGCTGAGAGCCGGGACAAGATACAAGGATAAAGAAGATATGTCCCTCTTCCATCAGGAGTTCTAGCTCTTTCCGTTATAATCAACAATCTAAGAATAGTTATTCTTCTATAATTAGATACTTAATAGTTACCATGTAAGTATATTATGCACAGTAGCATGACAGGATCTTATTGAGTCAGTCAACAGCCATTTATTAAGCACCTACTATGATTGTACCAAGTTCAGGAGATACAAAGAAAGTCAAAACCCATTCCCAGATCATTAGGAGCTCACATTTTAATGTAGGAGACAACAGGCAAATGACTATGGACATACAAGATACACACAAAGTACAGGGAATGTCATCTCAGAGGCAAGGCACTAGAAGGAGTAGGTGGCAAAGAGCCTCCTGAAGAAGGTAGGCTTTGCAACTTCAAGACAACTTCTTGAAGGAAGCTGAGGAAGCTGGGAGAAACAGGTGTGGAGGTCAGAGCATTCCTGGGCTCTGGACACAGGAACTCCAGCAAACACAAGTTCAGAAGAGTGCCAGGTGCAACAAGTAGGTGGATAGACCTTAAAACATTTGTTGATAACGAAGTTCGCATTTCTTTGTTGCATCAGGATGTATAACATTCTTTCCTAACAATCACCTTGTGAGGCTGACTGTGAAAATGGCACTATCTCTATTTGACAGGTGAGGAATCAGAGGCTAGTGAGTTTAAGAGATTTGTCCATGGTCACACAGTCAGTGACAGTTTGAGCTGGGTTACAAACTCACTTGGCTCGAGTCTTGATCCAGTAATTTTCCACAATATCCTGTTGGTACATACTTTTGGTATAGTTGTATCTGGCCTATTAGGAAAATCTAAAAATTATATCTGTACCCACACCATTGTCTGTATACTTAATAGTCTTAAGCAGTGGTGTCAAAACTCAAATAACCACTAACCTGTAAAGACAGATCCTTAGGGGCCACATACTGACTTAGAAAACCATATACAAATGTGGGGCAGCACCAGGCCTGGAGTCAGGAAGATCTGAGTTCAAATTTAGCCTCAGACACTTACTAGCTGTGTAACCCTGGACAAATAATCACTTAACCCCTATTTGCCTGAGTTCTTCATCTGTAAAATGGGGACACACTGGAGAAGGCATTAACAACCCTCTCCAAGATCTTTGCTAAGAAAACCCCACGGACTTGAGTCAGAAACAACTGAACAACAATGACGATGTTCTATTGTACCTTGATTTATTATATTTGTTCTGTATTTATGTTTATTTTTATAATATATATATGTTCTTTATAATATATAATATAATATATATATATATAATAAAGATATTTTTTTTTAAACTGATTGGGCAGAACCGGGCAGCAGTAGGCATTGATCTCTCTGGTCTAAAGGCTAGAATTTTTCTTATTAGAGGATACGTTATGGTGAAAAGAGCACCAAAGTGAGCCAAGGGTATAGGTTCTGGTATCATCTCCATTTCTTATCATCTGGGAGACCTTGGGCCAGTCCCTTCACTGTTCTGGGTCTAGCTTTTCTCATCTTTAAATGAGGGGATTGAATTAAATTCTCTTTGAGGTCCCTTTCAGCTAACTCTATTCCCCTAGCAGGCATTTACTTTTACTACAAGCTCAGGGTGTTCCAAGGAAACATGATCGTGCTGTGATTACCTGGTAACATTCTCCAAGCCATGATCACATCTTCCAGGGCTGGTGCAATCTAATTAGGTCACACAAAGTGCCAATGATGCAAAATGACTGAGCTGAGGCATTTATCATAGCAAAACCCTGAAAGGCAGGTGGATTGCAATAGACATGACAGGTAAGTTTGTCCTGTAGTGTGAGTTAGTAAGCTGTTTAAAGGGTTCAGTGATGAGGGCCTGATAGATTCTTAATCCTGATTTTCCGGTTGCTTTTATTCCATGTTTCACAAGTCTGCAAGTAATGAGAATGGGATATGAACCCCCAAAAGGAAAAGACCTCGTCTTTGGGATCTGGACCTGATTCCTTT
This sequence comes from Pseudochirops cupreus, assembly GCA_028627135.1. Classification (NCBI taxonomy): domain Eukaryota; kingdom Metazoa; phylum Chordata; class Mammalia; order Diprotodontia; family Pseudocheiridae; genus Pseudochirops; species Pseudochirops cupreus. Next base: position 165,886,298 of record CM053580.1, on the reverse strand, counting down.
TTGGGGTCTTTTATTTTTGGGAGTTCAGACCCCATCCCCATCACAAATTTTCTCAGAAAAGGAGCCTAGGTTTTCATGGAGTCTTGGGCTTGCCTGCTTTCACTCCCTTTCCCCCTGTCTTCCCCACCTGCTCTCTCTTACATGCATTGGCTAAAAAGAGGAATTGAGTTGGGCAGGCTTGGGCTCGTATGACTTTAAGGAGGGCATCGTGTCCAAAATTATCTCTTCTACTCACTCACATGGAATGCTATTAATTGGGGAAAGGAAGTCTTTCATTGCAAGGAGAGATAAGACTGAAAATTTGCCTATATCCAGAAGTGGGGAAAAACTACTTGAATTCACACCTAGGTATAAATCACTGGTTTATACCTTAGATTTTTAAAGTGGCTTATGTGGAGGGAAGGAAATATGGAAGACATTGAGTATCTAACTGGGTGGAAAGGTCTACCATAGAGGAGGAGAAAGAAGAAGAAAGAGGACCCTAAGAATCATGATTTTCTGTCTTTGCCAACCTAAGAATGTCTGCACAGGCTACTGGGCTCAGCCATAGGACAGAAGTCAAACACCAAAGAAATTCTAATTTGCTTTGACCCTTGGCTAGACTTAAAGCCCAGCCCCTACATACTTCCCAAAGGGTAAAATGAAGACTAAGCATACAAGTCAATGCCTCCCACGTAGAAGATTTAAGTCTGGAAAACAACATTTACCTCAGGGCTCTATGATTCTCCTTTGATGAGGGTAGAAAACTCTTCATACCTTAGCAGGATCAGAGACTCCCTTAGGATCCCAGGTATAAAACTGAAAGAGACCTCAGGGTTCAACTTCTCATTTTACTGATGAAAGGAGACTGGATCCTGGAGAAGTTAAGTGATTTGTTGCCCAAGGTCACATACAAATAGTAAATAGCAAGTCTTGGATTCCAATCCAAATTATTATTTTTTTCTTTCTTTCCTTTTGGAGGGGGGAAGACAGAGCAATTAGGGTTAAGTGACTTGTCCAAGGCCACACTGCTAATAAGTGTTAAATGTCTGAGGCCAAATTTGAACTCAAGTCCTCCCGACTCCTGGGCTGGCGGTCTAATCATTGGGCCACCTAGCTGCCCCCAGTCCAAATTCTTTACTCCAAAGTCAATGAATGTTCCTTCTTTGGAGGACAGACACAGAGCTGGCAGCCTTGCCTAGCCTCAAAGCTGTCCCGATGGCTAGAAACTGCTATTGGAATTTGTGCCTATTGCCACAGGTTCTGAGAGTCTAAGAGAACAAACATACCAAAAAAACAAAAAACAAAAAACCAAACAAACAAAAAAACACTTTAAAAAACACCCAATAAGGGGGCAGCTAGGTACAGTGGATCAGATCTCGGAGCCTAGAGTCAGGAAGGCCTAAGTTCAAAACCAGCTTCAGATTCTAACTAGCTGTGACCCTGGGCAAATAACTTCACTTTTGTTTGCCTTAGTCTCTTCATCTGTAAGAGGGGATAAGAATAGCATGTGGCCTTGAGGCGCAAACAAGATAATAACTGTAAAGCGCTTAGCACAGGGCCTGGCACAGTGAATGTCATATAAACATTAGCTAATATTATTTTTTTAAAATAAGCATTTACCTCTCACGATTTGTGTGAGAAGCCCACCAATAAAACTAATGAGAGTCATTTGCTTATTTGAAATGTAATACATGTTGTGAGGCAGGGTAGGTTCTATAAACTATTTCAGTAGCTACTCATGTATCTCCCCTACGCTGGCACAGACTTGCCTAGCGATTAGGCCTTGTGCTCATAGTGAAAATGGTCTCTAGTTTGTGGGGAGACAAATATTCTAGAACCTCTTCCCTTTCTCCTCCTCCGTGCCCGCTCCTCCTCCTCATGTCTCCCCCCCCCCCCTTCCTGCACCCCTCCCATTCGAAGCTAGCCTCCCTCCAGGTCTCTGAAGCCTTCCTTTGTGTTGCAAGCTAGGGCAGGGAAGCCCAGCCAACGGGAGAACAGGGCCCTCGAAGGCATTAGCATTCTGGTGAATGGGGCTCTGGGCCCCAGGCTTGCAGTTGAATGTTTTCTGGAAATTAAATACAGAGCAGCAGGAAGCGGAATGTGACCTAATTAGCAGTCTGGTGTCTGAAGCTGACCTTCTTTGGGCCAGCTGTCTGTGTTCTAAGGATAATGCAGCTGCTGGGGTCTCTTCATCAGCACAGCCAGGTGGGAGGGAGAGGGTGGTGCCAGCCCAGCAGCCCCCCTGAAATGGAGTCTCGTTGGGGGAAACACAGCACAGCAGGGAAGACTACCCTTGTAAGTCTCCAGATGTTTTCAGAAACAAGCAGAAATATTGTTACAAAGGTTCCCCACCTCCCACCCCTGAATTGGAGAGGTGGGAGAGAAAGAAATTTCTTATTGATAGAAAAAAATAATTTAAAAAAACCCCAGAGCTAATAGAATGAACCATGAAAAAATCGTGCGTGCACACACACACACACACACACACACACACACACACACCCACACCCACACCCACACCCACACACACACACACACACACCACACACACACACACACACCACACACACACACACACACACACCACACACACACACACACATACCACACAGACACACACACACACCACCTCAAGTCTATTAAGGGGGATTTGGCTTAATGACTTTAATAGATCAGGCGAGCTGGTAAGAAACAAGCCAAGGGCTTCCCAGTGGGCGCTGCACGGCACCTTCCCACAGCGTTTCATGCGCTGTTGTCTTCTGGTGGCGAGAATTCGCCTTCCTTCCATAGGAGTGGCACCGGGAGTGTCAACTAACCAGGCTGGCAGTGTAATTAATCCATTGTTTAGTATTATTGAAACACACTACCCTGCAGCCCTTCCCTGGCAGCTGTCCCAGCTGAAGAAGGGGGAGGTCCTTCTTTGCTCTAGTGGAGCTGGGAAAGAAGGGATGAGGGATGGCAGAATTGAGACATCAGGTCCTAGAAAGAGCAGCTACTTTTTACATAGGCCTGGGCCAAGCCTGGTTGTGAAAGGACAACATATACCTGATTTTCACTTCCTGGGGTAAACAGTTTCAAATGGGAGGAAAGGTCTTTTTGGCTCCTGATGATAAAGCATATTTTTAAAAAAATTATTAATATCTTGTTTTTGCACCACCTTTATTTCCAAATATTGATTCCTTTCCTTTCCTTCTTCTCTACCCAGAAAGTCATCTGTTTACAAAGGGTTAAAAAAAAAAAAGAATTAGGGCAAAAAGAACAGTTCAATAAAATCAATGGACACATTAGCAATGTCCCACACTGTCAGCCCTCTGTTCCTGAAGAGAAGGGAGGGAGGCACACTGAGAAAACATATCTTCCCTCCGGTCCTGGGGAGATGGATGGGCAGTGAGTACAAGGTGCTACTGGGGCAGAGGGAGTGAAGGCCCAACCTTGTTACTTCTTCATCATCCCTGCTTTCCCTGGTGAATTCCACTACGTGGGCCTTCCTTTATCTACATTTCAGAAGGGGAGAAAATAAAGAGATAGACCTCCAGCAACAAAAGGGGTCTGGCTCTCAGAATCCTATACCAGGGAAGGGTGGATTTTTTTCTTTTCTTTTCTTCTTCCCCCCCCCACCCCCCCATTTCTGTTTTCCTTGATTTTAAACTCTTGAGGGCAAGGACATTTTAGTTTGTTCACCAGGGCCTAGTACATAGCATGCATTTAAGAAATGCTTGCTAATAATATTTACTATGTGCCAGGCACTGTTCTAAACACTTTAAATCATTATCTCAGTTGATCCTTGCAACCACCCTGGGAGGTATGTTCTATTATTATTCCCATTTTGCAGATGAAGAAACTAAGGCCAACAGGATTAAGTGACTTGCCCAGGGTCACACAGCTAGGTGAGATTTGAACTCAGATTTTTCTTGACTCCAGACTCTATGCTCTATCCACTTTGTCTCCAGGTGCTCCTGAATTAAATTGGCTGGCACCCCCAAAGCTGTCAATATCTTAACACACTTCTGTACCTGTACGTTGCTACCACCAGTCTTTGCCTTGCTGCTATGGAACTCCAATTCCCTCAGATTCTCCTAACCTAAACTTGGTTTTTTTTGCTTCCCCTTGATTCACTCGTCACAAAACCCAGATTTTTCAAAAAGAATTTATTAGCCCTCCACGGAAATGTTTTCTTTTTTTTAAATGAGAACAATACTTCCAATAGTGAAGACTTATTATTACACAGCATGAGAAATCTATACTAAAACATTACCAGTCTTCTTAAAATTGATTGGCATAAGCTTCCTAACTCACTGAACAAAGTGTCTTGCCCTCAAGGAGATTATTTCCTAAAGTGGTAATGAAAGATACATATTCATATAATTAGTATAAATGCTTAAGGCCCGGACATCTCAGTAGAATCAATCCAAAGGAAATTAGGAGTGGATAAATTCTTATTCAAATCGAAAGAATCAAAGAGGGCTTTGGATCATTGAATGAAAGTCAAGGATGCTATAAAGAGAATATTTCTTGGGCGGAGTGGAAAGAATTAGGCCTTTGAGCCAGTTTGGAGGATGCCCATTTCAAATTTCACTGCCAAATCTAGCAGCGAAGGGCTTCAGAGAATTGCAAAGAGAGAATTGCCCTGGGAGAAGAGGGAAAGGATGGAAAAGAGTAATTTCTCCCCCCCTTCCTCCACTATCACATAGAACAGGTAACAGCTTTCTGGACTTGAAAGATTGGAAGAAAAAGAGTGTCTAGTGTGTCCACTAGAGCTGGTGACAGTGTTCCTAGGACAGTAGTGACTAATGACAGTGTCCATCTTAGGAGTTAAGAACGCACCAATGACACACTAGACACACCAAAGAAAGTTAGCTTCAGTTTTATATCTTCAATTTCATCTTGGGAATTGTGACAATAAAGGTAATAATCTGAGACATTTATTAACATTTGCTAAGGTTAACTCCATAATAAAAACAAATCAGGTGTTTATTTCGAAGTTATGAAATTTTGAAAGTGATTAAATTTATATTCTTCATATCAAGGAACTTTCCAAAAAACCAAACAAATAGGTATTTAAAAGGCTTGGAGGCCAGAAGAGAGCAGTCAATGAACATTTATTAAGTACCTACTTTGTTCCAGGCACTGTGTTAAATGCAAAAGACAGTCCCTGCTTTCGAGGAGCTCATAGCCTAATGGGGAAGATAACATGAAATTCAGTTATGCATGAATAAGGTAACTGAGGATAATGGGTAAAGGAAAGGTGCTAGAATGGGGAAGGGGGAAAGAATAAACATAGCATGTTTCAGACACCATGCTAAGTACTTTTTACAAATATTAACATCTCATTTGGTCCTTACAGCCACCCTACAAAGTAGATGTTATTATTATATCTATTTTACAATTGAAGAAACTGAGGCAGATAATGGTTAGGGACTTGCCCAGCTAGTGAGCATCTCAGTCTGAATTTGAACTTGGGTCTTCCTGACTCCAAGTCAATACTTTATCCACTGCGCCAACAGATACCTGGGAGACCATCTTATAGAGGATGAGATTTTAGATGAGACTGATGGAAATCCAGGAAGGCCAGAATATATATAAGGAAGGAGAGTATTTTAAGTATGAGGAATAGTCAGTGAAAATGCCTGGAGTCTGGAGGTGAACGTATTATGTAAAGAAGAGTAAGAAGGTCACTGTCATTGGATCTCAGTGTATATGGGGGAAAGGAACAGCTAGGTCAGCGGTTCTCAATCTGTGGGTTATGTTCAATTTGTAACAATGAAAATACATCCTGCATATCAGACATTTATGTTACGATTCATAACAGTAGCAAAATTACAGTTATGAAGAAGCAACGAAAATAATTTCATGGTTGGGGGTCACCACAACATGAGGAACTGTATTAAAGGGTCAAGGCATTAGGAAGGTTGAGAACCACTGAGCTAGGTGGTGCCATAGTGCATAGAGTGCCAGGCCTGGAGTCAGGAAGACTTTCTGAATTCAAATCTGGCATCAGATACTTACTAGCTGTGTGACCCTGGACAAGTCACTTAACCCCGTTTGCCTCGGTTTCCTCATCTCTAAAATGAGCTGGAGAAGTAAATGACAAACCACTTCAGTATCTTTGCTAAAAAACCCCAAATGGGGTCATGAAAAGTCAGACGTGACTAAACAAGGACAATTATTCAATCCATAACATAATGACAATGATTGTTGATGATGGTGATGTACAATTAAACCTTACTCATCCTTTGAGGTAGGATTCATAGGACTTCAGAGACATTGGGTAATCTTTAAATTCATTTTCAAGATATCACTTATTATTATGCTCACATTATAAATGAAGAAACTTTTCAATCACTGATTAAGTCCATAGTGGACATAGGGATTAACTTTTTCTCTTCTGAACTCTGTGCATTGAAACACTCATACTGAATGCCTTTCTTATTACTTGGGAAATTAGCTGCAGAACAGGATGGTATTACCTATCTTCCTTTCCCTTCAGAGAAGAAAGCTGGTAGATACTCTAGCTTTTAGCTGCCTCCTGACTCCCTTCTCCAGGGGACCAGTGACCCAGTAGTCCTTTCCATCAGAATTAAATGGACCTGGTCCAAGCTGAGAAGCAGCTCTTGTATGCTTTTCATATTCTCAAGGACACACAAAGCAAGCAAAGATTAGACTGAGTGAGGCTGACTGAAAGATCATTAGGAAGCACAGGCTGTTACTGTTGTTTAATTAGAAGGCTATTGGATTGCCAAGACCAAGGTGGGCTTGCTCCTCATTTCCTATTTGACGGCCCCCAGTGGCAACATTTTAGAGATTAAGGCTTTCTTGCTACACTAGTAGTGTGTGGTATTTTGCTTTTTTTCCCCCCTCTTGTTTCTAAACCCACTGAGCTGAGAAATAGAATTCCCTGTTCTTGTCTTGCTGCTGGCTGATTAGCCACCATAGGCTGCTACCTGCGGGCACTTTGGACTCTCAGCACTCCCTGCTTGGCTGTATTTGTTTGCCAGTGTCTTCTCTAAAACGTGTGTTTGCTGATTGTGTCCTTGTCCTTGAAGGAGGCACCCTGCCTTCTTCTGTGTTGGGAAAGGAATCCGAGGTTGTATTTCGGTCTCTCTCTATAAAATCTCCATGTTGGATAAACTATGATTTTATTCCCACCAGATAAACGATTTTCCAGCTGCTTTTATTTTTCACCTGGGATGGAAATGGATATGGGAGGTTTTCCTGAATGTGAAACCAGGAAGGGAAACTCAGAGATGGAGGTTGGGATAGGTACAGAATAAATCTCACTACAGTGTCTCAGAGGCTAAATGCTTTTGAAGCCCTGTGTGTTTGTGAGTTCATTCTGATATTTGTCTTGTTACAAGTGGGATGCCATGTACAGTGGTTGTGCAGCTGCTTAAATCTCATTTGTGTGACTAAGACACAGTAGGATTAGTTTCTTGTGAAAAATAATTCATTCTGGTTTTTTGACTCTGGGGTATCTCCAAATTACCACAAACATGGCTCAAATATGTTTTAAGACATGTTTATCTAATAAAGTTTTCTTCAATGTGGAAATGAATGATGTCAGACTATCTCCTTGAAAGAGTTTTTCTTTTTTTTTTTCTTTTTTCAAAAACAGGTCAGCAAACCATGAACCTGAAAGAACATTCCCTTGTTTTGGAACTTTTCCTTATACTCTTCCTTTAGTGTTATGAGAATTCACTCAGAAAAAAATGATAGATTTTCATCAAATCAGGAAATTTCAAGACTCCATTCATTCAGATTCCTAGTTTATCTCATTCCTCCAGGCAGAAATGAACCTGGTTCATTCCAGGGAGACAAATTTCTGTCCTCTTTTGAAAAACCTTTGGAAGGAGAATTCACTACCTACCTCATTCGTATATTTCGGTCTTTATTAATTTTGCTCTTAGGAAGTTCTTCCTAAAGTCTAATTCAGATCCCTCCTGTTCCAGTTGATTTCCACTTGCTATTTTAACCTCTTTTCTTTTGTTCCATGTCTAGAGGAGGTGAGGAGCAGTCAATCATAACACCCCGACCCCCACCCCCAAGCACATACATAAGAGCTCTACAGATGTGACATTAGAATTTGGTTTAAAATGTGCACATGGGAATTCAAAGCTAACTGCTGAGAGCCATCCTCTTGCTGCTGGAGGATCTAACAACAGTGTAGTCACTGCTGAGTAAAAAATGGAATGTGAAAAAAGGGAGAAACTGGATTTCACATGACTTTATTTCCCTTGATAAAGGAATTTCAGGGTCCTGCTTTGAAATTCTCCTGCCCATATCCATTGATAGAGTCATTGAAGATCCAGAATGTAATCACAAGATGTTTCTGATATGTTAGAAGTACCTGAAGGATGCATCTATGCCCTGATTGGTTGAACTGCTCCTCTGAGTGAGTCTAGAAAGGCATGGACTATAGGAGGCAGGCAAGGCTGAAAGTAGTCATGGAGTGAGATTCTTGGGGGATGGAGAAGGAGAGGATTTCTTTTTCCCTTCTTCCTTAATCAGCCTTGTAGCTTTGATAGAAGTTACTGGACCAGTAAGAGACACTGCATCTGGTGAGATTCAGAGACACACATTCCGGATAAAATGGAGACAGAAAAAGGACTCACATGTACAAAAATATTTGTAGCAGCTCTTTTTGTGGTGGCTAAGAACTGGAAATCGAGGGGATGCCCATTAACTGGGGAATGGCTAAACAAGTTGTGGTATATGAATGTAATGGAATGTGCTATAAGAAATGATGAAGAGGTGGACTTCAGAGAAACCTGGAAAGACTTATATGAACTGATGCTGAGTGAGAAGAGCAGAACCAAGAAAACATTGTACACAGTAACAGCTACAGTGTTCGAGGACTGATTTTGATAGACTTAGCCGTTATCAGCAATGCAAAGACCTAAAACAATTCCAAAGGACACATAGTGGAAAAATGCCATCCATATCCAGAAAAAGAACTATGGGGTTGGAACGGGGAACAAAGCAGACTCTTTTCTTTTTTGTTTTGTTTTATTTTGTTGTTTTTTTTTTCTTTCTCATGGTTTTTCCTATTCGTTATAATTCTTCCATGCAACATGACTAATGTGGAAATGTGTTTAATAGGAATGTATGTGTAGAGTCCATATCAGATAGTAAGTTGTCTTTGGGAGGGAGGGGGAGAAAATTTAAAACTTAAGGAAGTGAATGTTGAAAACTAAAAGTAAATAATTTAATAAATTGGGGAAAAAATAAAATGGAGACAAAAAGACAGACCCCTAAGAGAGGAAGCATCTTCAAGAAGTGGGATCCCCGGCAATCCAGAATTAGGATACATAGAGAGGACTCTGGGAAGCTAGCACGAGGCTCTTATAAAGAAAAGAAAGACTTTGCAGGCCCTCAACTCTCATGGCCTTTGCCATGTTTGTATCCTTCATCTGAGCCTCATGAACATGGTATTCTCAATAGAGTGCAATCTTCCCATTGGAATTATGTTTATTTGTATGCTCAAGGTTTATGGGGGGAATGTTTGTAGCTAATGTTCTTTACTATGTCATCTTAGTAAATGTCTTTGCTAAGAGCTAATTGAGTCTACTGGCTGATTGTTAATGAAAAGCATGGTGATGAGGGCTTGTGAACTAGATTAGTAAATGTAACCACCTCTTTGGGGACCCAACCTGAGAATTCAGGTACTAGTTGGATGAGTTCACCAGAGGGAATGTTACACTTTCTGCCTGCAATTTAAGAAAACAGATGGTTTCCTGGATATAGCTTACATAAACCTTTATTATAAATCAAACAATTCATGTTTCCAGGGAGGAAGGAAATGCTTCAGTAAGAATACATTAAAATAGATAATTTCCAACTAAATTTGAAGTATAGGTGAAAGTATACTATGGAAAGGAATGAGGCCGTTAAAAAAGGAGGCTCACACAGCATTTCCCTGTGCCTACTCTTTGAGTGTCAGTAAAAGAAGAAAATCTCATCCCTTTCTCCCCATGCATACAAAAGATGATAGCAGATAAGACATGCTGTCAAATGCTGATCCATTAAAACCCTGTAATAGCTAATATACAGTTTTCCTTCTACTACCCTAAAAAGAAAATGGAAACAAAGAGGCTGAATAATGTCAAGATGGGGGGAGAAATAAAAAGGGAAAAAGGCATAAAGTGGAAGGAAATCTAAGGTCAGGCAGGCATGTGGGACTTAGACCCAGCTTCTGTGGTTTTTCGTAGGCTAGCTGGGGGTGTCACAAAGTGAGGAATTTGTTTTAAAATTATAAAATGATAATCAAAGAAACACTCCAAGTTTCTGGTAAAGACAGAAGAAAGTCTGACTGTCTGGGGAGAGGAAGGACAGTGTCCTAGGACACCGTTGCCTGGCAAAAGTGAATGTGCTCTCTAAGAGAACCATGGAGTGTTTGGCTCTCCCGGGCAAGCATCCATCCCTTGATTGGCAAATATTTATTTCTTACCCACCACGAACCATTCACCATTCTGAGTGCTGAGAAAAAATGTACAATCAAGTCATCAACAAACACATGTTAACTATGTGTCAGAAACTTTGCTGGACACACATCAAACAATCCCCCATCAAGGAGATGACGTTCTAAGTAGGGTGAGAAGCCAGTTACACTGATAAGT
>CM053580.1:165850488-165875603 GCA_028627135.1 Pseudochirops cupreus | reverse complement strand
AGGGGTGTCAGCTTTTGCAAAGGCATTGAGGGAGGAGATCAAGTACTGTGTGCTCAGAGCAGCAAGGGGGAGTCAGGGTGGGGAGGAAGAGATAACAAGCATTTATATAACACGTACTATGGGCCTGGCAATGTGCTACATACTTTGAAAAATAATAAAAGTGTCTTATTCGATCCTCACAACAACCCTGGGAGGTAGGTGCTATTATGAGGTACGATACGAGGTGAATTAAGTGTTAATTGTTAAGTGACTTGCCCAGGATCTTGTAAGTCAATCTGGCCGGAATGGAGAATACATAAGGCGGTATAATCTCTGATCACCTTGGGAAGACAGACCGGAGCCAGAATTTTAAAGTATTTAAAGACCAAACCAACAAGTTTGTATTTTATCCCATGGAAAGTCACTGAAGCTTCCCGAAAAGAATCAAGGAACTATAGTGAACCACAGGAGAAACTTGGAGGAGGCAGGACATCTTTCCAGGAATCCTGAAACTTAGAAACCTGTGGCTCAGAGTTTCCAGTCTCTGTATACATATATAGATATATAGATATAGATATAGATATAGATATAGATATAAATATAGATATAGATATAGATATAGATATAGGTATAGATATAGATATAGGTATAGGTATAGATATAGATATAGATATAAATATAAATATAGATATAGATATATTTTATAATATAAACATATATACATATATTTTATAACATAAATATATATTGCTTATACCTTTTGTTTTTGCATCAACAAGATTTTTCCCAATATCTCTCTCCTCACACTTCCCAGAAAGTTATCCAATATAGAAAATAATATTTTTAAAGGAAGAGGGGAAGGGCAAAAAGAAATTAGCAAAAATATCAATCCACTGAAAACATCAGAAAACATATGCGGTGAACCACACCCTTGGACCTCCCATTCTGTAAGGGAGTGAAGTTGGGGAAATATCTTTTCATATCTCTTCTTTGAGACCTTTGTACTTTTGCAACAATCATACACGCATACACACACACACACACATATATATATATGTATATATATTTTATTTTTTCAATTTGCAAAAATCCTTCTGTCTCAAATTCCTGTTGCAAACATGCATAATCAAGGAAATAAATTTCCTCATTAGCGTTAATCCAAAAAAAAAAGTTTCATTCTTCTCTCTCCATCCATCATTTCTCTATCAGGAGGTGGGAAGCATCATTAGTCCTCGGAAATTATGGTTGGTCATTATGCCGATCAGAGTTGTTAATTCCTTCAAAGTTGTTTTCTTGATAATATTATTATTGTTGTGTAAATTGCTCTCCTGTTTCTGTTCACTTCAGTCTGTATCACGTCATACAAATCTTCCAAGGTTTCTCTGAAACTAACTCCTTCATCATTCTTACAGCAGAATAAGATTCTGTCACATTCATATACCAACACTTATTCAGCCATTTCCCAAGTGAGGGGCACCCCCTCAGATTCCCATTCTTTGCCACCTCAAAAAAGCAATAAATATCCTTAGAGTTTATTTTGCTTAAAACTAATCCCTCCCTTAATCTGTTCTCCCTCTAATCACCACCCTTTCTACCTTCTCCCCTTTCCCTTCTATTTCCCTGTCGAGTGAAATATGTTTCTGTACACAACTGTGTGTATGTATGTTTTTCCTCCTTTGACCCATTCAAGTGAGAAAGGTTCAAGTTTCAGCAAGTCCCATTTTGTGATTTCTACAGATGTCTACTTGAACATACAGATCATGTGAGATAATTTCCTCTTTCCTTCCTTCCCTTCCCCCAGTGTATTAATCTTCCCTCCTCTTTCCATTCTTCTCTTAAATTCATCAAGACAGTAACAAAACCACTCCCAGGCCTTGTCTAATTATAATCCCTCTATGATCCTGATGGGCAGCTAGGTAGTGCAGTGTATAGAATGACAAGCCTAGAATCATGAAGATGACTCTTTCTGAGTTCAAATCTGGCATCAGACACTACCAGGGTGACCCCTGGCAGGCCATTTAACTTTGCTTCAGTTTACTCATCTGTAAGAGGAGCTGGAGGAGGAAATGACAAAAACCACTCCAGGATCTTTACCAACAAAACCCCAAATGGGCTCGTGGTCAGACACGATTGAAATGACTATACAACAACATGACCCTGATGACAACAGGGAGAATTCAGAGGGGAGACATTTATCATCTCCCCATATCTGAATGTAAGCCATTTAGAACTAATTCCTAATGATTGTTCATATTTATCTTTTCATGTTTCAGCTCCCTGGTTTAAACTTCAAAGTTTCTACACAGCTCTGGCTTTATCATTAGGAATATTTAGAAGTCCCCTATTTCATTATTTTTTCCCCTACAGGACTATATTTAGTTTTGCTGAATAAGTTCTTAATTGTAAGCCTGTATCCATTACCTTCTGAAATATCCTATTCCAAGCTTTCTTCTCTTTTATAGTGGCAGCTACTAAATTATGTGTGATTCTGACAGTGGCTCCTCAGCAATTTAATTTTTTTTTTCCTTTCTGGATACTTGCCACAATTTTTCTTTGACGTGAAAGCCCTAGATTTTTGTTATCATGTTCATAGGAGTTTTCATTTTGGGGTTCTTTTGAAGATGACTGGTGAATTCTTGCTATTTCTGTTTTGTCCTCTGAATCTAAGAGAGCTAAACATCTTCTCTTAAGATTTCTTGAAATGTTGTATTTGGTCATAGCATTGAGGTCCAGTGATTCTTAATTTTTTTCTCCTCAATCTGTTTTCCAAGTCTGTTATTTTAGCTATGAGATATTTTACATTTTCTTCTGTTTTTCAGTTTTTTTGTGCCATCTTATTTTTTTTGTTGTCTCATAGAGTCATTGGCTTCCTTAATCCATTTTCATTTTTAGGAAGTTTGTTTTTTGGGCAAGGTTTCATACCTCTTGTGTCAAACTATTAATTCCCTTTCCAATTTCTTCTTCTGTTGCTCTTACTTCTTTTCCATTTTTCTCCCTCTTGCATTCTCATTTCATTTATTAAAAAAAAACCCCACAACTTTCTAAACTCTTTTCACCTTTTTCAGGAATTTTAATTGATTTTGTGCCCATACTGCATTTTTCTTTGGGACTTTGCTCTCCTGATTATAGATGATGGAATAATTTTCTTCTTTTGAGTCTCTATCTTGAGCACCCCTATCATGATAATAACTTTTTTATTATGGTGAGATTCTTGTTTTGTTTACTTGTTCTTCCAAATTACTTCCTGTCTTCAGACTTCATGTTAGGACTCATCTTTGTGCACTTCTAGAGGTAAAGTCCTGGGCAGCTCGTGTTGCTGCTTCCTTGGGGTATTGAGAATTATATTATTTCAAGATCTCAGGGAAAAACATGAAGTTCTATACAAATTCAAATATTTTCATAATGAGTATAAGATAGGCTAAAATTCATTGGAAAGATATTTGGATTTTTCAATGGATTGAGTCAACAGTGGAGGAGGGAAAATCTAGTATCCTAGAATATATGTCATGTATAGTGACAATAAGTAGATGAAACTTCTGCTATCCTCTTCCCTAGTCAGACCACATTAGAAAATTGTGTTTAATTCTAGGTGCCATATTTTAGTAAGGAAATTAATAAGCTGGATCAGGTCCAGAGGAAACCTACTAAGATGCCAAGAAAACTGGAGAATAGGTAAGACGAAAATTCATTGAAGAAACTAGGGATGTCTAGCCTAAAAAACAGAAGTCTTAGAGGAGAAGAGAAAGCATCTTCAAGTATTCAAGTAAAAGGATTGTCATTTGGAAGAGGGATTAAATTTATCCTTTGGGCCAAAAGGGTAGAAGTAAGAACAATGTGTCTAAGTTGCAAAGAAATAGATTTTGATTTGATTTTAGGAAAACTTTTTCATTGATTAAAGCTCTTTAAAAAAATGCAATGGGCTATATTGGGAGGGGGTAGGGTTGGGGGTTCCCTCATTGGGAGTTTTTAAGGGAAGGTCTGTTGATCATTTCTTGCTATTATTTAATGGATTCATTCAATAGCATTGCCAAAAAGTGTGGGCTGATTTGATGACCAACCGTGATTCCAAAAGACTAATAAAGTGTGTTGTCCACCTCCTGACAGAGAAGTGATGGGCTCAGCATGCAGAATGATTCACATATGTGTGCATACTTATACACATATGTATATATGTACCTGTGTACATGTGCATGTGTGTGCATGTGTGTGTAGGTGTGTGTAATATATAGCATGACCGATGTGAGAATTTGTTCTGCTTGACAATGCGTATTTGTTACAAGAGTTTTGCTTCTCCCTGGTTCTTTTTTTCCCCTCAGGTTGGTGAAGGGATGAGAAGGAAAGGAAAAAATACTTGATCATTGAAAAAAAAAATTTTTTAAATCAAATGTTCCCACCCAAAACAGGAGTATGGGTTGAACTAAATGACCTATTAGGCCCTATCTTCATTTCTTCAGTCTTCTCTCCCAATCACTCTCACCATTTCACTGAAATTGCTCTCTCTGGGGTAATTAATGGTCTCCAAATTATATAATTCAATTACTCCCTCCCCCCTCCCCATTTTCCTTTACTTTTCTGAAGTCGACAGTGGTTTGCCACCCCCTGCCACTAATTATCCCTCTTAGCTTCAGAGACAAAATCCTTTCCTGTTTCTCTTCCTTCCTTTCTAACTACCCATCCTATCTCCTTTGCTGGTTCTACATCTTCTTTCTAACCCTTGAAATGTGTGTGTCCCTTAAGAGTCTGTCCTTGGCTCTCTTTCTCTTTCTTTTCTATACTCTGTTTTTTTGACAGTCTCAGTCATTCCCACTGCCTCGAATATCACCTCTATGCAAATAGCTCTAAACACTCATTCCTAGACATGACTTCCCTTCTATGTTCCAGGCTCATATATCTAGTTGTCTATCAGATATCTCCACTGATTTTTTCAATCCAGATCTGTATTTCATTGGCAGAGGGAACTTTTATCAAGGTAATTTTGTCTACTAATATAGATTGTAATCAGACGGATATCTCATCATCTTAGACAGGTGACTGGACCACTGAGAAGTTAAGTGACTTACCAGATTCAACCAACCAACATATATCAGAACTAGGGTTTGAACATAGGTCTTCCTGACTCTGAGGCCCCCTCATTATCCAGTATATCATGTTGCTCCTCTACCTCTTTATCCCTTCAATACCTAGAACTTAACAAAACAAAATTCAACTCTATCCTCATCCCCTAAAACTGCTTCTCCTCTGATTTCACTCTTTCCAAAGCATCACCATTCAACTGGTTTCCCATGTTTATGACCTTATCTTCAGATTTTCCTTTGTTTACACCTCCCACAGTAGTGATTACACTTATCAGATCCTGTCAATTCCATCTCCATAACATTGCACAAATCCACTCCCATCCCTGTATATTTTCATCATTCCAAATCTTTTCTTCACTCCTAATCCCATTTCTGCCTGCTCACAACAAATAACTTTTCCTTCCACTTTCTAAAGAGCAAGTCTGGCCATATAAACTTTGCTCCACTTACCTCCAGTCCACTTCAAAGTACATTTCTATATCCCTTTATTCCCTCTTCCTTTCCTCCTGTATCATAGAAATAAACATCCCTTTTAGAAGGTCAAGACCTAGATATGTGGGCTCTTGGTGTCATCCCTCCTATTTCCCTCATGACTTTGTTTCATCAATTATCTTGGTCTTTTCTTGCACCTTAATTCTCTTCCTTCCCATTGGTTCCTTCCTCTTGGTTTATAACCATGCACAGATCTCACTTATGTTAACAATAAAATAAGCTACCTCTGGACTCTTCAAGTTCTTAGTCTCTCTCCTTTTCCTTTCATCATCAAAGTCCTTGAAAGAGTCATGGACATACACTGCCCTCTTTCACTCCTTAACCCCTGGCTTACACCTCTTGACTCTGTGAGCCATCCTTCTTGCTTTAGAACTCTGATTAATGCAGCAACCAATTGTGACTTCAGATGACAGAGATACTCCCCTTCTCTTGGCTTAAAGTTCCTGGGCACAGTTCTCTTGGGGGAACCATGGGAGTGGAATGAAGCCTATGTTTCTGGCATAGAAAATGTTAATTTGTTTTGTTTAACTACACTTCTTTATGAGAGAGGGCACTATAGGGCTGTGGAGAGGTCATAGGCTAGAGGTCATTGGGAACGGACAGTTATATAAAAGAAAATCAGGCATCAATAAAACATTTATTTAAAAACACAATTTTTCTCTTGAGTTGAAGATTACTGGTAACATTCCAATCACTGGTTCCTGTGAACTAGTGTCAGTTCTGATTATCTTTTGTCCTCTCTGGGACATAGTTAACCAATCTTTCACTCCTACAACTCAATCTTTCCTTTGGTTTCTGTGAAACAGCACTAAGCTCACTCTGTCCCTGTCTTGCTAATCAGACTCTATCTCGCTTCCTTGTTCCTTCCCCTTCTAACTGTAGATATCCCATCAAGATTCTTTCCTCATCTCCCTTCTCCCTATGTTTGAACCCCTGGCAATCTCAATTCCTACAGATTCAGTTTTCATTTCTTTATTATTATTATTATTAGCTTTTTTTGGAGGGGGAAAGGCAGGGCAATTGGGGTTAACTGACTTGCCCAAAGTCACATGGCTAGTAAGTGTTAAGTGTCTGCAGGCAGATTTGAACTCAGGTCCTTCTGACTTCAGGGCTGGTGCTTCATTCACTGCACCACCTAGCCACCCCCTCTATGATTATTATTAAAGTTACTGTGTGTTACTACTATTAAAACTAGTCCTGACCTCTTCTGTGCTCCAGGACTGCCCTTCTAATTGCCTTCTGAACAGTCCCACCTGAATGAGAGTCAGTAGTGAAACAAGTAGAAGATGGCATTTGGAATCAGAGGATTTAAATTTTATCTCAGCTGCTTATTTGCCTTTATAACTTTGGGCAGGTCCCTTAAATTCTCTAGGCCCCTGTTTCCTTGACTATAAAATGATGCATCTGAAGGAAATGATCTCCAAGCTCCTTTTCGGTTTAAACTCTATGACCCCATATCTTATTACTACCTAAACCTCCAAATACCTGATGCTGAACTTCTTACTTCCCTGCTTCCCACTAAACCATGTCCTCCTCCAGATTTCCTTATTTCTGTTAGCTGGCAGGACCATTCTCCTTGTCACTCAGGCTCAAAACATGAGTCATCTTTGATTTCTTTCTCTTGCCCCCGCAGCCAATCAGTCATCAAGTCTTGTCAATTCTACCTCCATGACTTTTCTTGCCACCTCCTTTCCATTCCCACTGCTACCACCCAAGTTGACCTCATTTAAAAAGCCTCCCTAATCCCAGTATCTCAAAGTAATTGCTCCATTTCCCTCTGGCTTCCCCTAGCATGTTATTTGTACCTTTCCTCTGTCACTTACTATATATTCCCTTGTATTTGTGCACATTTTACTTCCTCTCCCATATTATGTTACAAAAAAGTTTGTATTTGATTAGAGGTACCTGGACTCTTTAGCAGAAATATGCACTAAGTTCTTCAGAATGACCTGTCTTGGAAATCCAGTGATCTTTTGACTTTGCAAACAGCACATGTAGGGGGTGTAAACTTAGGACTTACTTTTTACACAGTGCCAAGGAATGAGACATGTTCACCAGCCAATTAATTCTTTGTTACTAAACTATACAGGAGGCACAGAAATCCAAAAGCAAAAGTTTCATTAACACATGAAATAAAGGAGACAGAGAGAGAGACAGAGAGAAAAGAAAAAGAAGAAGAAGAAGAAGAAGAAGAAGAAGAAGAAGAAGAAGAAGAAGAAGAAGAAGAAGAAGAAGAAGAAGAAGAAGAAGAAGGAGAAGAAGAGGAGGAGGAGGAGGAGGAGGAGGAGGAGGAAAAGAAGAAGAAGACGACAAAGAAAAAGAAGAAGAAAAAGAGGAAGAAGAAGAGGAAGAAGAAGAAGGAGGAGAAGAAGAAGAAGAGGAAGAAGAGGAAGAAGAAGAGGAAGAAGAGGAGAAGAAGAGAAGAAGAAGAAGAAGAGAATCAATCAGTGAAATCATTCATATACAAATAGGTACAATTCACCTTAGGTGTGAATAAATTCCCCTGACTCCCTAGCACTAGGTTGAATGGGACACAGTCACTTCAGAGCTTATGGCTTCAGTTAGTCTGTCCATCAATAAATATTTATTAAGATTTGCCATGTGCCCTAAACACCAGGATTTTTAAGAAAAAGGGAGAAGACAGTCCCTGCCCTCAAGAGACTCTCAAATTAATAGAAGAAACAACATGCAAAAAACTATGTACAAACAAGATATATACAGGACAACTAAGATACACTCAAAAGATGGAAGATGCTAGAATTAAAAGGAGTTGGGAACTGTTTTCTGTAGAAGATGCGATCTTAGGACTTCAAGGAAGTTAGGGAAGACAGTAGGAGGAGATGAAGAAGGAGAACATTCCAGGCATGGGGGAGGGCAGCCAGAAAAAATGCCAGGAGCCAAGAGATGGACTTTCTTGTTCATAGAATCCTAAGGAGTCCAGTGTCCTTAGATAGAAGAGTATGTGTCCGGGGTAAGGTTTAAGAAGACTGAAAAGGTAAGAGGAGACTAGGTTATGAAGGGCTTTGAATGCCAAACAGAGCACAGGAGTTTTTGATTGGGGGGGTTGGGGTGATATAATCAGACCTGTGTTTTAGGAAAATCACTTTAGGAAATATATTTTTAATGGCTGAATGGAGGCTAGATTGGAGTGGGGACAGACTCACTAGCAGCCTATTACTATAGTCCAGGCAGGAGGTGATGACAGTCTATGCTAGAGCGGCGGCAGTGTCTCAGGAGAGAAGGGGTCACATAGGAGAGAAGCTGCAAAGGGGAAATTGACAGGCTTTGATAACAGGTTGGATATAAAGGGGAAGGGGATAAAAGAAAATAATAATGAATAATAATAACTAACATTTAGATGGCTTTTACTATGTGCCAGGCACTGTTCAATTATCATTCCATTTTATCCTCACAACAATCATGGAAACAGGTGCTCTTCACATTACAGATGAGGAAACTGAGACAAATGGGGTAAGTGACTTGCCCAGGGTGGCCCAGATATCTAAGGCAGGTCTTTAAACGCAGGTCTTCTTGACCCCAGGCCCAGCATCCTATGCACTGCACCACCCAGCTGACTAGTGAGGAGTTGGCCATGACAAGTTGGAAGCCTGAAGGACTGGGGAGAGAGTGGTGACCTCTCCAGTAACAGGGAAATTAGAAGGAAAGGAAAGTTTAAAGGGAAAGATAATGTTTGGTTTTATTTATTTTTAATTAATTTATTTATTTTCTTGTTTACATCATTCATGTCCACGAGATTTTGAGTTACAAATTTTCTCCCCATCTTTCCCCTACCCAACACCCCAAAACAGCCATCCCACTGTATAACCCCTCCCCCAATCTGCTCTCTCCTATGTGCTCCCCCTCACCCCTCTGACTTTCTGGTAGGGCAGGATGGATCTCCCTACCACAGTGCCTGTATATCTTATAAGTTTGGTTTTAGACACGTTGAGTTTAAGATGTCTACGGGTCATCCAGTCCCAGGTGTCAGAAAAGCAGATGGAGAAGTGACATTGGGGGTCAGCAAGGATGGGAGCAGCAGGCTCAGGATAGGTAGATTTAAGAATCATCAGCATAGAGATGGTAATTGTTGTTAAATTCATGGGCACTGATGGGATCACCAAGTAAAGTAGTATAGACAAGAGAAGGGAGCCTACAACAGTGGCAAATGCTTAGGATGCAGGGTTATCTGATTCCTGAAATCATTTGCAAAATGTCTTTTATCAGGCTGAAGACCTGTGAAGTCTCTCACCTGAGTTCTGGAATCATCAGGATTCTGCAAGATTTCCTGGATCATTGGATAGAAGAGTATGTGTTAGGGGGCAAGATATGGCAGGGCTGCTTAATGCAACTCCCCTTCCTCATCCTTGCTCCACCTAGCCCACAGTTTGCCTCTCCCTTATCCCATTTATATCCTCCATTCTGGACCCAGAAACCCTACTTTCTAAATTCGCCAGCTTGTAGAACACTCTTCACTAATCAGGGTTGTTGTCTGGTGATACCACCATGTATCAGCCAACCCAAGCACTGTGAAAGGCACAGAGCAGCGAATTTTTTCCAATGTGTCATGTATGTCCTCTGACAGACACAGACATTGTGGAAAAATGATCCAAGTGAGGGACTTTTTCTGCCACTGTAGATCAGCACCTTCTTTGCTGAAGAAGCAGTTTGCATCAAAGAGAAATGATCATTGAACCAAGTCTTTCATTCAATAGATCTTAAAAGGAGTGATTCTATTCTCTGGCTCGCTCTCTCTCATCAGCCAAACACGGCCAGACCTGAGAAAGACAGAGAGAGAGAGAGACAGAGAGAGAGAGAGCAGAGAGCGAGAGAGGGAGACAGAGAGAGGGAGAGAGAAAGGAAGAGAAAGAGAGAGGGAGAGAAAGAGAGGGAGAGGGAAAGATCCCTTTTATCCAAGGAGTTATGATAGTGAGAGCATAGAATTAGTGATTCTGAGATGAAGGCGTATGCTGGAGCTGGTTCTTCCTGGCTTGGATCATGAAAGCCAATTGTTACATTTTCATTGTGAGAATTTACACCTCAGAAAATTAGCAAATGCTACACACCAGGGTCTTGATTTTTTGTTTTGTTGATTGTCTAGATGTAAATGCACATTAAACTTAGTGTGTCTTGTGTACACTGGTGCTGTTTTCTTCTGGAAAGCTGGTTGTTAAACATTTTACCACCAGTTTCCAATCATGTAGGAAACCCAGTAAGTTCAAAGGTCAGGAGCTCCTGGGCCTATCAATTAGTGGTAGCTACACTGGAAAAAGTGATCCCTAAAATTATGACAACGCTTCTTGGTAGAGATGATCTCCCTAGGAACTGGGACCAAGCAATGAATGCCTCAGAAGCTATACACCTCAGGGCAACTAGGTGGCTCCATGAATAGAGTGCCAGCCCTTAAGTCAGGAGGTCCTGAGTTCAAATTTGACTCTCAGACACTTAACACTCACTAGCCGTGTGACCTTGGGCAAGTCACTTAACCCCAATTATCCTGCCTCCCCCCTCCAAAAAGCAAAAAAAAAAAGAAAAAGAAAAGAAGCTATACACCATAATGAAGATGCTCACACATATTTATTCTGAGTGAAGGTGAAATGACTGTTCAGCAATTCCACAAATTGTTTCATGCTTTAAGTATCAGCCTCTTGGGAGAATATAATAGGAGGTATGAGTTGCTGTTTTGTGTTTTCAGTCTTTGTCAATAAACTCTTAAGAATCTTTTGTGATTTAGACATTTCTTTCTGTTTTTTAGTGAAGGCAATAAATAGCTGTCCCATACCTTATCTGCATTTTACATTGAGTGCCTTTCTATTATGCAACCTTTTCATCCCTCTTGAAGAGACTTCAGGCATGAGAAATCTCCTCTGGGATTCTGAGGTTGGGGCTTAAAGGGCCAGAGACAAAAAGCAGCCTGACTTATCTGTTTAAAGGCCAGGACCTCAGAGGGTTGAACCGGATCTGTGTGAGGCCAGAGTTCAAGCCCCTCAGAGGAAGAGGTCAACCCAGCTCCTCTGGGTCAGTAGCTCTTACTATACACACATAGCAGTTTTTTCCAGCTGGCTTTTTACCTCATTACTCTCTAGCATCTCCTTAAAGTTAGGGTGTTTATGTCCATTTTGGTTCTGGCTTTTATTTTCCCTTCTCAAAATAGAGGGCCAGAGGACACGAAATATATTTTCCCATTTCTCCCAGAAAGCTCCCCCACATCCTTTTTCTAGTCAAACAAATGCTTCCAAACACTTCTTTACTGAGACCTTCCCTCTCTTTCAGTCTGTCTCTAATGGGTGCCCCTCTAAGCAGTTAGAATACACACACAAAAAAACTAATTTATTCCTGACCATGCTAGAGATCTACAAAACAGCTTACCAATATACATGAGCTCCTTGAGGGCAGGAGTTGTCTTGCCTATGTTTGTGTTCCCTATGATGCCTGGCACAATCCTTTGAACAACTCAATAAACATTGGCTGAATGAATGAACCAGATGGCATTTGAGGTAGAGCTTGAAAAACGACTAGGAATTTTATAGTAAGAGATAGTGGGGAGCGGGGCAGGGGGGACAGAGAATTCCAAACAGAGAGAACATGAACAAAGATGTGTGGGCAGGGAAAGTAGAGGATATAGTCGGGGAACCTTACTGGGACATAAAGTCCTTATAGAAAAAGAGTGGGCCAAAAAATTAGAAAAGTAGGTTGAAGCTAGACTTATGGAGGGCCTTGGATGTTAGGGTGAGTAGTTTAGACTTTATTTGATGGGTAATGGTGAGCCAAAGAGGGATTTTAAGCAGAGAATTACATGCCCAAGGATTGCTTTGGTAATGGTGTTTAAAATGCCCTGGAACGGGAGAAACTGAAAGCTACAAGACTGGTTGTAAATAAATAGTCCAGAAAATGAAGCCCTTAACTTCAAATGAAAATGCAAACAAAAAGATATATTGGAGAGATGTTTCTGAATCCACATGGTGGCAAAAGGGTCCCGTGGAACTCCTCCATAGGAGTCATTGACAAAGGTTCTGCTTCTCCCCCATCTTCTTTCTCACATTTTTAATTTGCTGGCTACGACTCTCCTTTCCTTTCTTATGGAAGTACTGGACAGGGAATGAGAAAAGCCTTCAGGGGATCAACCACCAAGCTGTCTAGGTCTGGAAAATCAACATAAGGCTTTGACCCAGCACTTCAGTGGAGCGGAAATGCATCAGGCAAGGAGGACAAAGACAGAAAGGAAAGATCCGAAATATTAATAGTTTCACTTTTTGTGGAAGCAAATAATTCGAAACAAGCAACAAAAAAAGATGACTATAGGTGTGGGTAGTTTGGGTGCACCTGGCCTGTGCTCTTTGCGTGTCTAAGGTGAGTACACAATGATTGGGGAGCAGCTGACCAAGCTATGGCCTATGAATGTAATGGGATGTTTTTGCAACATAAGAAATGACAAATATAACAAATTCAAAGAAACATGAAAATGCCCATAAATTGATACAAAGCAAAGCAGTCAGAACCAGGAGAACGATTTATACAATGACTACGATAATATAAATGAAAATATTGTTAAAAGGCAAGGGACACAGATGAAAGGCAGTGATCAGTGTTGTTTCTGGGGACAGATGATGAAACATGTTTCCTCTCCCTGGTGGAGACATAGAACCCTAATCCTGGGCAATGCCATGGGGCTAGAGGGTAGCAGGGAGGGGGTGTGTGTGGACTCCCTGTTTTCCTTCATAACAACAAAAGGTTATATAGAAGGAGAAAGAGAGGTAAAAAGTCTCAGAAAATGTGGTTTGAAAGAACAAAAGGTAGAAATACAACTTTTTTAAAAAGAAAAATAATCACTACAAGGCCTTTGAGGAATAACACTAAATAAGCATGGGAGGGAGGGGGAAATGAATTCTTAAGTACTGCAGCAAAGATAATCTAAGGATTATTCTAGAATGAATTAAACTGACAAATTAAGGATTTTAAAGGAAGACAAATTAAAGGGAAAAGGACTCCTCAGGTACCCCAGCATTTGGTGAATTTAAACAATGGTGCCTCTCAATCACACCGTCTCTAGGGTTCATATCATGGCATCATATTATACAGGAGCTACCTTGTAAATATGAGGTCTTTGGCTCTGCCCTTTTGATATTTCTGGTAATTAAACCTTTTGGGACAATGTTCAAAATAATGTATAGTATACTGCATCTCAGGCTATAACCAAAGGAGGCTTCAGTGCATAGGGCTTAGAAATAAAGCCAGAAAAGGAAAGAGAGAAGGAGAAAGGAAGGATGGAAGAAAAGAAGGAAGGAAAGAAGGAAGGAAGGAAGGAAGGAAGGAAGAAGGGAAGAAAGGAGGAAAGAAAGGAAGGAAAGAAGGAGGGAAGAAAGGAGGAAAGAAAGGAAGAATGGAAGGAAGAATGGAAGGAATGAAGGCAAGAAGGAAGGAAGAATGGAAGGAAGGAAGAATGGAAGGAAGGAAGAAAGGAAGGAAGGATGGAAGAAAGAAAGGAAAGAAGGAAGAAAGGAAGGAAGGAAGGAGGGAGGGAAGAAAGGAGGAAAGGAAGAATGGAAGGAAGAATGGAAGGAAGGAAGGAAGGAAGAATGGAAGGAAGAAAGGAAGGAAGGATGGAAGGAAGGAAGGAAGGGAGGAAGGAAGGAAGGAAGGAAGGAAGGAACAAAGGAAGGAAAATTATAGTGGATAATTTTAGGGCCTTAGAATCTATGAAACGGATGCTATTTCTCTCAAATTTGGAGTTACAAAAACTACTAGGTTCAACGTAGGAAAATTTTGGAAATAAGCATTCTTCAGTTGACTTAGGCCCCTTTTCCCAGACTGTCTGGGAACCTCAGAAGTTATTCATCCAAATTCAATGTGTGCCTTCCTAAAAGATCAGCCTTGAATTTTGAAAGTAAAATCTTTAATCAAGATCAGACGATGAGTAAAGGAATAGGAAAACACATCCCAACACTCACTCCTGAAGAACAGTCTCCTCCCAAATTTTCACCAGAGTAACCTCAGTGTCTCTGGGATTTACACTTCTTAAACTAAGGAAAACTCTGGTTTTGTCATTACAGACAAAGTATGAAGTATGTTTAGCCTTCACTGCACATAACCTTGAAAAGAGAATTGCTCCAGAGGCCTCCACAATACCTTTGGGGAACCCTAGGAAATAATCCCTTAAAAGACTCATGCCCCATACTGGGTACGGGTGGCACAGTCTGTAGCATGGCCCAACTGAGTCTGACTATAGCACCCAGGTTTCTTCCCAGAGGATCCCTCAGTACCATCATCTCCTTCTTTTATGGGCGTCTCAGCTTATTCTCATGTTGTTGCTGCCCTCTTCCTGTGCTGGGCACTGCCATGGTTGCTTCTCTCCATGACTTTCCTCCTCCTTCTCTTTTATTTTGTTCTTCTTTTTTTCTCTTCCTCTTCTTTTTCTTCCTCTTCCCTAGTTTGCATGTTGAGACAGCTAGGTGGCACAGTGGATAGAGCGCTGGGTCTGCAATGAGGAAGACTAGAGTTCAAGTCTAGCCTCATACACTTACTAGCTGTGTGATCCTGGGCAAGTCACTTAACCTTTGTCTGCCTTGGTTACACCATCTGTGAAATGGGGATAATAAGAACACCTGTGAGGATCAAATGAGACGACATTTGTAAAGTGCTATTTAAACCTTAAAGTGATATATAAATGCTAGCTATCATTAATATTGTGAATGGAAACCTTATAAAGGCTTTGCAAATATTTAGCTTCCGAGGAAAGTTCCTCAGGTTATGTACTTAGAGTGGTACTAATGGTATTATTCTGTTTCTTATAGTGTCATAGGTATTTAAGACTTGGAGAGGGCTATCATAGCCATACTTGTGGCTTTGCTGCCCTCTTTCCACACCCTGTCTGAACATTACACAGACCCAGGGGATGAGGATGACATCAGTCTGCTTGGCTACATCTTCCCTCCTGCCTGCATGCCTTTTGAAAGCTTTAGAATGAGCAAAAGAGGGAAGAGCTTTCCCCTGGAGTGTTCTGGGGAGCTTAAGAGAGATTCCTTTTCCTAATGCAATTTGAGAGAAGGCTAATTAAAGGTTGCTGTATTCAGAATGCAGTATTATTCAGCAAAAGAA
Source organism: Pseudochirops cupreus (assembly GCA_028627135.1). NCBI lineage: Eukaryota > Metazoa > Chordata > Mammalia > Diprotodontia > Pseudocheiridae > Pseudochirops > Pseudochirops cupreus. The sequence goes on along the minus strand of CM053580.1, from coordinate 165,859,965 downwards.
GCAGCAAGGCTTTTTTACCAGTGCTACCCATCATGGTGGCCCTAGCCCTCTGCATTTGCCTGACATGCAGTAGATTGGACTCCCCAAACCTAGGGATGAGTGACTTTTTTTTTTAAAAGGAAAGGTGGAGTGGTGTTTGGTCTGATAAGGTGAATGCACACATCCTTCTGTACCCTCCAAGGAAAGAAGAAAATGGAAGAATTAAAAGGACAGGATTAAAAAGGGGAGAAAAAAGGAAGATAGGAAAGGGTGGAGGGTGGAAGAAAAAAATATTTAAATCCCCATGATTCCTCCATCCAGTGATGTTTCTGTGGTCTGTTTGTGAATGATTAATATAATAAGGGCATCAGAAGAAGGCTGCTAATAATGAACACTGATTGGGAGCAAGCCACAGCTGTTCTGATGGATTTCTGAACAGCAGTCTCTTGCTGAATGAGCCTCGTGATTATTTATCTACAATCCAGGGTCTTCATTGTGTAGGCTCTGCTGTCTCAGCCTCTGTGCTGACTGTTGTGCCAAAGCCATAGAAATCTCTGATGATGATGGATTCTAGAGGAGCTGCTTTCTGTCTTCTGTGCAATGTAGTGCTATCCTAAATCAGAACACTCAGAAAAAAAATCAGACAGCCCTTTTCAGGTCCACAAGGAGGGAAGCCTGAAGCTGGAATATCCATCTCTTCAGGGCCAGACACAAGGGAAATGCACATGAAGATATTTGATTGTTCAAAAGACAATCTTGATTCTATTTGCAAGTGGGGCATATTTAAATTCATTATCAACATATATATACAGGTAGACCACAGAGTCACAGAATATCAGAGCTGGAAGGAACCAAGGGAATCATCTAATCTAACAATCTACCCTCTTCTTTCATTTTGCAGATGAGGAAAGAAAGGTTCAAGAAAGTGAAAAGACTTGCCCAGGATCACACAGCTAGTTAAGTGGCAGGTTCAGGATTTGAATTGGGGTTTTTGGACATCAATCCCAGTGTCTTTTCATGACATTGCAGTGAGTGATCCACACTACTTAAAGTCAGTAAATCAACAAGCCTTTATTAAACACATCATGATCAATAAAGGAAAAATTGCTCCAATTTTCAGGATGATTCAGGTTGAAAAAGTTTCTCTTTCCTAAATTTGCCCACTATAGCTACCAGTATTTTGGGTTACAGTAGTCAAATGTTTTCTAAGAAACTGTTTCAAGAAATGCTGCAGTGTCACAAAAGCATTCTCCAGGTTCCAATAATGGCCCATTTGTTTTGTGCAGTATCTGATTCAATTAGGTCTCAGTACAATGGTGTTATTTGAACTATCATGTGAAGTGTATTGTAATAGGACTTGACCTGTGTTTACCAGTCCCATGTAAATCAAAGAGCATTGGCATTTCTGGCTTACGCTAGCTGGCTAATCATGTTATTTCATTATGCCTGTGGAGATCTGGACTCAGCCAGTGACTCTGAGAAACATGAAAATACTATTTCCCCATTTATTAGTTCATGTTTTAATTTGACCAGCTTAGTTTTTCTAGTCATCCAATTGGAGTAAAAGGACACTTTAAAAATCACAAACACATTCAGGAAGCTGTGAGAACTGGAAATTGTAGGGATGCCCATCAATCGGGGAATGGCTGAACAAGTTGTGGTAAGTAATGTGTGCTATAAGAAATGATGAGCTCAATGATTTTAGGAAAACATGGAAAGACTTGCAGGAAATAATGAAGAGTGAAATGAGGAGAATCAAGATAATATTGTATATAGTAACAATTTTTTTTTAAAGAACAAATAAGTTATTTTGTTTATTATAAATACCCAAATTAACTACAAAGGACATGGGAAGACAGATGCTATCTGCATCCAGAGAAAGAACTAATAAATAAAAGTGTGTATAGAATAATAATATAAGTAAAATTATTAGTAAAATTATTAATTTGTGTGTAATTGTAGCCATCTCTAGGGCAGGGAGGGGCGAGGGAAGAAAAAAAAGAAACATGATAATTTTGTTGTATATTTGAAAAGAGTAGCAAGTCGTGCATGGTAGATTTGTGGTTTCATGGACAGTCATCTTTTTTATTGCTTTTTATTTTATTTTTTATTATTTTATTTTATTTTATTATTTATTTTATTGCATTTTATTCCATAACTATGTTATGGAAATGCTTGTTTAATTCCATAAATTAAAAAAATAATAATAATAAAGAAGCTATGAGGCTGGTCCCAAGAGATGTAAGCATCCATAGATGTGGCGAACAAGCTAACGAACAGTCCCTCTTCAGAGAGAAATAACATTTGCCCTCTTCATTCCCCTCCTGGACTTTCTCTTTATCATCAGTCATCATCAACATCATCGCTATCATCCTAAATGAAACACTTATTTATACGGCACCTACTATGTGCCAAGCACTTTTTAAATATCATCTCATCTGATCCTCATAACAACTCTGAGAGGTATGTGCTATTATTATTATCTCCATTTTATACATCAGAAAACTGAGTCAAACAGAGGTTAAATGACTTGTCCAGGGTCACACAGCTGACTTTGAACTCAGGTCTTCCTGACTCCAGGCTCAGAGCTCTGTCTACTTCTCCACCCAGTTCCCTCAATAGTGACTCAGAAATCTCTTCACTCTGCTGGCTCACTTTACCTCTGGATTTGACCCACTGGAAGTATTCTTCTTCTGATTGGCTGGTTCCATCTAGAACCTTCATTTTAAGAAGGAAGACCAAGCTAACAGTGACTAGCTTTGTTGAGAGACTAGGAGAAAATTCCAAAATCCCTAAGGGTAATATCCTGAGGACTCCAGCAAAAGGATTTCCAGGAGCCATATTTACTGTCTAAACTTGAGTCCACTTTCCCTTGGACTTTGTAATTATGAAAGAGTGTGTCACAGTCTTTGGTGGGCAGAGGGGAAGTGTGAAATATTTTATACCAATTGTTCATTCCAACCAGCTCAATCAAAATACCCGTTTCTAAAAACTAATCGTATAGCTAATTGATTGCTGTCAATAGACGTTCATGATGATGCGCAGTTGTGGAGGCTTATAAGCTCCAGCATTAGAAAAGATACATCCCAACTCCCACAGTATTGAGGGTAGCATAGTAGTCATACTCAAGGGATCCAGCTTGTCAGTGAATAGGAGAGACTAGAGAGGGAAGAGGCAGGAAGCAAGGAGACCAATTAGGAGGCTTGCAATGGTTGAGTGAGAGGTGATGAGATCCCATACTAGGGTAGAGGCCCCTTAAGTGGAAAGAAGCAAACGTATGGGAGATATGTTGTGAGCATAGAGCTGACAAGATTTCAAGGTTGTACGGTTGTTCTTGTTGCCCTCAAATGACATTGGGAAATTTATAGAACCTGATGAACAATTTATAAAATAGCAACAGCATTGTAAAGAGAAACAGCTTTGAAAGACTCAAGAACTCTGGTTGCTGCAATGATCAGTCATGATTCTGGAGGACAGTTGTGAAGCATGTTACCTTCCTGACAGAGGAGTGATGGTCTCAAGGTCCAGAATTCATAGATGGCCAATACGGAACTTTTTTTCTTTGTTGACTATGATTATTAGAATTTATTACAAGGATTTTCTTTTTATTTCTTTTTTTTTTTCCAGTTGCTTCCTATAATCTGGGGCATCCTCCCCACAACAGTCAAATTGAAATTCCTAACCACAGATCTAACAATATCTTTTCCTTACTGATACTTTTTCAGTGGCTCCCTATTTCCTCTATGTTAAAATTCCAAATCCTAAATCTAGCATGTAAGATTCCCGTCCATCCTTTCCAATCTTATTTTTATTACTCCTTTTCACATACTCCAATCTTAAGGTTGTCTAGAGAGAGCCCTAAAGTCATTTAAGTGTTAGAAGGTCTTGTAGATCTTTAGGACCTCACCACCAAGGGACTGGGCACAGTAAGAACAGTATCTTAAGCCCCTATTCCATGCAAACTAGGCTAATTTTTCCTTAAAAGGCATTGAAACCATCCTCAAGACTTAGTAGGCCCAGAAGACTAAGACTGGAACCATTAATGTTGTCTCTTAGTGACCTAAAGACATAAGTCAGGGAATAAGGAGTCAGGAGCAAAGCACAGGCTTCTGACTAAAGAAGTAATCTGAAGACCCCAGAGCCAGAGGGGCCGTGCCTGTCTGAATCAATGCTTAATCAATACACTTCCTCAGCTATGGATAAGTAAAACCTTTTCTCAGCTGCTGGGTGGTCTTCTTTCATTCTGATTCTGAGGTTGTGGTATGACACCAGCCTGAATTGAACCTGGCCTATGAGAGTGATGTTGCCTTTCCTGTCTGTACCTCAGCCTAACAGAGCCCCTTCCTCCTTCTAAGTAGAATGTAAATGCTATCTCCCCTGTGAGACTTTGCTTGAGCCTCACAATTGTTACTGTTTTCTGCCTCTTGAAATTACTTTGTAATATTGTGCAGGAAGTTTAAACTGGACTTATTTGTACATATGTTGCAGCCCTCTCTCCTCCCTGGCGCTCTCTTATCTCTTTATTTTTGGTACATCAGTCTCTCCCGGTTCTCTTCCTACCTATCTGACCCTTCCTTCTCTGTCTCTTATTCTAGATTCTCCCCCAGGTCACTCCCTCTAATCACAGGTGTCCTCAGGATTCTACCCTAGTTCCTCTTCTCTCTTCTCTCTATAGAACTTTTCTTGCTGATTTCATCAGTTCTTATGGATTTAATTACCACCTTTATGCTGATGATTCTCAAATTTACCTTTCCTGCTCCAATCTGTCTGCTGATTTCCAAATTCACATCTCTAATTGCCTTCCAGGCATCTAGAAGTAGAGGTCTCATAGACATATTAAACTGAACAGGCATTTCAGATCTACCCATCCTACCCTAACCTCTCTGCTGATCTCCAATCTTACATCTCCAACTACCTTTCAGACGCTTTAAACCAGATGTCCAGTAAACATCTTAAACTTCACATGCCTAAAAACAATCATGATCTTTTCCCTTGAACCATCTTTCTACCCACCTACCTTTCCTATTACTGCAAAGGGCAAAAGCATCTTCCTAATCTTTCAGACTTGCAACCTAGGAATCATCCTGGATACCTCACTATCTCTCCCCACCCCCAAATCCCATCTGTTGCTAAGGCCTGTTGATTTCACCTTTACAACATCTCCCCAAAACGGTCCCTTCTCTCCTCTGTCATTGTCACCCCTCTGGTGCAGGCCCTTATCAGCTCACACCTGGATGCCTGCACTAGCCTGCCAGTGGTCAGCCTGCCTTAGCTCTCTTCCCACTCCAATCCATCCTCTATCTGGCCACCAAAATTATTTTCTTAAAGCATAGGTCCTACCACATCACCCTCCCCCAGGGCTTTCCTCCACAGTCTCCAGTGGCTCCTTGTCGCCTTCAGGACCAATATAAAATCCTGTGTGTCATCCAAAGCCCTTTGAAATCTAGGCTTCTGCTACCTTTCTGTCTTCTTACAACTCGCTCCTCACCAGGTACTCTTTAATCCAGGGACACTGGCCTCTTGTCTGTTCCACAAATGAGACGCTCCATCTCAGGCCTTTTCTCTGGCTGCTGTCCCCCAAGCTTAGATTGCTCTCCCCCTTGGTCTCTGCTTACTTCCTTCCCTGGATTCCTTCAATGCCCAACTAAAATCTCATTTTCTATAGGAAGCCTTCCCCAAACCCTCTTAACTCTTAATCTCCCTCTCTCAATCATCTCCTGTTTGTTCTTGGTATAACTTGTTTGTACGTTTTGGTTTGCCTGTTGTCTCTCCCCCATTTGATGTGAGCTCCTTGAAGGAACAGGCTGTCTTTTGCCTCTTTCTGTAATCCCAGCATTTAGCACACTGCCCAGGCACACAAAAGGTACGTAATAAATGTTTATTGTCCCTGTATCCTCAGCACCTAGTAGGGACTTAATAGATGTTTACAGAACTATATTGCTGAACTTTGTTGAGATGAATTGAAATGAAGATGGGATAATGAGGAAGGAAATGTGCTTTCTTGCCCTTTTCACAGGACAAACATCTCTAAATATATTTATAATCCTGAGCTCATTTGAGGGAGCTTAGCAGCCCGCAGTAACTCACATACACTGGGGAACATTACGTTAACTTGCAGAAGGAAAAAAAAAAGAAAATTATAAATGTTCAGGAAAGAACAGCCCATTGAACTCAGAGCTGCTGCCCCTGAAGAGAATCAGCAGCTACACAAGTCACCCTTTTGATTCACACCTGCTGGGTAAGATCCCACATGAATTTCATGATACAAAATGATCAGTTCTAGGAACTAGAGAGTGAATCCTCTAGAGATAACCGGCTCAGTGCAAGTGACGAACCTGTCAGGAGGTGGCAATCACCTAGATCCTGTTGGAAGGCAGACACACTGGAAACTCCCTGAGCCCTTCAAACATGCCTAGGAGAGGTGCTGATGTATTTCTTCCCTAATTGTTCATTCCTTGCTTTATGCATTTTTTCTTTTTCTTTTTTCCCCCATGGCTGAGGCCATTGACCCTGCAAAGTACCTCTGTCATCTTAAGATGCATAGAGAAAAACAACAAATAAAAGTCTCTTAGCTACATCTTCACTGGCCTGACAGCTCCAAACTGGGCTGCCTGTCTGACCTCAGACGTTTCCGCTTACCCACCCTCATTCTCAAACTAGACACACTGATAGTTTATAGGAAGCTGAAATCAGATTGGCATGATCCATTGAAAACCAGTCATAGGTCTGCCTTATGGGAAATTCTCAATTATTAGACAGAAACAGTGGCTTTGAGGAGGAAATATTTCACTTGGCAGAACAGCTCCCTATACCTAGCTTTGCAATTAACTCTTCCCCCCAATTTTTCCTGGCTGCCACATGAACTCAGTTGAAACAGTGACAATGCCAACTCTCTCTGTACCAAACCTATGTCCAAAATTAGATAATCCTGGGTTTTGAGCTGGAAGGGAAATTGGAGTGTATATAAGAGTTCAAACTCCTCATTTTATAGTAGAGGGAACTGAAGACCCATGGGGTTAAATGATTTACCTAAAGTCACACAGGTGGTAAGCATCAGAGGCAAAATTTAAATTCAGGTCCTTGGATTCCAGAGACAGTGTTCTTTCCTCTGCACTACACTCCTTCTGGCTCACAAATTAAGCAGTGCCCTCAGGTTTGCAAAGCACTTTTCTTACAGCAAGCTTTTGGCGTATGCAGAGAATGCAATTATTATTATTATTCCTATTTTACAGCTGAGGAAACTGAGGCCCAGCAATAAAGTGACTTCCCTGCATAGAAAATGGCAGACTTCAAAGTCACTGCTCTTCCTACTCAATTGAACTTGTCAGTCTAAATGAGTCATTGATGTTTCCATGCTTTGAAGCTGTGCCTCAGTGAAGGTTTGAGGCCCAGGCAGCAAGAAGGATACTTAGCAAGCAGGGTTCTTAGCTCAGACACTCACTAGAGATGGTCCTTTGCTACATAAGCCCTCTTTGAGGAGTCTGGGGTTCTCCCAGATCTGAAATCAGCTCTCAGTTTATTTCTAACCACTTTTAGGTCCAGAAAGGGAGAAAATACCTTTCATTTGTTCCTTATTGGCCAACAAATAATGACAAATTATGATTTAAGGAATTTTTTAATTTAAAGAATTTTTTGGTTTAAAAATAAATAGGCCCATGGAAGAAAGAAGGTGGTAATGAAAGAAATACAACATAAGACTGAAGATGGTTTGAAGTGGAGAGAGGCCAAAGGTAGGGAGACCAAAATGGAGGCTATGTTAATCATTCTGGCATCTTTGAGTTAGATGGAGTGGAGTGGAGAGAGGTTTGAGTTAAGAAACTAAGGTAGCCTTATATTTGATCTCCTTGCTTCAGCAGCCTGTTTGTGTCAAGCCATCCTGTGCCTAACTGCCAAAAAGGTTTTCTTAAAGTATGGGTCTGATCACGTCACTCAGCTGCTCAATAATCACCCTTGGCTCCCTATTACCCTAAAACATAAATTCCTCTGTTAGGTATTCAAATATCTTTATAACCTGAACCCTTCCTAGTATTTCAATCTTCTTACACATTATTTCTCTCCATATAGTCTGTGATCCATTCAATTGTACTGGCCTACTTCCTGTTTCCAGTCCCTTTCTTCCATGACTCCCTCTTTACCTTCACCACTTGGAATTCCTGGTTTCCTTCAGCACTCTTCTTTCTACTTGAAGGCTCATACCACTACCACCCTGCCTCGGTTGCTAATGTACACTCTTGGAAAATTGTCTTACATATTATATACCACGTAAACATATGAGGGAAATTCCTATATGTAAAGAATACATAGGGAGCATGGTCCCCATTTGTAGCATTTAGGGGATTTATTTTCCTTTAGCAAGTCCTACCAGTAAGCTGGATTGGGGGAGAGGTGAAGACAAGCAAGAGGAAGGTCGATTGTCACAGCCCTACTCAAGGCATAGCAGCATCCTCCCTCATCTCCCCGCCCCTGCCCTATCACTGGCAGGGCACATAAGCAATTTTTAGGAATGTTTCCCTTACAGCAGCAGTTTTAATGGGGTGATAGTTATTACACAGGAAACATAAATCTCCATTGTCCCAGGTTTGGCTTGCTTTTGCCTCAAGGGATTATTTCGACTAGATTTAGGCATATACATGAATTATGCATAGATGCATACTCCTAGACTTAGTAGAAACTGTATGTGTGTATATATACATATATACACATTAACACATGTATATACATCTGTGTGTCATGTACACGTTTATATGTATTTTTATATTCCTTTGGAGATGATATAGATATGGCTATAGATAGACATGCATCTTTGTATATATTTGTGTATGTGTGTGTATATTTCTTTGGAGAGATGGACCTATATCTAGATAGATATAAATATAGATTTGAATCCATATAGATATAGAGCTGATCCCTCTCTCCCCAATGTATAAATACAAACATATATACATATACATACATATGTGCACATATATATGCACACACATAGTTTCTACCAAATCTAGGCATGTGTATATATGTATATACATATGTATATGCAAATGGCTAGATCAAGTAGAAATAATTATATATACATACATATCATTATATATATATATTTATATGTGCATGTGTATGTGTGTGTGTGTGTGTGTGTGTGTGTGTATCTCCAAGGGAAATCAAATGCCTACCAGTTATGATTGTACATCATGTGTTTGTGAGAGCATATGTAGAGAAGGAGAGGTATTATATGCATGTATCTATATTTATACATATATTTATGTTATATATATGTATGTGTGTGTGCATTGTGTATATATATTTACATATTTATGTATATATAGAATCTATATCTCTGTCAGAAGGAACCTGGAAAGTCTTGCCAAAGATTATCAAGTGTCAGGAAAGAAGCTGAAGATCATAGGAGCATAGGTTGTGTTTTTCTCATTGTGAGGACAGGAAAGGGAAAGGGAAAAGGAAAGGGAAGGAGAAAAGGGGAAGGGAAAGTGGAGGGAAGGGGAGGGA
>CM053580.1:165816115-165849988 GCA_028627135.1 Pseudochirops cupreus | reverse complement strand
CTCTCTCTCTCTCTCTCTCTCTCTCTCTCTCTGCTTTTCCTTGTATCTCCAGTACTTAGCAAAGTGCCTGGCACAAAATAGGCATTTAATAAATACTAGTTAACTGACTGACAACTGGTTAATCCAATCTCAAAAGAAGAAGAAGAACAAAACGTAAAGGAGATAGCGGTGTGTAGTGAGTGGAGGGTGGGGGTAAGATAAAAACAGAACAATACTCCTTGTCCTGATGGATTCAAAGAAGAATTCTAGCAAATTTTAAAGGAATAATCAAAATCAATATTGCACAAATTATTCTCCAAATTGAGAAAGAATGTACTCTATCAGACTTTTTAATAAGAAAAATAATAAACAAAGTAAAGATAAAGCAAAGAAGAACTATAGATCAACACCATTAAAGAATATAAATTCAAAAATTTTGCACAAAGTCTTGTCAAATGTACTACAGTTGTTTATTTAAGAAATAATTTATTGTGATCAAAATGAATTTATACCAAGGAAGTAAGGATAGTTTAACATTAGAACAATTAACTAAAAGCAAATGCTAAATACTAACAAAAACATCAAAAAGCAAATGATTGTCTTGATGTAGAAAAAACTATTTTTTTTACAAAGAACAAAACTTATTTATACTAAAAACAAACAAAACATCCCTACAAAATATAAACACAGTGGAAACTTTTTCAGTATCATAAAAGTATCTATCTAAAACCAAAAGCAATGGGAATACACTAGAGTCTTTTCCAATAAATATGAGAGTATTGCAATGATGTCAACTCTCCCTACTATTATTTGATGTAAACTCCTAGAAATGTTAGCAATAGCAATAAGACAAAAGAAATAAATTAAAGTTATAAAGGAAAAGAAGAGATAAAACTATTCTTGTTTGCTGATAACATGATTTTTTACTTAGAAGATCCTAGGGAATCAGAAAATATAATGATTGAGAAAATTAATAGTTTCAAAAAAGTTGAAGGCTACAAATTAAAACACACACAAAACAACAAAATCCAAAAGACAACAATAGAAAGAGAAATGCCATTCAAAATAACTATAAAATACATAAATACTTGGGAATCAATCTACCAGAGAACAAAATATTATTTGTATAGATGCAAGTACAAAGTGCTCCTTAAAGAAATGAAAAATATGAAGTATGCTATTTTCACTTTTTTTGGTTTTTTTGAATTTTCTTTCTCATGGTTTTTCCCTTTTGTTGTGATTCTTCTTTCACAACATGACTAATGTGGACATATGTCTAACATGATTGTACATTTATAACCAATATCAGGTTGCTTGCTGTCTTGGGGAGGAGGGATGGATAGGAAGGAGGGGAAAAAAAAACTTGGAGCTCAAAATCTTACAAAATGAAGGTTAAAACTATCTTTATACAGAATCGGAAAAAAATAAAATAGTATTAAGTGAAAAAAAAAAAGAACAACCAAAGATAACTAGAAGGATATTCAGTGCTCATGGGTAGGCTGTGCCAATGTGATAAAAATGCAAATACTACCAAAGTTCATTTACAATTTTAATGACATACCAATAAAATTATCAAAGAAATACTTTACATATCTCAACAAAATAATATCAAAATACATTTGGAAGAATAAAAGAACTGTAATAAGGAGGAAAATAATGAAAAAAAAATATGAATGAAGGGGGAATAGCACTTCCAGACCTCAAACTATATTATAAAGTAACAGTCATCCAAATATTTGGTATTGGTTAAAAAAGAATTAGGAAAGTAGATCAAAGGAATAGAATAGAAAAAGGAGAATAAGAAACAATGGAATTCCATAAAAGAGTATTCAATAAGTCTAAAAGCATGATTTGCTTAGGAAAGAGTTGCATATTTGATAAGAAGTACTTAGGAAATTGGAAAGTAGCCTGTCAGAAATTAGGATTAGATGAACATTTGAAGTCATATTCAAAATGGATACATGATAATATTAAAGATCATACCATAAAAAATTTAGAAGAGAAGCAGATCATATATTTTTCACAACTATGGGTAACAAATGTATTCTTAACCAAACAAAGGATAGAGGCAACTACAAAAGATAAAATAGATCATATTGATTACACAAAACAGAAAAGCTTATACACAGAGAAGATTAATACATCTAGAACTGAATCAGTCAAATAGAGGGAAAAAAACCCATTGTATCAAATTTCTCAGATAATACTTGATATCTAAGATATATAGATAACTAACATTAACTAACATTTAAAGGGCAAACTTACCCTTTAAAAAAAAAAGAGATATTTATTCCTTCAACAGAAGCTTGGAGGTTGAGGACAGCATCAAAAAAGAGAGAGAATTTGTCAAAATGAATAATCTTCTAGAGCATATGTGCAGGCTACACACACACGCACACATTCTCATATATATAATATATATGTGTGTATGTGTGTATATACACATATACATGCACATATATACATGTGTATATACACACATACATGTGTGTGCCATATACCTATCTGTGTGTACGTGTGGTGTGTATACATGTATGTGTGTATATTCATGCACACATATTACATGCACATGCAATGCACACATCTACATGTGCATGTGTATATACACATGTGTGCAATACATATATGCAATGCACACATCTACATTGTGTATATGTGTGTATACATGTGTATATACATATTCATATTCTAGTTTCCTAAGTGTAATAGAGGTCCAGTTGGAGATACATCACCCCTAATAGTAGACTCCCTAACAATAGTACTACTATCCCAACCACTAAATTTTGTTTGTTTTTAAGCCTATTCCTATGATTCCATCAGTGTGGAGAATTCTCAATGTGAAGAGTTCTTTCACTGATGCCAATCTGTAATGTAGAGTCTTAGAGAGGTGCATGGGGTACTGAGAGTTTAATCGACCTTCCCATGATCACATAGCTAGTACAATGTGTCAGAAGCAGGACTTGAATCCAGGTCTTTGTGACTCTAAGACCAACTCTGGTGCTACAGAAAGATTGCTTGATTTGGAATCAATGAGTCTGAGTTCAATTCCTGAACCAGTTACTACCTATGACCTTGGACAAGTCACCTAAACTTTTTGGCTCTTGATTTCCTCATCTGTAAAATAAAGCATCTGGATCAAATGATCTGAGTCAAGCTCTTCTGTACCTAAACATATGGGTCTTTTATTCAGTTTGTTATACTACCTTGTCAGAACAAACTGAATTTATTTGACTTGAAAATTTCCATTAAATTGGCAGAGTGGGTCTCAAACCCTCCTTCCCTGGACAAATTATCACCACCCCATATTCTTCTGCTTTAAATTCCTAATCTGTGTGAATTCAGAGCTGAATGACATATTGGTTACATCAGTAACTAAATTCTCTTGGATGGGATTCAACAAGTGATGCTTTATAGTAAAATCTATCTAAGTGTTACAGGGAGATTCTGACGAATTGATGAAAAGAGCCAATGTGATTTGATAAGGCTTTAAAGCTTTTATCTCTTAAAGAAATTCTTTCTTTTGTCTCACAATTATAGTAAGAAGAAAACTATGTATTTCTAGCATTCTAGAAAAACACATTCAGGGTTCTTGCCTTTGTTTTAAGGTTAAAGTTTTCTTCTTTAAAACAATGAAATTCTACCACCATAAACCAGTCAAAAAGATAACACCAGATTCACATACCCTGCACTCCCTAGTACTCTAAGTTGGAGAACTTTACCGTACTGGTAAATATGCAGTTCCAATCCTATCGCTAGCAATGTTTCTATAGAACATGTTTTTGATTGTAGGTTATAGTGACCCCATAAGCAATTAAGATCCTAGAGGCTGTCTCTCCTTCCTTCCTTGTGCTTCTAGAAGGAAAATGGAAAGGAAGCAGACAGGGAATAGGTGGCAGATATGTATGTGTGTGTATAGATGTATATGTGTGCATATATTCTCCAACTAGATACATGCAATAGATGTAGATATGTGTAAACATATGTGTGTATATAGTAGTTGCTGTTATTCTGTACATATACACACACACACACATATGGAATAGCAGCAGCTACCCAGTGTGAATAAAAAAAGTAAAAAAGAGTTATTTGTAAAGACCAAGTACATGTGGGATGCTGATATGAGAGAGAGAAAGAGAGAGAGAGAGAGAGAGAGAAGGAGGGAGGGAGGGAGAGACACAGAGAGACAGAGACAGAGAGAGAGAGATGCAGAGACACAGAGAGACACAGAGACACAGAGATACAGAGAGACAGAGAGAGACAGAGAGAAGGAGGGAGGGGGAGAGAGAGAGACAGAGAGAGACAGAGAGAGAGACAGAGAGAGAGACAGAGAGAGAGAGATGTAATGACTACATACGCTTTGGCCCCACTCTCACAGGGCCAGCCAGGGTATATTACCCCCTAAGGATTCCGGAGTGTGTGTTTTTTTCTCTGCCACTAGATTGAACCCCAATGTTCCCTCATTTTAGGGGGCCAATGACTAGTGTCTCCAGTTCCACTTAACTACTTAAAATCAGTTTAGCTTTTTCAAAGAGACATTTACTTCTAAGAAACAGTAAGAACAAACATATAAACATTTCACCCCATTCATCATTTCTAGAATATCCTCTCTCCTACACAACTTTTATTTCTTTGTGTGTTGGGGTGGGGGTGGTAGTGATGAGTTTGGTTCCACCAAGTTCATGTCCAGACATATGACTGACATAAGCCTACATCTTGGCTATTGATAGCCTGGGATCCTGAAGGTCGCTCCCAAAGATTGCTCCTTGCTCCTCAGGGCATCAATGCTATGCTCACTACCAACCCAAACTCTGGAATGATAGGATGCTGAGGAGCCCTCTGGACCTTTCCAACTCACAAGGTCATACGCTCCACTTCCTCCCTGATTACCCAAGTGCCTTGAAATGAAGAGACAGCAGCTGGGACTGACAGACCCTTCTGGATGCCTCTCTAGCCAAAGACTATTCTTAAAAACATGGTTAGACACCCAGAAGCAGTTTTAAATTGTCCATATATGCTCCACATTCTGTCTTTCCAAGGCATTCCTTTTATACGTCATCATGATTCTCCTAGAAGCTGCATCTTCCACATGGGAATGCCATCTGAGGCACTTTGGTCATGCTCCATTATCCCCAGAAGCTTGTGTTCTCTAAGTCAGGGGTCATGGGGAAAAGGGGATGAAGATGACTGGGAAAAGTTGTCATCAGTTAAGTGAAGACAGCATCAACTTAAATATATTTATCCTTCCCACAAAGAGTAACATTTCTCTTCTTAGAAGGCTGAGACTACTAAATAGAAAGATAATTCCTATTGACATTTGGAAAGAAAGAAAGAAAGAAAGGAAGAAAGAAAGAAAGAAAGGAAGAAAGGAAAGAAGGAAGGAAGGAAGGAAGAAGGAAAGAAAAAGAAAGGAAGGAACAAAGAAAGGAAGGAAGGAAGGAAAGAAGAGAAAAGAAAAGGAAGGAAGGAGGGAAAGAAGAGAAAAGAAAAGAAAAGAACAGAAAAAGGAAAGAAAAAAATGCCTGTATATCAAAAGACTAATATTCAATAAGAGACTGGGAGATGTGGATCACATTAGGCTTGAGAGTGACTGTCCATCTTACTAGATGTGTGAACTGGGGGAAGTCCCTTCACTTCTTGCTTTTCTCATCTGAAAAAGGAGCTGGACTAAATGCTGCCTAAGTTATCTTCTAAGAATAATAATCTATGATGATCAATTTAGCATAAATGTTCAACTTGATCTCAATAAACCTATTCTTTTGCTTCAGAAAAGGGAAAACTGAAGTATAGGAAGGGAAACCCAAAATTTGGGGTCCCACATTTTCAAGATACCATAATGGTTAAAATTCTAGGATTCTAGTACTAGTTATCTACTTTATTTTTTGAAAACATTTTTCCAGGCTGCTCTAACCTGAACTATGTTTCTATGATTCATATGCAATGAAGGGTGAAAAGCAGTGGCCTCTAGAGACTTTTTGAGTCTCTGTTAAAATATGTGAAAATTGATTCTGAAGTAGGTGCCTAGGCTCATGCCCTGTATGGTCAGAGGAACCTGGTACAAGGGCTGTCGTCCTGCTTTTCTCTCCCAGAGGTCACAGGCCTAATCTGATGACTGTTTACCCCTCACAGTTCAGGTCATAAATGTCTCTCAAGAATGCCCATTGCATAATGGAACCTGTCAGGTGCCAATGGCATTCCATGTGTGTTTGGTTTTTGCAGATAACATGACTTTTTGTTATTCCCACTGAGTAAAGCTGGAGAAAGATTGCTACCCTGTTCCTTGGCCTCCTCAGTCATGCCCATTCCTCTCTAAGGTCAATAGCATTCTCTCCCTGCAGAGAGAAGAGAGTCTCCTGACAATGCTGTCAGACCTGATTTTTAGGCAGAACGCAAAAGTTGTTCAGGTGGTCAACTCTGTTATTCATTATACCGTAATGCCTCTGTGAGTGACATTAGTAGTTCCAATCGCATTATGTTGTGCTGTGATGCTCTCCAAAGTAGGGGAGCATGGCATGATTCTAAAGGATGTACAATTGACCAATCACAGGGCATAGTCAATCACTGAGCTAGTCTCCACTACAAACTCATTATCAACTGTTCCACCATTCTTCCTCCTTCCACTACTGGCCTTCTCTGTTTATACAAACTCCCAACAATCTCCTCTTCTCCACTTGGGGGGTGGGCCTCTCAGGAAGTTATTCCTAACCAAGAAAAGGTTGTGATTGCACAGTCAATGTTCCACCCCCCCCCCCCCCACTCCTAACCTTATGCACTTTACAGCAAAGGACTCTATTCTTTGGGGCAATGACTGGTCAGAGCCCCATCCCTATCCCTCTTTTTCTATTTTTCAGTGGGATGGAAAAAAGTTTCACCAGATGAGTAGGCAGGGGTGGCTTGGGATTTGCTTTACAATTCGCTTTGAAATTTCAGTATGTAATCTTTCCCCCAAAACCATTCCTCCTCCAGACTGCCATATTTTCGCTAACGGTACTACCATCCTTCCAGTCACCCAAATTTGAAACCTTAGTATCATCCTCAACTCCCTATGGTCACTCACCCCATGTATCTAATCAGTTGCTAAATCTTGCCATTTATCTCTCTACAATGCCTTAGTATACATTGTCATCTCCTTTCAACTGGACTATGCCAACATCCGGCAAATCTCTCCCCACTGAAAATCATCCTTCACAATACTGCCAAAGTAATTTCACTAATACCTGTATTTCCCTACTCAATAAACTCGAATGCCACTCTATCCCCTCTAGAACCAAAAATTTCATATTTATCTCATCCTTTAAAAATGGCCATTTTTGTGTATTTTTATAATGTATAGAATTATCAGTATAATGGTACTAAAATATAACTTGGAAATAATATGCATATAGTTGGGGTGCATTCTTAACTTATTTTCTGATAGGGGGTGTACAGTTAAAAAATTTGGAGACCACTAATATAAACCAGCTAAAGAGCTGGCCGAGGAATCAGGTAGACCTGGGTTTCAGTCCTGCCTCTGGCACTCACCAATTGCTAGACTAACAGTTAATCATCTAATGTACCTGAACCTTGGTATTCTCAACTGTAAAATGGAGATAATCATGCCACATCTGAGAATTGTCCTCAAGGTCCAGAAAGACCTGGGTTTGAGAATTGCCTCTGCCACATTTCAGCTGTATGACCCTGGGCAAGTGATTTAATCTTTCAGTGTCCCCAGATGATCCTTATGATATCCTGTGAGGTTGTTGGGAGAAATGGCACCATTGTCCCCTCACCACCTCACCCAGTCTCCCCTTCTCTTTTTTTATTGTTACAAAAATTCAGATCTAGAGAGTCATCAAACTCTATAGCTCTAGAGCTACAAGGGAATTTAGCAATCATCTGGTCCAATTCTTTCATTTTACAAATTAGGAAATAGAGGCTTGGAAAGTTTAAGTGATTCTCCCACATCCACACAAGTAGCAAGCATCAGACACAGAGTTCAAATTCAGATCCTCTGAGTCCTGATCCATCACTCTTTCCACTGTAATACCTTGAATTACTAGTAGGCTGATTTGACCCACAAATAAAGGTCAAGTCAGAGCTAGAAATGCAATGCGTCTACTAGACCAGGCAATCCCATTGCTTCTGGGGGTGGGGGAATAGGAAGGGCTTGCACATTAGTAGTATACCATTCATGCAAATGGAAAAAGTGACTCTGGCTGGAGTCCAAGTCCTGAATTCAGAAGCTCTATGATGCAATCGCTGATTGAGCAATGGCTTATTATAAAGCAACAAATCTCAGATTAGCTCAGACTAGAGCATTCGTTCCATGAGTAGGGACTGAGTGCCTGCCGCGTACTTGCCTAAAGTTGATATTTACCTTTTAAAAAGCAATCTCACAAAGTCTCCAGAATCCTCTACTTGCTTGACCTATTTTTTGTTGTTTTTCAGTCATTTCTGATTTTTTGTGATCCCATTTGGGATTTTTTTTTTTTTGGCAAAGATACTAACTTTTCCTTCCCCAATTCTTTCTGCCATTTCCTTCTCCAGATCATTTTACAAAGGATGAAACTGAGGCAAATAGGGTTAAGTGACTTGCCCAAGGTCACATGGCTAAGTAAGTGTCTGAGGTCACATTTGAACTCCAGTCCTCCTGACTCCAGATCTGGCACTCAATCCCCTGGGTCCCCTAACTGCCTGGCCTATCTTAGCACTCATTTTATATGAATTTTCACAAGTGCTTCCCTAGGCAACCCTTCTGGAAGGCTGGTTTCAGAGTCTTTAAATTCAACTTGGTTACAAATCATTATCCATCATGATCATCACTAACAAGGACACTGTGCCCTGGTGACAGGGGCACTTCATTACAGTAAGTACTGATCCCTTATCCCTTTAGGACCAGAGGTGTTAGGAAGACAAGATGACTCCAGTCTCTATCTTTATCTCTTTGGGGGTTTAAATCGAACAGTGTCTTAGCCAGCAGCCAGGTGGCTCAGTGGCTACAGTGCTGCCCTTGAGTCAGGAAGACCTGAGTTCAAATGGAGCCTCAGATTTTGACTAGCTGTGCCAAGTCACTTAACCCTGCTGGCCTCAGTTTCCTCATATGTAAAATGAGGTAGAGAAGGGAATGGCAAACCACTCCTGTATCTTTGCCAAGAAGACCCCAAACCGGGTCGCAAAGAGTCAGACAGGACTGAACATCAGCAGCAGCCTCTCTTGGCCAGGTACTCTAGTTAAATACCTGAATGAATAGGTGATTCCTCTAGCCAGCTACATGACTCCACCTTCTCAGCTTCACATCAAGCACTGATAATGACAGAGTGGTTTGCCTGCCCACAACATTAATGGTGGGTGTTGACTTCATATTTTCTCTCCTTCTTCCCTCTAACCCAGTCGTGGTTCCTCCCTGTCTCACAGGTATGTAGTAAAAATAACAATGAAGGGATGGTAAGGCTCTGTGCCAACACAAAGTGCTACTAGCAAATGGCATGTCACTAGCTTCATTATTTTTTCACTGTTGCTGGCATCTTCAGAATCTACCAGGACTTAAGTCTCTGAACCTCCCTACACAGGTAGCCAGCTGGGAATGCTAGGCATCTTTTGCTATGAATGGCTATGGTGACTATTAATAATAGAGTTTAATGAAAGGGACCAGAAAGACTGATCATGTAAATGCAATGGATGATAAATCATTCAGTGATTTCAGGGATTGCATCAGAGAACTGTGCAATGACCTGCCTACAGTGATGTGCAAAACATACCTTATCTGCAGGGCTATTTCACACTGGAATTTCAGATGAGAGAGAGAGAGAGAGAGAGAGAGAGAGAGAGAGAGAGAGAGAGAGAGAGAGTCTCTCACACACATTCTTAGACATTTAGACATTCATACCATGTCTATTCTGCTTCTCTGAACTCCTGGCTCATTTTTGCTCCTGATTCTATATGCCTAATGAGTAGGAGAGGAAGGAGCCCTACACAATATGAATAAACCATTAAGTGAATAATACATTAATGGACAATAAGAGTTGACTATATACATATAGACACACATACATATATGTGTATATATACATATATGTATATGTGTGTATATACATATATGTATATGTATGTGTATGTGTATATATATATATATATATATATGTATATATGATGTGTGTGTGTGTATCAGCTAGGTGGCACAGTGTACAAAGTGCCAGGTCTGAAATCAGGAGACTCATCTTCCTGAGTCCAAATCTGGCCTCAGACACTTAATAGCTATGTGACCTTTGCACAAATCACTTAAACTATTTGCCTCAGTTTCCTCATCTGTAAAATGAGCTGGAGGGGCAGCTACATGGTGCAGTGAATAAAACACTGGTCCTGAAGTCAGGAAGACCTGAGGTCAAATCTGGCTTTGGAACTTAATTAGTTATATGACCTTGGGCAAGTTGCTTAATCCCAATTACCTTGTCTTCCTCCCTCCAAAAAAAAAAATGAACTGGAAAAGGAAATGGCAAACCACTCCGGTATCTCTACCAACAAAATCTCAAATGGGGTCATGAAGTCAGACATGACTGAACAACACAACAAAGTATATGTATATGTACATACACACATACATAACATACATACATGGCTATATTTGTATGTGTGTGTGAATACATGGTGACCATGCAATTACATACCACAGAGCCCACATCACTTCAAACCATACTGGCCTCAACATCAGTAAATATAAGTGAGATAAAATTGAGATCAGGGGACCACAAACAGAGGGTTCCTCCAATAGTCTACAATTAGTGAGTTTCTGCTGCCATCAACCAAAGGCTTGGGGGCTCTTAGAGACCACAGCTTTTCCTTTCCCATTCTTTCTCTCATGGCTTTCCTTTGTTTACTGGAAGAGAGTGGGATCTCCTCTGGAGAATTAATGGAACAAGAATCCCACAGGATGAAAATGGACTGGAAGGAAGGGTGTGATACGTGTGTGGTAAGAGGGAGAACCCACACTGATGAGGTCACAGCTCTTCCAAAATGTCAAAGTGCTGTTTTTCCCACTGTAGTAAGTCTTCAACCCCAACAGACCAAACTCCTCTTACTACAATGTATATTTAGGTCCTTCCAAAACTAGTCATTTAAAAAGAAAAAACAAAAACAGATTTACTGAGTGTGCTAATTACTGAGATGCAAGGTTGCAGAGGATTAACTACATGAATTAAATATATAGGTAAGACCTGTACACAAATAACTGTTTAAAAAAAAAAAGAAGGGGGGGAGAGGAAGGATGCAAAAATACAGTGAGAGATAGAGAGAGAAATCATTTCCAGCTGTGGGAATCAAGATGTTTGTCTCCACAGTGGAATGATTTCAGCTGAATAGCGAAGACCTAGATAGCATGCCATTGACAATAAAACGTGTCTTCTTGATCGTGCCGTGTGTGGACAAATATTACCCCTCTTTCATCCCTTCCTCTCTCCCCACCCACATACTGTTTGGATTTATTGCTTATAGACAAAGACTGCTTGCTGTTGTCCAGGCTCCTGTATCTAATACCCTTATGGACTGGAGGCTTCAACTTTTGAGCTGGTTAAACATGGTGATATTTTGGCCCCCTTTCCAGCATACTGCACTGTCCTGGTGTGGCTTCATCATTTCCCCTTTTGGCCTTCCTGGCTGACTCAAAAAGAGAGGGCTGATGTCAGATGCAGCCACACTGACTTTGAAGGGGAAAAAGTCAAGGGCAGAGAGGGACACAATGGCCCTTGAAACACATCTATCATCCTCCCATCAGCTTAGATTTGTGATCCTCAGGCAGTATTACAAGGGCATCAGCCTCTGGAGCATTTCAGCAGGACAAGAAAATGAGCAGTGCTGGGCTCTGAGTTCCAGCACTTATCAGAGTAGAAATCCTGGGACCCCAGAGAGGGGAATTCTGTCAGTTGGCTGTTGTGTTGGTTAGATTTACGGGACTGCTTTTTTTCTCCCTTTTCTCTTTTTATCTCTTTCATACAACCGTAGCAGGCTGAGTGACATTGGTAAGAGAAGATACATTCAAAAATGGATACGTCTCTCTGCCTGTTAATAAAAACACAATATAAATACAGCAAACATTTCTTAAGAGACTTGCTAATCCCCGACACTGCCCCCGAGGTGCCCAGGGACCCTTCATAGAGGAGATGGCATTTGTGTAGGACCTTGAAAAGGAAGAAGAACCGGAATTGGACAGACACAGCCAGAGGTACCACATGAAGGCAGAAAAAGAAATTGTGTGGATATGTATGTGTATACTTACACATACACGAAGACTTATTATTTGAATCAGCTTGACACAGCTCAGCAGAAAAAAAAATCAGGTTTTTACAGATTCTCATTCTCTGTTTTACTTTCAAGTTCGTTAGCCCATATTCTTGGGTTAGTTAGCCTTCCTTCTGACCGCTTGGTTCCAGGTTGAAACTATTTTTCCAGCCAACAGAATTGTCTTTTCTTGCAATGGATTCCACTCAGATTTCTTAATCAAGCCTCTCTTTTCAAGGCCCTTTCTGACAGCCTTAACAAAATCCTTCTCAATGGGTGTCCCCCCATCCTCCCAAGTGTTTCTTAACTGGCTGCCCCCCACTGCTTTCCAATAGGCATGGAATTCTCCTGATTTCAGATGATCCCCAATTCTTCTAAACAGCTTTTTAAGTCCTGTAGCCTGACTCTCCACTCCATCCATACCTATATGTGTATGTATGTATATATATACATATATATTTATATATATATATATATATACTTCCTAGTCTCATTGTTCTTTAGCCCCTCAATCATCACTCACTAAAAAATTAGCAGCTCAAAGGGTCTCCTTTTCAGCTGATGACATTATCTACCCAGAAACAAACAACAAAGCTGGGAGCTCTCCTTTTCACCTTGTAGTTTAATTCTTCTTTCTTTCTAGAGCTGGGAGATTACTTCTGCAGCTAGGTGTCTGAAAATGACTTGGGAATCTTTCTACCCATTTCCCCTCTTTAAGAGAACCCTTCTTGTACAAAACCTATGATCTTTCCCCCCCAAACTACAACTCTTATAGTTCTATCAAGGGCACCACCACAGTTCAAGGTCATCCAGGTTGCCAAGTCAATTTCACCAGAACTCCCTGTTCTTCCTCATCTGGCATAACCAATCAATTGCCAAATGGTACCCATTCTATTTCCACAATAGCTCTCCCATCTGTCTCCTTTCTCTGCTCAAATGGCCATCAGCCTAGGTTCACATCACTTTCCACCTGGACTGTTGCAATACAGCCCTCATTGGTCTCCCCGTCTCCAGTTTCTCTCATCTCTAATCCATAAACCACTCTGCTGCCTAAGTGATATCTGTGCCAAAACACAGATCAGATCTCATCACACCATCCCTTCTTCAAGAGCTTCAGAATTTCCCTGTTGACTCCAAGGTCAAATACAAACTCATTTTTGGTATTTAAAGCCCTTCACAATATGGATCTGGCTGGTTTTTCTGCACTTGTTACAAATTATTCTCCTTAATATGATCTTTCAAACCAGCCTTGCTGACTCACACAGGGCACTCCAAGCCTCTGAAAGGGCTGTCCTCTCCCACATATTCTGCCTTAGCTCAGCCTCATAAAATCCCCAGCCTCCTTAAAAGCAAAGTTGATCTCAAACAGCTTCTCCTACATGAAATCTTTCCTCATTCTCTAATGTTTTCCTACTGGCACTACCTAGCCCTTATGTTGTATAACTTGTATATTTACTTATATATCCACAGGTTGTTTTCTCTGATAGAATATAAGCTCACTGAGGGCAAGTATTAATTCCTTTTGCTGAATAGTACTGAATGGCTTTGCCTCAGAAAGACCTTACCTTAAAAAGCTCAAGGTCCTCCACTGCATCTGGCGCCATTGCAAGTCATTTTGATTTATGTCTTATCACAGGACTCTGATGACTCTGGAGGAGAAAGTGAGGCTGGTGACTTTTCACAGCCTGGCCTCATTTAAATCCAATTCACTTGCAAGGCAAGACATCATCCTCCTGGCATCATTGATCCTCTAGAATGAAGGACAAACTACAACAAACAACAAACAGGCACTTAATATGTACTTGGTAACTAAATAATTATCTAGTCATTTTTTAAAGTGATTCTCAAAAATTTACTCACAAGAAATAACAACTCATTTATAAAATACTTCAAAGTTTTCAAAGCCCGTTCCTCAAAACAAAACAAAACAAAACAAAACAAAAGTCCCTAAAGGAATTGCTTCTTTAAAATTTTTATATAAATGATGGCTGGCTGAGGGGAGTAGGTAGGGGAAAACACATATACACACATACGTGTGTGTATACATACATGTATATATATGTATGTACACACACATATATGTTCAAAAATGGATGTGTCTCACTGCCTGTTAATACATAGATTAATAGAGCTTTGTAGTTAGTACGAACATTTCCACTTTTAAAATGAAGGCTGGAGATTGTAAATGACTTGCTTAGGGCTCCAGATCAGTTCAGTGGTTTGGGGACTTATAGGTAGCGACATACAAGAATCAGACTGATTATTCGATGCTAAAAAACCTTGATTAGGGCACTGTAACTCACAAGGGAGTACTATGCTGTACCTACATCATAGCATTCCCTTGGGAGTTACAACACCTAGAGTGGAAGGAAACACAGAGAAGAGAAGGGTCAGCAAAGGAAGGGTATAAGGGTAGCCCTGCCCCTCCTTCCCCCCAACAAACAAACAAACCAACCAGACCAAACCTAGGCAGCAGCTAATACCTCCAACCCAGAACCAAAATAAGGAAGCACAGGGAAGGGGCACAGCCAGAGACATTGAGCACAATGATCTTCTGGTCATTGTAGAAGGAAGGAGTCCATGGTGGTCTCACAGCCTCTGGGCTTGGCTCAACATTACACTGATTTCTTAAGTTTTTAAATCTTCCTACCATGTTCAATAAGTGGAACTCCAACTTTCTTTTTGCTTTTTTTTGGGGGGAGGGCAATTGGGGTTAAGTGACTTGCCCAAGGTCACACAGCTAGTTTTTGTGTTAAATGTCTGAGGTCAGATTAGAACTCATGTCCTCCTGATTCCAGGGCTGGTACTCTATTTACTGCACCACCTAGCTGTCCCTGGAACTCCAACTTTCAACATTATTCTGTGCATCAAGGCAGCTCATGTATGCAGTATAAAGGGGAATTTATAAAGAGGGGCCATTGTCATCAGAAGGGGTAATGGGAAAGAAATTTTTGGAGAGTTTTAGGTATAGAGGTTTCCAGATTCAGTGAGGAGATTTTTAAAGTATCCACTCAGTCTGTTTTGGTCAGGAGGGAGTGCCAGGCAGAAGAACGGTTGGGGCATGCTGTCTACAGCAGAGGCAATCAGCAAAAAAAGTTCTGGGTCCAAAAACCAAGGAGATCTTCTGGACTACCTACCACACACCGGCTCAAAAAAATAGAAAGGACTGAGGGAAGACTCAGGTCCAGGTTTTCTGGCTCCTTTAAGTCCCAAATAAAATCTCTTCTTTTACTGGAAGCCTTCTTTGACCCATCTTAATTCTAATACCTTACTTCTGATGACAATTCTTATATAGCCTGTATATAGTTTGCTCTGTAGATGTTTGTTTGCATACTGTCTCTTCCATTAGACTGTACACTCCTTGAGGGCAGGAACTCTTTTGCCTCTTTTTGTATCCCCAGTGCTTAGCACATTGCCTGGTGCATAGGAGATACTTAATAAATGCTTCTTGATTGAAGTGCAGTACTGTGTTCCTACAAGGAAGGCATTACATAATCTACAACAAAAATGAAGGGTGAGGGTGTTCACCACTGCCATTCCACCTTCATGGGAACAGCCTCAAGTTTAATTCCCTAAATAATTCAACACATATTTATCATGTGCCTGTTCTGTACCAAGTACTGTGGTAGGTACTGAGGATACAAAGACCAAAACAACCAATGTCTGCTCTCAGGGAGTTTGCATTTTACTGGGTCTGAATTGGTTACAAAATCATGCCTCAAAGACATTCCACCTGTTTCCTCACTGACTCACCCAGTAGACACCCATTTTGTGGGGCATAATGCAAATCATAATTGCGGCAAAAAAAACACCTGTCAGCAATTTACATTCCATGACATCCTCTCTGGCAGAATCGGGACTCTCGCATGAAATCACACATATCGACTTGTGCAAATAAATATATAATGTGTGTAGATGGTACCTTACAAAAGCCAGTCAGGACTGTTGTGCTGGAGATGTGAAAATCCTAAGGAAAGCCCATCCCTTAGGTGAGCCAAATGAATCTTTTCATTAACAGGGCCCAGGGTGGGCTGAGATTACCATAGAGTGTTACATAGCTTTTGGTTAATCATTGTAATTTTTATATGTGAAAACAGTTGCCCTGTGTAGCAACAGAAAAATTGAAGCCCTTCCCCCACCCCTACATTTTGGAGCAGTGTGTCTCTGAACGAGAGAGAACGTAATTTGTTCCCTGGGTATGGAATTTGATGCTGTTTGGTAAACAGCAGGCCCCTGGCACTATATTCAGTGAGGAGAGCTTTAGAAATATTGGCTCAGGCTATTTTGCTTGGATTGGAGGAACTGATATGAGGGGGTGGGGGAGGAGGGGAATTAGCAACAAGGAGCTCCTGTACTCTCTGTAGAGCGTTTCCTTCTTTCTCCTGCCCGATGAGATAAATCACTCATGTTTATATTCACCTCCAAACAATTTGGGTAGCTACCTGGGGCCTCTCTCAGCTTCCTTCAGTTTTTTTGTAAGCCAGCCCAAATGAGAGGAGGGATCTGAATGGGAAATATTTGCTTTCCCTATCATTTTTGGAGTAAATAGCTTTGAGAGTCAGTCAGTGGTGAGCTCAAGGGATGCAGTGTGTGTGTGTGTGTGTGTGTGTGTGTGTGTGTGTGTGTGTGTGTGTGTTGTGGGAAGTATCCACCCAGGGATATGCAGGTTAAATGTTCAACTACTGGCTCTCCAAAAAAAATGCATGAATCATTTTTATGTTTAATTTACATTATAAATATCCAACCTATCACTTTCTTAAGACTAAATTGACAAAAGAATAAATCATGCTGTATTTTGTAGCATTTGCCAATTTCAGTGTTTATACTTAAAATTTAATACCTAGATCTCTGATGCTGACTGACTCTAGCACATTCCTCAATTGTATCTATTCCGATTAAACTGATTTTTTTTTATTAGGGTATAAGCTTATGAGATATAGGATAGAAATGTATCTGGTATTTCACTTTGCCATGTGGTGTAATGGAAAAAGCATTGACCAGAAGGTCTGTGTTTAAATGCTTTACCAGCTCTGTGACCCTGAGCAAAGTCATGAACCTCTCTGAATTTTTGGTTCTCTTATCTCTAAAATGGAACTATAGAGAAACCTACCAATCCAAAATGATATAGACTGGGGCAGGAGGAAAGCAATAGATTACCATGATAAAAAACAAGTTTGGATAAGGAGAAAGTGACAGATGGAAGAGATGGAAGAGATGGAAGGAGGGTCCTATAGCATCTAAGTTCTGTAACAGTCAAGAGGGAGGAAGGATCCAAGGAAGAATCCTCTAGGCATCCATTTCAAGAATTCCCAGCTTAATGATATCAGTATTCTGTCTAGCATGGCCTTCTCTTCTCCCCTAGAGAATCCCCTGCAACCTGAGACTGGCTCCCCTGTTGGATCTCTTATTATCTGTAGCTATCCCTGAACTCAGTCAGAGAGTTCTCTCTAGTGTGAATTACAACATCCAATAATATTATTCTAGATGGGTAGATTCCTAGATGGAAACCACAGAACCCCCATGTTCATACATAATTGAATGGGAACTTTCTAGCCCATGGCCATATCATTTAACACTGTGGAGTGAGAAGAATAGATATGGACAAGGGTGTTGTTCTTAAACCAGCCCCTTCAGAAATTCATGTTGTGTTCAGTACTCTACCCTGATTCACTTTTCCCATATCAAGACAGACAATAGCTGAAACATATTATTGTGGTATTAATTTGATGATTATCACAATGAATCACTGCCTTGGTCTAAATTTATAACTGGTTATTTAATAAAATAAACAGCTATTAAACAAAAAAAAATGGAACTATAAATTAACTTCCTTCAGTGTAGAATTGTTAAGAAGCGCTATGGAAAGGCGACCTATTCTTGAAGAAAAATGAGAACTCAGGTTATCAGGAAATAGAATCCACAGATATAACTAACTCCACAATGTCTCCCTTGCCTATACCTTTCTCTTTACTCATATAGCCCTTATCCTTGCTCAGGCCCTCATCACCTCTCACCTGTAATGTTGAAACAGTTGTCTAACTGGCCTCCCTGCCTCAAGTCTCTCCCCTCTCTAAGCCATCCTCTGGATACCAAAGTGATTTTCCTAAAGTATAGGGCTGGCCACATTCACTTCCCTAATCAATAAACTCCAATGACTCCTTATTGTCTCCAGGATCCACTCTAAGTTCTTCTATTTAGCTTTCAAAGTCCTTCCCAGCTTGGCCCCAATACACTCTTCCAACCTTATTATAAATTACCCTCCTTGCCACAGTCAATGGTCTAATGAAAGTGCCATTAGATTGTAAACTCCTTGAGGGCAGGGACTGTCTTTTGCCTCTTTATGTATCCCCAGTGCTCCGTACTGAGCATTGGCACATAGTAGGCATTTAATAAATATATACTGATTGACTGTTTCTCACACAGGACACTGTTTCCCATTACAGACTCATACTGTTTGCTCACTTTTAGAATCCCTTGTTCCTTCAAAATGCTGCTTGATACATTCTATAGCCAGTCTTTCCTGATTCTCCCAGCTTCTTACACCCCCTTCAATTTTTATCTTGTATTTATTTTGTATCTATTACATATACATATCAATATCTATCCAACTGTACCTATATATAGATATCTATACATCTATATTTTTATAGATATGTCCACTTATCTGTTTTACATTTATGTACTTAGCTCTCTTAATGGAACATATGTTTCTTGAGGGCAGGGACCATATCACTGATGTTTCTGTATTCTCAAGGTTCAGTAGAGTGCCTAGCACTGTGCTTGTGGATGGGTTGGTTTGTTGATCAACTGCTGGAAATGTATCAATATGAAAAACAAGATGGCCTTTTGTTTCAGGAATCAGCTTAAAAAGTAATGTGTA
This sequence comes from Pseudochirops cupreus, assembly GCA_028627135.1. Classification (NCBI taxonomy): domain Eukaryota; kingdom Metazoa; phylum Chordata; class Mammalia; order Diprotodontia; family Pseudocheiridae; genus Pseudochirops; species Pseudochirops cupreus. The sequence continues at coordinate 165,830,883 of CM053580.1, read as the reverse complement.
AATTACAGACACATCATATCTGTGATGACTAACTTTGATAGACTGGGCTTCCCTCAGCAAAGCAAGGCTATAAGACAACTCCAAAAGACTCATGATGGAAAGAGCTATCTACATCCAGAGAAAGAACTATGGAGTCTGAATGCAGATTGAAGCAAACTATTTGCTCTTTTTTGTTTGTTTTGTTCTGTTTCCTCTTTCTTGTGGTTCGTTCCATTGGTTATAATTCTTCTTTACAACCTATTATAAATTCATGTGAAGGTATATGGAGAACCTATATCTAATTGCATGCTGTCTTGGGGGAAGGGGTAAGGAAAGGGAGGGGGAGAAAATTTGGAACTCAAAAATTTGTGGAAGTGAATGTTGTAAACTAAAAATAAATAAATTTAAAAGGAAAAAAAAAGGAATGCGTAGCTTCCCAAAGTCAGGTCCTTTACCATGCTGGTCAAAGTCCTCTGGGCATTCCTTAGTTTATTAATGCCCTTCCTAAAAATGTGGTGGCCAGAAGTGAACACAATTGACCAATGAGAGACAGACTATTATCTTCCCCCAGGCCTGAGTACCATGTCTCTCTTAGTGCAGCCTAAAATCATAGTAACCTTTTTTTTTTCATTGCTTCTGTATCACTGTTTTCCTGTATGTAAGAGGCAGCACGGTGTAGTGGTTGTGACCCTGGGAAAATCACTTAAACTCTCAATGCTTTAGCCAACTTTCTAAGGCCATGACTTGAAGAGAAGATGCCACCCTGCATTGGTAGAGGGAGTTTCCTCATCTAGGAATTCTCCTAACCAATGAAATCATAGGTATGGTCTTCATCTCTGTTTACTCATATTGTATTTGAAATCCTTTAATACCCTTTTAAAACAGACCCTTATCTTTTTCCATCTTGTACTTCTGAAGCTGATTTTTAAGCCAAGTACATCTTTATATTTTTCCCTATTCTATTTCATCTACTTATATCCATCACAACATTTTAGGGTGGTAAGATCTTTTAGGATCCTGACTCTCCTTTAGGATCCAGCCTCTAAACATGAGGCTGTTTCCAGATTTGACAATCCTACCATCTATACCTTTATCCAAGTCAATGGCAAAAATATGAACCAGTACAGGTTCAACATCAGATCCCTGGAGCACACCACCAGAGACTTCTTTTTAGGTTTATAGATGAATAATTTTAGAGTCTACTCCTTGGGTGTGGCCTTTCAATTAGTTCTTACTCTACTGTGGTTCAGCCCACATCTTTCTATTTTGTCGACAAAAGAAAAGTATCAGTGACTTTGTCAAATGGTTTGCTAAAATCTGGGTGAACTTTCTCTATGACATTCCCCTGATGTATTTAACAAAAGGAATGAGATTCTTATGTAGAACTGAATATCTACCTATGTAGCCTCAGTTGCATTCTTAAATGGTAATATTGAAAGTAGCAGTCAGAGATCACCTAGCCCAATTTTATTTTACAAATGAGGAAACTGAGATTTGGGAAAATGAGAAGTTTAATCCAAAGTCTCATAGCTTCTTCATGACATGTAATAGCTGGGTCAGAAGTAGAACTCAGATCTCCTTATGAATCCAAGATTCATTCCAGTACATCACATTATATCATATTGAGTTAACTTTGTGTGCTGTACATATAGGTACTAGCATTAGAAAATAATGATGGGGTTTGAGTCCATTGTGCTATGACATAAAAGAAGGCTAAAAATTCAAACATGATGTGAAATTCAAAACATAGAATCGAGTTCTGATACCCTCAGGCAGATTGAATGAAGGCTTGGTAATATCCCTTTAAATAAGATTACTAAAAATCCAGACACAAAAGATTGATTTTTACATGAAAATATTAGCCAAGTTCTAATTCATAGTTTTTATTATTTGAGATTCCACACTGGGAGTTTTAGTGATGAGTGAAATTCACATGTGCCATGTTTTTTGAAGAAACAGATTCACACATTTAATAATTGGAGAGGATACAATAGGAAAATCTGCAACAGAGATTAGGCAAGCTGGGAAAAAAAATAAAACAGAACAGTGGGTTGTTGGTGCTTTATCACATTCACACCTACCTTTTACCCAACTCCCTCTATACATTGATTGAACGGGTGAATAATCAGGGGTCAGGGTTAGGGGTATGCTGGAAATTGTTTAACACCCGGCTTTGGAGGGGAAGCGGAAACACAGGACACATTTTTAAGTTTAATCTGCATTATTAACATTTTCTTCCTCATTTTCTTAAGGCTAGACAATCAAGCAAATAATAAACCAAGCCCTGGTTTGTAATGTATGCCTGAGGTATAAATGCTCACACTGGAAATTTAACAATCAACTCTGTTTGAGAGCTTTAGCTGACTCTAGCACAACCCTGCCAGGGTATGCCTGGGGGCACGGGGAGGATTTTTAGGAAGTGAGTAGTTGGTAAAGGACGAAGGGTCAATAAATGAGTTCAATATGAACACAATTGAGTTGTACCTACCATTTTAACTCAGGCAATGGTGGGGGAAAGAGGGTTGTTTTTTTTTTTTCTTCTGATGGGGGATGAGAAGAGAAGATGAGCTGGTAAATGGAGGCAATAAGTTAAAGTTAGACCAAAAAAAAAATACCTTGGGAGATCAATCATTCAGTTAATCAGCAAACATCTATTAATTGAGTACTATGTACCAGACTATGGTGAAGACTGGGGATGCACAGACAAAAGTCAGCAAAGTGAATATTCCTGTCTTCAAGCAGTTTTTAGTCTGTCTGGAGAGAACCTACATATGTAACTGAAAGGGGGAAAAGGGGTGTGTGTGTGTGAATACAGAAATCAAGGATCAAGATAACAGAAATAATGAGGTATTAAAATGTTAGCAAATTGAAAATTGTTAACACACTGTTATCCTCTATGAATTTCCGGCTCCATAATGGAATTTGGAGGAAGCTACAAGGCTTTTTGTATAGAGCGCTGGGTTAGAGTCCAAAAGATCTGAGTTCACATCCTGCCTCCAGAAACTAGCTGCTGACCCTGGGTAAGTCACTTAAGATTCCTTAGACTCTGTTTCTTCACTTATAAAATGAGTGAGTTGGACTTGGTGGCTTCTTAGATCCCTCACAGCTTTAAATTTAGTATCCTATAAATTAAAGGGAAAGGTGATTGTGACTATGACCCAGGCATCCTTTCATAAAGTATGAAGTTTTCCTTGATTAAGATGATATAGAATATAAACTCAAAAAGTTAGGAAGAAAAAAATGTGTTATGTTTTAAAGTGGTAGAAATAAACTCACACTCCAAATCACTTCTTTGATCATTATGCATCAGGTAGCTGATAGCTATGGTACAATGGACAGGACACTGGTGCCAGAGTCAGAAAGATGTGATTTCAAATACAGACTCAAACATATACTAGCTATATGACCCTGGGCGAATCCCTTCTCTTTGACTCAGTTTCCTCAACTGTAAAATGAAGGCAATGATAGCAGCTTTCTTCACAGGATTGTTGTCAGAACCAAATGAGATAATATTTGTAAGAAGCACTTAGCACAGTGCCTGGGACATGGTGCTATAAAACTGCTTGTTCCCTTCTCCCTTCCCTTCTGACCAAATTCTGCATTAACGTTCGTTATCCAATCCTGAGAAAGTGACTGAAAATGTGCTATTTGGTTTCTCTCCAAAAGAGCACTCCAATTGTAGGAGCACAAATCTCACTGAATGTTAAGTCTGCTTCCCACAGCTGTATTGTTTACTGCAAGCCTACATTGAACCCATAGAATTAACTGGCTCCTGGAATATTATTTTGCCTTTGTTTTTAATCAGTTTACAGTGTTAGGCAGGATATCCCAGAAGTGTATAATCCTTACTTCTCCAAAGTTCGGGGCCTGTCTCAAACATATTCTAACTATTTAACATTAGTTCCCATCTCCGTGTTCTTTTTCACATGTGATGTGAGGAGACATATCCTACTGAGGGGACCGTATGTGAACCTTCAAGTTAGTGGAAAGTACTCTTCAGCCACCGATGTGTAAGAGATATTAATTGGGATAAAACCGAGGTCTCTTGGTGCAGTCTTGAGAGATGATCATAATGAATTGTCAGTAGATGTTTGGGCCAGTTCACCCTTGGGCTTGCTTCTCCAGTCAGTCAACCAGAATTTATTATATCCAGTCATCTGCTGATTAGAGAAATCAAGTTGGGAAACCAAAGCTGGGATTAACTTAGGTCATTATTTTCCATTAAAAATGGAGACTCGTAAAGCAGTTCCTGTTTGAAGCATCCACTCTTGTGTTCCCCATTATGAATGGCATTGTTGCTTTTGAGAGCTCCTCCCCACCCCTGCCCTCTTAAAAGTTCTGTTCAGCTACGATGACCAGGACCAAGGTCCAGTTGATTTTCAGTCACCTTTTTCTGCTGTTCCTGGGGTAACCATTAACTGCCTTGCCCACCTTGCTCAGGCTGCTCAAGGCAGCAGCTTGTCAGCAATTGGGACCAGGCTGTAAATTGCTTGTTGGATTATGCTTCCAAACCATTAGAGCCTATTTCTGCAGGCTGACTGGGGCCACTGAGATCACAAATGCAATGAAATCGAATGTTCCTGAATTGCTTTGGCCTGGAGTCTGGGGGGCGGGGGGGAGTGGGGGTGAGGGCGGGAGTGAGTCATGTCTTAACTAGGCAGGTTTATTGAAAGAAGGACAGGGTGAAAAAAAGGAAAGAAAGAATCAGGAGGAAGAAAGGGCAGCACTGGACAGAGCATCTCTTTCCCAGAAGGGCGGGGCTCCATTTTAGGCCCACAGCCCTGCCCCATGCAGTGGAGAGCAGAGTGGGGTCAGGTTGCTGAGACGTCTTTTTAAATCTCTTTTCCTCTCTGGCCTGCTATGCTGGGAGCAGACAATGCTGTAATAAAAAATGCTAATCAAACTGGTGCCAGACCCAGACTTCCTCTCCTTCTGTCTTCCTCCCTCTCTCAACTTTTATCCCTTTATTAACCCCAGTCCAGGGATATTTTGCCCTCTGTGCCCTGGTCTGTGTTTCTGTCACCACCTTTCTCAACATCTCAGCGTGCACTCTTGCACACACAGGCTGAGATAAGCTGAGCTGATGTTCACTGGCTGACCTCCAGGAGCCCTACAAAGGAAAGGCCGTTGTGATAGAATGGAGACACACACACACACACACACACACACACACACACACACACACACACACACACTCGCAACAGTGGTAAGCCCTGTGTGTTTTGGCTTAGAGCCGAGTGGAATGATGGGAGAGAGAGCAATTCCCTTCACCTCTTTTGGTGATTTTTGTCTTATCTTTAAAGAGAGGGAGAGTCACTGCAGCATTTTTTTGTGGCAGCAAAAAAACTGGAAACAAGGTGACTGTCCATTGATTGGGAAAGGGCTGAACAAAAAATACAGTATGTGACTACAATGTAATAGTGTTATGTCTGTCATAAGAAGAGTGAAATCAGATGAATTTGGAGAGACACAGTCATGATTATATGAAATGATGTATAGATTGAAGTTAAGAGAACAGTATTAACAGTGACTATGATAATATTAACGAATGCTGAAAAGATCAGGCTGATCATTGTAACGATTGTAAATTATTGTAATGTCCAATCTTGGTCCTGGAGAAGACAGAAAAAAACCCGCATCTTCCTTCTTTCTTCAGAGAGGCGGGATTCTGTGAATGCAGATGCTACAGACACGGTGACTGCCTTAGGTGGTTTTGCTGAAATGTTTTGCTTTTCACACTCCTACTCTTTTTTATACTTTTTTGGTACAAGGGAAGGCTCGTTGGTTGGATTGGGATGTTATTTTTAAATTTAGTTGTTTAAATATAAATATTTAAACAGCAGTGATCAAAGGTTAAATGAAAGAAATTAATTTAATGCGTGAAAGAATGAAAGGAGATCGAGTTGTATAACAGGCAGCTAGGTAGCAAAGTGGACAAGGTGATGGATTTGGAGTCAGAAAGTTGTTTTTTGTTGTTGTTCAGTCACTTTTCAGTTGTGTCTGACTCTATTTAACCCTATTTAGGGTTTTCTTGGCAAATATACTGTAGTGTTTTGCCATTTCCTTCTCCAGCTCATTTTACAGATGGAGAAACTGAGGCAAACAGGGTTAAGTGACTTGCCCGTGGTCACACAGCTAGTAAGTAAATATGCATTTGTGTCCAAAACATTGTGCTAGATAACTCAGGATACCAAGGTAAAATGAAGACTTCTTCCATTTAGGGAGTTTATATTCTACTGGGGGATATAGCAATCAAGTCAATTCATCCATATATGATAATCTGAGGAAGGAGAGAACACTGGAATGATCGGGAAGGCTTCCTATGGGAGGTGGCATTGGAAAGGCAAATAGAAAGGGAGGTAATACCTAACTTCAAAAAAGATTCTGTAGGTAGTGCTAACTGTGTCAGGGAAAGGGAGCAGAGAATGATAATACTGCTTATACTCAAAGGCCAGGAAGTAGTGAATGGAGTTAAGTTGTCCTACCTTAGCTTAAATCAGGGGCTTGGGACCTTTGGTTGAGAAAAACAAGTCAGAGGTCTGAGGTCATCACAGCAGCATAGGAGCATTTTGGTGTGCCGTAAAGGAAGCACTGCAGGAATGACTACTGGAACTGTGTTGACTTGTCCCAAGGCATACTGTTCCAGATGATCTCTTTCTACAAGAGTTGGAACACTTTGCTGAGGAAATGCAGGAGCCCTAGCAGCAGCAACAGTTGCCATGGCAGCAGTGGAGAGAGCAAATGTCAGGCAGAGTTGTTAGTGACAGGTGAGGAGTTCTAGGACAAAGCAGGGGAACTGAGAAGCTGAGAAGATGCTAGTTTAAATCCAGAGCTATGAGTAGATTATCTTGGAGTCTTGCAAATGTCATCAAAAAGCCGCTAAATGGAAAATAAATAAGGATAGAAAAAAATAAACCACCCTAGAATGTAACTACAATGTAATTACATATAACAATGGTAGAGATAGCCAGAAATTCATAGGAAACAAAAAAAATCCGCAAAGGAGCCATTTTAAAAACAAAAACAAGAACAAAAACAAAAAAACCCCACAAAACTCATGGCCTTACAAAGTATGGATAACAAAACAAGGAACTAAAATAAGGATGCAAATTTGACTTCAAGAAGCTCACAGTCTAATGGAGGAAACAACATACAAAGAATCACGTACAAATTATAGTTAGGATAACTGAGAAATAATCCACAGGGGAAGCTCTAGCACTAAGGGAGATCTGGAAAGGCTCCTTATAGAAGGTGGAATTTTAGCTGGGACTTGAAGGAAGTCAGGAAAGCCAGGAGGTGGAGATGAGGAAAGGGAGGGAAAGAGAATAACATTTATTCAGTGCCAGGCATTCAGATGAGGGCTTTACAAAAATTATTTCCTGATGAGGAAGGAGAGAATTCCAGGCATGGGGAGATAGCTACTGTGAGTTGTTAAATGGAGTATCTTGGTTTTTTTGGATTTTTTTTTTTGGAGGGGGGAAGGCAAGGCAATTGGGGTTAAGAGACTTGCCCAAGGTCATACAACTAGTAAGAATCTGATACCACATTTGAACTCAAGTCCTCCTGACTCCAGGGCTGGTGCTCTATTCACTACACCACCTAGCTGCACCTAGATGGAGTGTCTTGAGTGAGAAATAGCTGGTCATAATGAGCTGAGCCGGGTGATGACTTCTAAGGATAACCAAAGGGGTTTTTTTTTTGCTTTTTTTTTTTGTGTGTGGGGCAGGGAAAGGACCAGAGAAGGACAATTCCAGCAAGAATCAGACCATTTCTTCCACCAAATGAGATGGTAATAACATGTCTGGAGAAGACTTCTTAGAGGAAGGGAACGGTAGAGGGACGTATTAGCTGTCTTGAAGTATTTGAGAGGCTGTCATAGAAAACTGGCACTTTTTTTTTCCTTTTCTTGGATCCAGAGGGTAGCCATTGGTAGAATCTGCACAAAGCAGAATCACTAACTAGGGATTCTTATAGATAAGGCAATTATAGTTAAACAGAAGGGAGGGTAGGACAGCACCAAGGATAATGGGGGTGGGGGGAAGTGAGGCAGAAGGGAATCCCTTAGGGTCAAGAAAAATCAACTTATGTCTCCACGGCATGGTTAGTGGCCCCTGCCACTCCCACCCCTTGGGAGAAAGGATGGGGGTTTAATGGTGGGGAAAAAGTGGCTAGAAGAGGGAACACCACAGCAATGAGATTCTATGGGCAGAAGCACCGAGATCGGCAAGGGAATGGCGGCAATTTTTCGTTTGGCACAGACTGGCTGTGAGCTGAAGGACTAGTAGGAGTTGGGGCAAGGGAATCACACTCCCTTTGCCAGAATACTTGTGTGCTGGGGGCAAATCCCAGTGCCTCTTTTTCCAGTTATAAATATGGCAAAGAGGCTGATTTCCATTGATATAAGCAAAGATTCCTAACAGTTAGATCTATCCCTAAAGGGAACAGGCTTCGGGTTCCTTCTACAAACAAGGTTTTCAAGGGATGGCTGAAGGACCACCTCTTAGGGACATTATAGGGGAGTATTCTTGTTCAGGTAAAGGTTGAGATTGTTTCCAAATAGGAAATCCCGAGATTGTGAATACAATGTTCCGGGTATGTTTTTGACTACTAGGACAGAAAATTGTACTCTGTATCTATTAATGTCAGATTATTTTTATTATTAGCCTTCTCCTCAAATTGTGGTCTCCTTTAGAGATAAGTATAGGATAAATTTTGGATGCAGCTAGGTGGCTTAGTGGATAGAGTGCTGATCCTAGAGTCAGAAAGGCCTGAGTTCAAATTCGACCACAGACATTCACTAGCTGTGACCCTGGGCAAGTCACTTAACCTCAGTTTGCCTTAAGTTACTGGAGAAGGAAATGGCAAACCACTCCAGTATCTTTGCCAAGAAAACCCCATAGCCAGTGTGTCCATGGAGTCATGAAGAGTCAGGAATGACCGAACAAGAAATATCATAAATTAATTCACACAAAAGTATTCTTGCCTTCGTGTGTTATCCTTCCTTGGAATGTTCACCTTACAAAAGACTTTAGGGGACTCAGCCACATTTAACCCAAACCACTGAAGGAGTTTTAGACTCTGGGACACCTGAACGAGGGAGAGCTTTTGGTAGAGGGAGATCTTCCTGAGTTTCCCGTGGCTGATATTCTCACATCCCACATCAGAGCCTGCTGCTCTGGGTAACCCCACCTCTGAGTCCCGGGAAACTCCTACAACCAAGAGTTCTTAACCTGGGGGACAGGGATTTCCAAAGGGCCCCAGGACAGATTTCAGGAGGTTTGTGAACTTGTGAGGAAGAAAAAAAATTACATTTTTATTTTAACTACCTTTAGAAGGGGCAACTAAGTGGTGAAGTGGATAGACGGGAAGACCTGAGTTCAAATCCAGCCTCAGATACTAACCGTGTGACCCTGGGCAAGTCATTTAACCCCATTTACCTCAATTTCCCATCTATAAAATGGACTGGAGAAGGAAATGGCAAACCACTCCACTACCTTTGTCAAGAAAACCCCAGACGGGGTCACAAAGAGCCAGACATGACTGAAATGACTAAGCAACAGCCACAAAAATGAAAGTTAGCATTTCTTTCAATTATTTAAAAATACTATTCTAAGAATAGGTCCATTAGGCTTCACAACATAAAAAGCTTAAGAACTCACAGAAAGCAAATTTCAGGCACTAGTCAGTGGTTTCCAGGTTCTGCAGGCCACAGGATCTGTTGGTAAGAAGGGAAGGAGATGTGTGCCTAGTTGGCACTGTTGTCCAGCTCTGATTACATAGCAGCCCTGGACTGCCATCTATTGTAAGATGGTTCCTCTCAATTTTTCTCTTTCTTCTATCATTCTCTCTCTTCCCTTCCTGTAGTTAATAAGCAAAGTTTTCCTTCTTTAAGATTTCATGGGGAAGAATGTCAAAGAACACAGTCTTTGAGGTGATCCTACAAGTACAGATGCCCTGAGCAAGCCTTTTCTCCCTAAGTTTGTGCGATGACTCCTTTTCACTGAAAGCAGAATCTGTCTTTCATCACATTCATCATCACCACGGACAATCTAATTACAGCCTTGTCTTAAAAGAACTCAATTACCAGCAAGACTTCTTCCTTTTGAAACTGTGACATCTTGAACTATGTGTTTATAACCTTTTTTGAAAGTGGGGGAGGATAGGGAGGGGAGAAAATTAATTAATTTTCTTGTGCACAAGAAAAACTCACGAGGTCTCATCCTCTGTGTTCTGGTGGATTCTCTCTCTTTGGGCTTCCTACTATGTGACAGTGAAGTGCTAAAATTATTTTGGCAGGAAAATATTCTCAAAGGCTGTTTTTATTTCAGCAGCAGTAGAAATCTCAGAATGCAGCCCAGACCTCTGCCCTGTGGGGCTGTTTCTAATTGCATATGGTACGCTGTAAAAAAAACTATTCAAAATGCAGAATTTGGGAAAGCCCAGTGAAATCCGAGGAAGATAATCAAGTATGCCATGCTCCTGGCTCCCTACTTAAAGGAATTAACTTGTTGAAATAATATATTTCTATGGGCGTAAAAACTCTGCATTAGAATAATGAGGCTGACCTCTCACTTACATATCCCAATCACTGGGTTTTGTTTTTCTCAATCTCTAATCGAAACACAGCTCTCTTCATTGTAGCTCACACCTCTGTAGGCAAAACTGGCAGTGAATACCTTATATTATCACTTTTTTTTTCCCAGTGTGAGATAATTGCCCAAGGAAGGGATTTGACAAACAAGAGCATGGATTTAGAAAGGCAGTTCAGTTCTCATTTGAGGGCATTCAGTGTAAGAGAGGCAGGTTGGTAGCTCAGAGCACACCTCTCATATCACCTCCTACATCCCTAAACCTATGTGTGCCCCTTGAAAAAGGAAGAACAGCAACCACCACAAATTTTTTTTATTTCTGTAATCTTAGATTGAATTTTATATGTATATATATATACATATATATAGATGCATAAATATATATGTAGATGTACAAATATATATATATACATACATCTATATTTTAAAATTACAGTTTGAAGATTCAGACAATCAGAAGTTTGTATTACATTCATCCCCCTATTCAAAATCAATCAAATAAACAAACAAAACCTGGAGGACCTCTCACAACATGGAAGCCCCCTCCTGTCCTAGTCCCAATGTGAAAATCTGGCCACTGAAGTTGAGAAGCTGAGCTTTTTCTCCTTTGCATAATTCAATTGGAAATGATAATGGTGCATAAAGTATTCCAGATATTTCTGTCATAAAGTACTCAGGAAAAAGAAACTGTGGCAATTATATTCTCCTGCCACCTTCCATCAGTGACAACCCCAGATGCTCTAAAATCAGCCTGTTTATTACAGCTACCCACCCCAACCCAGAAAATCTTTTGAGTCACAGCCCAAGTGTGGCTTCTTCTGGGGAGCAGAGCATAATGGATTTCAGCACCATGCAGCAGGACTATAGGGTCCTAAGTGGAATGATTCCTACCATGTTCAGCTGCAACTCTTGGAATTTAAGGTGACAGATTATAATTAACCAAGCTGGAATCTGGCCAGGACTCACCTACGCTTGGCTAAAATGTCAATGGGAATTGTAAGAGCCACAGTCAAGACAAGACCCAAAGTTCTGAGTTGGTGAGAAAAATGGTAGCTACAGCCACAGTAGCCGTTACTGAAGGCTAGATGAACACCCTAGAGAAAGAACTCCTTCCCTACCATGCGGTACTCCACCCCCCCCACCTACTTTCCTAGCAGACTCCCACCTTTTTTCATCCCAATAGTTCATCAAACACCAATCCTTAGAAGCCTTGTATGTAGTATGAAGTATAGTTGTACACTTTGCAGATTCTGTTCCACTGTCTCACAGTCAGAGACTATGTCTGTCTCTATCCCTCTGACTTTGTCTGTCTTTTTTTTTCTCTGTCAATCTGTTTCTTTCTCTCTCCTTTGCTCCCCCTCTCTGTATCTCATCATGGCTAAAGTACATGTCCTGATAATGTAATTATATGACAGACCCAGTGGCTGTGATTATCAGTGGCTGCTTCTAGTCAGAGATCAATTATCCTCCATCTCTCTGTGAAATTGATCATCATATGAGGTAGTGCAATGGTAAAGCCAGTCCACTTAAAATCACATTAATATACTTATTATGAAATGTATTTTCCTGGGGTTTCCAACTCAATGAAAAAAAAATCAAAATCTCAGAAGAAGAAAATGGATGGCTAGAACCCAGTTTGCTGATTTCATCTGATATTCACCTGATGAATGGGGAGCAGGGTGGATGGGTGGTAGGAGTGGTGAGGAAGGCCGAAGGACATTGGATAAAACTTTTTTTAATATCTTTTTTTAGAGGTAATGAAGCTTTAAAAAGTCGTAGTTTGATGTTTCAGACTTCTTGAAATTTCTATTAGCTGGACTTTTGAAACTGAAGATAACTTTTTTTTTTCTCAAAGCAGTTTTGGAAGTTATTTTTGCTTTTCTACAAAATAAATATGAATTATCATGTGTGCTTGTTTTTTCCACAAGAGGCTATGAAATCCGGAGATGCTCAGACATAGCCCTCATTTCCTTATCTATAAAGCCAGAGGTAAATTGTCATTAGCCCAGAGGGAAGTGCTTTGCAAAACTTAAAGCATCATCTAAATATAATTAATGATTATTTTTAATGAACCTAAAATTTCCACAGTGGACAAAGCTTCGAAATAATTACAAATAACATGAATAATGTCCACAATAATGTTCCTGTCACTTAATCACTGTTTTGTCCTCATATACTAGTTTTTGTGCCTGATCCACAGCACCCTGTGGTTGTATTTCCTATATCCTTCATGCTTTATTAATTCTGTCTTTTCCCACTTTTCTGTCATACACACATACTTTTGTCTTCCTGGTGATGCTTACTGCCTTCCCTCAGGATTCAGGAGTCTAGGGTGACTAGATTTTCAAAATAGAAAAGTAGTCATATAATACTGCCACTCTGAAAGAATTGTTTGGGAAACTGAATAAAGAAAGTCCTTAAAAGGCTTAGAAATAATTCATATTTCTATACTATTGTCAAGCTTACAAAGCACTTTTCTTTCAACAACTTTGTTAAGTAGTATGATAGTCAAAAAACTTGGCTCCTCCCCCCCCCCTTTGGTTAGTTCTCTCAGAGACCCAGAGGGCCCACTCGCATGGCCTCTATTTCCTATCTCTTCTGGAAAATTCCATATCCTATACTTGCTTTCTCAGTTTGAATCACTGGCTAATCCCAAGTGTATCCTTGCTTGAGGTAACAGGGTTGGAAAACCAAACAAGCACACCTGAACAACAGCATGCTCTCCCCACTCTATAAAAAGCATGGCCATCTTCTGCTTCAATGAACTGACTGCCCCGATGTGGAAGAGATGGAGGACCCAGGCAGCCCACATATAGATTTGCATATCCACCAGGTGGCACTGGTGACCAAGGTGGATGGAGCTGTCAATCATCCTTAAGGTAGGGGAGCTATCTGTGCATGGCAGGGAAACTCTTCCTCATTCCTTTGTGTGGGGGTGGGGCTTGTCATTCTGTTCCCTTCTCCACCTTCTGGAGCATGGCTTTCTCTTCAAAATCAGTGCACCCTCTTAGGGGCTGCCACTTTGCTGGATGGCATCTGGAGCTACATAAGCTCTTGTTTTCCAGGGTTATTTTCCAGATGATAACTCCTTCTTTTCCTTTCAGGACATTCATTAAAATACTCTAATGATTCTCCTTTTGCTAAATGTGCAACTTGGAATCCTTGCCAATTTGCACTGGGCAAACTTGAAATTGAGATGAAAACACTGCAATAATTTAGGTTTCCATCCTTTCTATATTATGCAGAATAACCAGACAGGATCAGAATGACTGGACAGTAGGTCAATAAGCATTTATTAAGTGCTTATTGTACTCTAGGCATAGTACTATTTTTTTTTGACTGAGTAAAGAGACCATTCTTTGCTTCCTTTCTTATCTAACCTTAACCACAAAATGGGCATTGCCTCAGTCAAACAGACCTGTTAAAGACCTTAGTTTCAAAAGGCCAACATGTCCCACTGTATCCAGGGCCATCTCCGGTCGTCCTGATCAGTATCTTGCCACTGGACCCAGATGGCTCCAGAAGAGAAAATGAGCCTGGTAACTTTGCACAGCCTTCCCTCACTTAAATCCAGTCCCTTTGCAAGTGTGGCATTATGTTCCTAACACCATGGTCCTCTTTGAGAATGAAGGGCAAATAACAAAAACACCAAGAGGGGAGACAGAGAGGGAAAAGACAGTCCTGGCTCTCAAGAGTTCTCACAGGCCAATAAGAGAGACAACATGGACATGAAATGGTTCGATTTGACGAGTCTTAACAAAGTGACCACAGAGTCTGAATTAAAAAGTTTTAAGGAACTTTAATTTACCAGCTGGGGCTACTCCATGCCAATTCAAAAGGGGGAGGAGCACCGAGTTCAGAGATGTAGAATCTTTTATACATTTCATTAGGTTTGTGTATCTAACTAACATCATTTGATGCTAAGCAATTTGTCATATAGATGCAAACAAGTGGTTACAAAGGAAAACGGAAGGGGTAAGCTAAGGGAAAGATAGATTATCCTAGGCCAGCCTCCCAGGTACAGAGAAATTGGTTTAGGGAGGCTTCCCAGCCTCCCAGGTACAGATAAATCACTCCAAGGAGGCTTCCCAGGTTCATAGAGTTTCACTTGGCTAATTATCATAGAGTTTCACTTGGCTGTATACCATAGAGTTTCACCAGGCTGACCACTAACTTCAGAAAAATATTTCTTAACTATTT
>CM053580.1:165791498-165815615 GCA_028627135.1 Pseudochirops cupreus | reverse complement strand
GCCACAGGCTCCACGTGATCACATTCAGCCTATTAGGGAACAGAGTATACTTTCAAATATCCAAGGGTCCTCAGTCACGTAGACACTTTAGCAAAGGGCCTAGGGGCAGGGAAGATCTTCAGATTCCCATAACAGACATATAGATCATTCACACACTGATGGCAAGTGAACACATGGGAATGGATGATTTCACTAAGAGAGATTATGTAGAGATAAAGAGGAAAGGGCACAGGACAGACAGTACCAGAGTCTTTGGGATCTATGGGGTGTTTAGAGAAGACCAGCACCTCTGGTGTGAGGCCTTGCCAAGCCCGTTTCAGGGTTGCTCAACCACCTTGGGTGTTCACTTATCACAACTCTCACTGTGACTCCAAGAAGTTACAGTGGGCATAGTGGCCACACCAAGGTAATACTGCCTCAGTAGAAGGAATAAACCAGTTGAGGGTAACCAAGAAGCCTCAATGTCATTGGTTAATTAGAGGGATGTTTACCTTAAGCATAGGAAGTCATTCCCAGGTGGAATGGGCAGATGAGAACAATTTGTCCCAATGGCCATGAAGGCAGTTGAAGCAGGCGCTGTGGATCCCTTAGAACTTGATGAGAGATTAAAGATGCCAAGGTCATCCATTGCATCCTGGACTATCAACAGTCATTTTGACTTTTGTCTTGCCACTGAACTTTAATGACTCTGGAAGAAAGAGTTAAGCTGATGACTTCATGCAACTCTGCCTCATTTAAATCCAATTTACAGGCAAGTCAAGATATCCCATGATGTCATTGGTCCTCTTCAGAAACAAGGGACAAACACCACCACCACCAGAGTCTTTGTCCTTGCTGATTCTCTTCCAAGTCTCATCCAGACCCAGAATGAGTCTATGGATGTTGAGCAAATCAAGACTCCTTATTCTCCCTCACCTCTTGGCCTGCCCCGATTTGGTCCTTCCTGAGAAGAGGGGCTATCTCTAGTTTCAAGGACCAGACCAAAGAAGTAATTCCCTTCCCATCTATCACCTTTGGAAAGAAAGGAGAAAAAGCAAAAGCTTCCAGCTCCCTCTCCTCCTTTTCCCTCTTCCTGCCATTGACCATTTGCATCCTTGAGACTGAGTAAATTCTAGCTGAAGAAGGCTAGAACTTACCTGTTATATATTTCAGGTCCATTGTTTTCCTTTTATCAGGTTAGATACAATCATGGTAAATTGTGCTCAACCTATTTTTTTTTAATTTTATATATTTGTAGTTATAGCTTTAGAGTAGGCATATGCAAATTTATATGAAACTTAGGCATATAAAGCATCCCTATATTAATTAAGAGGACAAAAAACCTAGTATCTTGGAATGAACCTTCTTATTGTTGTGCAATAAAAAGTACTAACTGCTCAAATTAATCCAAAACCAGAAGTCCATAAGAAATCTCTGGAATAAAGTCCTGGCCCCATGTCCCCCAGGCACAACTCTGCCTACAGAGGTTATTTCTGACTGCCCAGCTGAGAGCAACCCTGTGAGTTCATAATTCCATTGAGTACCAGAGAAGGTCCCACTTTGCTTTTCTCTGTTGACCTCACTTCTGTATATTCAACTGCCCAAGGCACTGGAAAACCTGAGCAATAATAAACAGGGTAGAGAAAAATCATTTGCATTTTACCCAGTGACTTCTCTCCCAAAATCCTGTCCCAAACAGTATCCAAGAGAGTACAGGACAGAGTCTAGCAGTGTAAGGCATGTGTGCCAAAGGTGGCATGAACATGGAATAATAGGTATGATATGACCAGTTAACTGAAGCAAAGCTGCAGCAAAGGACCATGGAAAGGGTTAGAGACCCAGGTTTTAAATTCTGCCTTTGATGCTTATAACTTCTGTGACATTGGGCAAATCATTTCCCATGCCACGGCTTCAGTTTCCTCATCTGTAAAATGAGTGGGTTGTCCTAGAGGGCTTCTAAGTTCCCTCTCAATTCTTGATCTATGATCTGAAATGAAGGGATTCTTTGGTTCTCTATTTATTTTTTCAGTGTTCCTTTATTCCATCTTTGTCCTAGGAGCATGGAGGCTAATTCTGAGGGTCAGAATGGTGCTCAGATTCTCCTTCCCATTTCCCAATGTTTAGCTTCTAATACTTTTTAAAGCATTAAATGCTGTTGCCCTATAAAACAGGTGGGTACTGGTCAAGGCATGGGCAACCTGAGGCTTGAATGAACAAGCTGGAATGCTGTGCGCCTTGATTGGTCCCCATCAAGGCTTCAGGGAATCTGTGTTTACCTCAACTGTTCCCCATTGCAGCTTGAGGGGATTTAAGGGAACATGCAAGTTGTGCTGTCTCGATTGACCTGTTAAGACATAGAGTTAGTTGTCCTCCCTTCTCACCAGCCCCGTGAGAAGGATGATTAGGGAATGTTGTAGGAGTTGTGCCCCCATTATCAGCAATCCTCTTCTGAGAAAACTAGATTAGAATAAAAAAAGATCATTAACCCCTTCTTAGTATCTTTTCTGTCTGACCAGATCAAGAGTGAACCTGTGCTAGCAGCCATCCTGTGTGCTGTGTTTATTTGTCTTACAGTTTGCCACTTTTCTTCTCCAGATCATTTTTACAGATGAGGAACTGAGGCAAATAGGGTTAAGTGACTTGCCCGGGGTCACACAGCTAGTAAGTGTCTGAGGCCAGATTTGAACTCAGGAAGATGAGTCTTCCTAACTCCAGACCTGGTGCTCTATACACTGTGCCACTTAGTTGCCCTGAAAAGGAGCTATGGAATTGTCTACCCTCAGTCTGGATTTTATTCAACTGCAGAATAAACTCACTGATTCTATCATGAAGGAGACCTTCTGCTCCAGCTTGGATATTCTGATGTGATTGACTAAAGACCTCCTATACTTCTTGCCCCACTGAGAGAGTCTGATGAGATTAACTGTAAGGAAACATGCCTGACCAAATAGAGTTGATCTTTGCCCACTCTTTAGACCACAAAGTTAAGCAACAAACCCAAGGTTAAGACAGTCTCCCTCATAAATCTCTTAGCATTTTGTCCCAATTACTCAACCTTCCAAATTGGGAAAGTGACTGGGTCATCTCACTAGACAGGCTCCTTTTGTCCTGTAATGTTGCCCTAAGATTGCGTAAAACCATCTATGTATGTGTCTCTCCCCTTGCTCTTTGGAGAAGCTAGCCACCTGGCAAGTTCCCATCAGGTGACGCTAATGAATTTTTTTTTAATCTTCTGGCCTTGTCTATAGATTTATTGACTTCCAGTCAAATGGACCAAAGTGGAAGAAATTACTTTCCAAGAGAATCTTAGGATGAATTCCCCAACACATCTCTGTAATGGATGTTCATTCAGTCTGCCAGAATCCCTGTATTTGGGTTGCTCTGGTCTCTACCTCTAGCCACAGGCTCAGCTGAGGAGCTACTGTGTTCTTCCAGAAAGGGAAGAAGAAACCTCAGCCAACAATCAGCAGAAGTCTAGATTTGTCTTCTCTCAGGCAGTCAGGAGGTAGAGGTATATAGCTTCTTCTTTCAACAATTCTTATTGGTTTAGGGCTTCATTCACAGGTTAGGCCATATTCAGACAAATAGTCCCCAAGCTCATAAAGGAACCTGAAATGGAACAGGGTCCAATCACTGATTAAAAGCATTTATTGTCTGAGAAAAAAGACTTGGAGGAGAGAAAAGATCCTAAAGGGGAGCAGAGAAGGAGAAAGAGTTCTTCAGCTGCTCAAAGGGAAAAGGGTGAGATATTACAGTTTCTAAAGGCTTTCAGGCGTGATAAGGGAGAAGACATCTGAAGACAAAATAAGCCAAGCAGCAGGATGTTTAGAAAATCCTGAGCAAGGCCTTGAGTCTGCAGTTTCTGCTCAAGGTTGCCCTAGAGCTGATCAAGGCTGGTCCTGTGGTTTCTGGCAGTGACAGGCATCTCCAAATTCAGCTAGAGCTCACTAGCAAAGGATCACTGGTATGTCAAGCAGCTTTGGGCTTCAGAAGCCTTCTAATTGGCTGATCTCCACTGGCCTGCTCCCCTGCAACAAAAGGAAGTTCTAACATAGAGGGTAGTCATGACAGAGCCCATGTCCACACCAGGAATCATCCAATAGCTCTGGGTGCTCAGTTTCCCAGTTGTCTAAGAGCCTATTGTTGGTCTAAATCAGAGGATGTTCTTTGGGTAAATTTGTGGTCTCTACTGACTGTCTTTCTTGGCTTTTCCCATTTGCAAAAATGTTACTCAGCTTCTTTAGTAGAGAGAGTACACAGATTCTTTAAAAGGTGGAAAATGGTTCATTTATACCTGAGAGGCCTTTCCTTTGCCTACTTTCATTGTCTCTTTCGTTGCCCCTTAAGACCTTCAGATCTCTGAAGTCTAAAGAAGGAAGGCACATACTCTAATAAATATCATAAGAATGACCGAGACTGGAGTTACTGTTGTGTTGGGGGGAGGGAGGAGGAAGAAGGAGAGCAGAACGACCTTTCGCAAAAGTTAAAAAGAAGAAAAAAAAACTTATTTCACTTTTGAGAAGAAAATTATGAAGCTACTAGAGGCAGTGCTTCAAAGAAAACCACTAACTCAATATGCAATCAAGGATTATAACACATATAATATGCCCATCAGTTGGAAAAAGGCTAAACAAGCTGCGGAATATGATTTTGATGGAACGTTATTGTGCTATAAGAAATGATATGCAGGATGGTTTCAGAAAAACCTGGAAACAGTTACATGGACTGATGCAAAGTGAAGTGAGTAGAACCAAGAGAACATTGTACGTAGTAATGGCAATATTGTTTGATGAAGAACTGTGAATGACTTAGCTATTCTCAGCAATACAACGATCCAAGACAATCCCAAAGGCCTAATATAATATTATAATTTATAACATATAATAATATATATAATATATAATAATAATATATAATTATATATATTATAATATATAAAATAT
Organism: Pseudochirops cupreus; assembly: GCA_028627135.1. NCBI lineage: Eukaryota > Metazoa > Chordata > Mammalia > Diprotodontia > Pseudocheiridae > Pseudochirops > Pseudochirops cupreus. The sequence goes on along the minus strand of CM053580.1, from coordinate 165,810,693 downwards.
ATAATTATATATAATATATATTATATGTAATATATAACAATAATATAGTAATAGCATACTATCCACCTCCAGAGAAAGAACTGATCTTGTCCAAATATAGGCTGAAGCATGCTATTTTTCACTTTCTTTCCTTCTTTTTCTTTTATTTGAGTCTTTTTGCACAAAATGGAAATATTTTACTTGATTGCATATGTGTGTGTATTAGATATTTAGATATATAACCTATATCTGATTGCTTACTGTCTTAGGGAAGGAGGAGGGGTGGGATGGAGAGATAGAATTTGGAACTCAAAACTTTAAAAGAAAACAAATGCTAAGAAATTGTTTTAACAGGTAGTTGGGGAAAAAATAAAATATATTAAAATTTTAAAATATGTGTAAGTATCAATAATACTTAATATGTTTCTTCTCCTCAGTAAAGGGGACTCCCAAAACAGGGGTTGCTCTTGCAATTACCTTAGACAATAAGCCACAGCAATAATAGCAGCAGTAACAATTTAGAATTGATCATAATTTTAATTCTAAAGGTAGAAATTAAGGTACTTCAAAACAGTCAAAATAAATCGCTAGGTAATGAAAAAGAAAAAAAAAGCAGACCACTCCTGTCCTCTCTTTCTACCACCAATCTACAATATCTGAATTGTTGTTCCTCCACTGACTCAATCAACTAAGCTGTTGTCATTTGTCCTTCACTGTCGAAGAGGACCAATGATATCACAAGGTGATGGGTGATATCTTGACTCCTATGTGATTTGGATTTAAGAGAGGCAAAATTGCACAAATTTATCAGCCTCACTCTCTTTTCCAGCCATTAAAGTCCAGTAACAGGACTAAAGTTGGGACAACCAGCGATGACCCAGGATGCAGTGGATGACCTTGGTGTCTTTCACATCTGACCAAGCTCTAAGTGCTCCACAGAACTTGCTTCAGCTGCCTTAGAAAACCCATCCCATTGAGGGAAATATCCCCATGTTTGGGATAGACATACCCCTAATTCACTGACAGGTTTGAGGCCCCAGTTTGCTTTAGCCAGTCTGCTGAGATGCCTCTGCGCATGCTACAGCTTCGTGGAGCCACAGGTGAGAGTCTGGTGGATATCAAAGGTGGATGAGCAGCCCAGAAAAGGACTTGGCAAGCCCTCACAGCAGAAGTTCTAGTACTCTCTGGTGGGTACCCCATAAGCCTCTGCTGAGGTGTTAACAGATAATTAAAGTGTGAACTGACAAAGCAGCTACTGTTAAAGAGTTTGTTTCTTTTTTAAAAATTAATTTGAGTATCTTATTTTCCCTAATTACATGTAAAAACAGTTCATTTCCGAAAATTTTTGGTCTCAGGACTCCTTCATACTCTTAAAAATTATTGAGGACCCCCCCAAGACCTTTTAAAGTATGGGCTATAATATAAATAACAAATATTAATTGATATCCTGGGTGTGCAGGAGTCAATTGAGAGCAAAATATTAAATTTTTAGTATAAGCATTCATATACCTTAGAATTGGTAAATGCTAGAAATCAGAGCTTGATTTTTTTGAAGTCTTAAGAGAGTGATAGAGAAAATTAATAATGCAGATTAAACTTAAAAGTGTGTTGTGTGTACATTTTTTTCCTGAAGAGCTGATTATTAGACATTTACTAGCATATCCATGGATGTCAATGGATATTTTTATATTAGAAATGGAAACATTTTAGTATTTATTCTGAAAATACTTTTGACCTCAAAGACCCCCTGAGAGATTCTTGGGGGGCCCCCTGAAGTTCCTGGACCCCACTTTGAGAACAACTGGCTAAAAGTGATACCTGTCTTTCATGGGGGTATTCACTTTCTTCCTCCCCCCCTGCCCAAGAGCATTTTATTTTTTCCAATTACATGTAAAGATAGTTTTCAACATTTAATTTTATAAAATGTTGAGTCCCAATTGTTTTTCTCTTTTGCTTCCTCCTTTCCCCCCTCCCCAAGATAGCAAGCAATCTGATACAGGATATACATGTACAATCATATTTCACATTAGTCATGTGAAAGAAGAATCAGAATGAAAGGGGAAAACCACAAGAAAGGGGGAAAAAGAGAAAATAGTATGCATCTATTGCATTGAGACTTCACAATTGTTTCTTGAAATAGATAGCATTTCCATCATGAGTTTTTGGAATTGTCTTAGATTATTACGATGTTGCTGTTACTGTGTACAATGTTCTTCTGGTTCTGCTCATTTCACTCAGCATCAGTTCATGTAATTCTTTCTAGGTTCTTCTGAAATCTGGCTACTCGTCATTTCTTATAGCACAAAAGTATTCCCTGACATTCATATACCACTACTTGTTCAACCATTCTCCAACTGACAAACATACCCTCAATTTCCAATTCTTTGCCACCACAAAAAGAGTTGCTATAAATATTTTTGTCCTTTAAAAAGGCATTCTTGAAATAGCATCCCACAGCTGCAGGATACTACCTTTGCATTCACTTCCCCTTCTTGAGGATCCTTCTACTACTACTACTACAACGACGACGACGACGACAACAACGATGACGACGACGACGACGACGACTACTACTACTACTACTACCGTCACCACCATTATTCCCTAATATTTATATAGTGTGTTAAGGTTTACAAAATGCTTGCCTCACAGCAACCCAGTGAGACAGCAGCAAAAATGAAAGCTTGGCATAATAATTGAAAGGTTTTTGGTTTAGAAACACAGCTGGGATAAAGGGTCTCACTGACATCTCTGGCAGGTTTCCATTTAATTTGGAAATCAGACAAGTTTTATCAGTTATACATTTGGTATTCTATTGCTTGAGCCCAATATTTCTAATTTCTCTTACTCCCCTATCCAGCAAGTCCACATGTATGTATGTATGTATGTGTGTGTATACACACACACATACAACAGAGGAAGTGAGGGTGGTATAGCAGACAGAGCACTGGACCTGGAGTCAAGAAGACCTGAATTCAAATGTGACCTAGCCATGTGATCCTGAGCAAGTCATTTAACCTTGTTCCCCTCAGGTTCCTCATCTGTAAAATGAGATAGAGAAGGAAATGGCAAATCACTTCAGTATTTTCCTTAGAAATCCCCCAAAAGGAAACCCATGGAGATTCAGGCAAGACTGAAAAAAATGACTTAAGAACAAGAAATCCAGTCCCCTACTTTTACAGATGAAGAAACTATGTTCTACAGGGACTAAGTAAATGACTCAAATCTAAAATCTTAATTTCTTGGGTCCTAGTTCTTTTGCCTTATACCAGCTGGTCTTGAGACTAGGACCTTCCTTACACATCTTGCTTGCCTCCTCCTGTTTTTGGAAGGATATAAACCTATACCGGAGCAGGGGACCAAGGTGATGAAAGGGCAAGGGACTGCCACCAGAAGATGATAGAGCTGCAGATGTTTAGGCTAACCAGGAGAAGACTTGTAGGGAGCAGTGCATGGGAAGGAAAACTTCTTTTTAAAGCCTATCAGAAGCTCCCCAACTGGGAATGATGAGTGGAAATCGTAGAGAAGCAGACTAGAGCTGAATACAAAGGAAATCTTCCCCCAATCAGAATTATCTGGAATTGGACTCTGCCGCCTTCCCAGGTGGTGGATGCCTCCTGGTCAGGGGTGTCATTGGCCAAACTCAGCTTTGACTAAACGGCCTTTGACCATGATTTCTTTCCAGGAACCATAGAACATCTTAGATGCTATGACTTCCTGCTGTCATTCCTCTAAGCTGGGAAGGGAGGGAAAGTTCACGTTATTTTAGTGTTGAAGCCCAGAGAGATTTCCCTTGGAGATCCTGGAGAGACCTGGAGCCAATGCTGCCAGGCTTAACCTTCTCCCTTGGATACTGGGCCTTCTCCCCTCCTCCCCTCACTGGGCAGCTGCCACAAGGAAAACAGAGCTGCTCTGCCAGAAGTGAAAGCCAGAGACAGAATTCCCCAGGTGAGCCCCAGTCTGTGACTAATCAGCCTGAGAGCTGATTAGCGAGATAAAAATCGAGAAGAATGTTTTGCATAATTTGGCAAAACTCAGCGTCTACATGTGCGAGTGTTTGTTTATGGGGTCTTCCTTCAGCCTGGTGAGACAGCTCCACTCCTAGAGAAGAGGAAAAAAAATCATGCTTTCTGGCAGTTCGAGCTGTGTGCGCCTGCCTGTCTCCTGGGCAGGAGAAGGGTGGGAAGAGGGTAGGAGTACAGGGAGAGGCAGGGTGGAATTCTGGTGCCAGAGTGTGTGGGGACAGGGCCAAATTTGGAGGCAGGTTCCTTGGATCTCATCTCTGTTTTGCCTGTCACACTTGGAAAATTCCAAAGCTCTTCAGCTGCGTGGCTGAAAGCAAAAAGCATGGTGGGGGAGGAAGGAGGGTGGATGAAAAGATTCATTTTAACTGAACTTCTGGGAATAGACTGCTATCAGACAGTCTGTGTGCCAAAAAATAGCTATGCAAGGAAAAAAACCGTTAAAGAAACAACAATTTCGTTCTCACCCCTCCTCCTTCCCCCAATAATTCCCATAACTCAAGACTGTGTAATTCAATAAAGAATTAATAAGCAATTATTGAATGCAAGATGCTGTTTTAGGAGCAGGGGATAAAAAGTGAAATGTGCCACATTCCCTGCCCTCATCAGCTTATAGTCTTACAACGGATACGAATGGGTATGAGAAGACATATGAATGAATACGTGAATGAACATTTATTAAGAGCTTACTATGTGCAAAGAAAGCATTGCGATAAAAATTAAGGGTAAAAACAGAAAGACGGAGGCAAGTGCCTACTCTCAAGGAATAATGGGGAGGGGAAGAACATTGAGTGAGAGATATCAACTGTGAGTGAAGTGCAAAAGTCTCATAGTCCTTAGGGTGAAAGAGCAAAGCAGTCGGTGATGTGTCTTTAAAAATTTTTTTAATTATTGTTTTATTTTAAATAATTTATTTAATATTCATCATTATTTTATTTTAAATAATTAAAATATATATAATTTTTAAAAATAATTTTTGAAAAAAATTTCCATGGATAAAATAAACATTTCAGATATTGAACCCTTTGACAATACCAAGAACTTTGGTAGAGAGAACTTTCCTTTCCAGTTCTTCACGGGCAATTGTGGTTTGTCCTTCATTCTCAAAGAGGACCATGACATCAGGAAAGGCTGCTTCCCTAGAGGATGTCTAGGTAGGATGTAATAATATGTGCATAAAGGAGACCCAGACAAAGTGTCCACAGAAAATTTTAAAAGGAAGGTTGGGAAGGCTTTAATTAACCAATAAACAAGCATGTATCAAATTTACCATTTAGCATCCCAGAGGCTAGAGAGAGCTAGTGAAATAATGGATAGAATCAAGAAGACCTGAGTTCAAATCCTTCTTCATACATTTACCAGCTGTGTGATCCCAAGTAAGTCATTCAACCCCTTAACCTCAGTTTCTTCATTTGTAAAATGAGTGGTTGTGCTTGGTGGCCTTTGAGGTCCATTCTTGCTCCAAAGTAATGCTCCTATGAGTCATCTGAAATAGAAGGAAATCTTAGACATTTCCTAAGCTGTGCACATGATTGCTTCCATATGCGGTTTGTAAAACTATTCTTGTAGTAAATTAGATTTTGTTATATTCAAGATTAGCCACAGGATGTGTGGCTGAGGAGTACAGGAGATAAGATGCATTTCTGAAACCAAGGCTGCAAGGTGTTCTTGCCTGCCCCTTCACAATCACTGTGGGCTGAAGATGTGGCCATGGAACCCTCACCTGTAAACTTAACCCCGCCTCAAGTCCTAGAGCTTATCTTACCTCTTAAGTAAGTGAATAAAATTCCTTAGTGGCAGCTAGGCAGTAGAGCAGAGAGGGTGCTGGGTCTATAATCAGGAAGACCTTTGCTCAAAAACGAAATGATTACTTGCTGTGTGACCCTGGGCAAGTCAATTAATCACTGTCTGCCTCAATTTTCTCATCTGTAAAATGGGAATGATGATACTAGCATCTACCTCACAGGTTTGTTGTGAGGATCAAATTAGATAATATTTGTCAAGTGCTTAGCACAATGGCTGATGCATTGTAGATGCTAAATAAATACTTGCTCCCCCTCCTGCCCTTGCTTCTATAGTTCAGTTGGCTCAGCATTTGCATGTGTATACACTTGTTTACTATATACATATTTACTTATTATGGGCATGTTCAGGTACTGCTTCCCCCTAAATATCAGCTCCTTAAGAACAGAGACACATTCATTTTTATCTTTGCATCCCTGACTCCTAACATATTACCCCGTGCTTACAGTAGGTGCTTAATAAATACCTTATTGATTGATCATTTCAGCCTGACTTGCTGCCCTCCCTTGGACCATCTCCTTTGGTTCCAGTCAATGCATTCCTACTTTGTTTCTTGTAACTAAATCTCTAGCCCTTTCACATCTGAATTCCAGGGCTTTCTCTGTCGATTTTTTTCCTATTTATCCTGTATGCAGCTTGTTTGCATGTATTTGCTTTTTTATCATATGGCTGCCCTCCCTCTCACCCTTAGACTGTAAATTCCTTGAAGGCAGGGATTATCTTTTGCCTCTTTTTGTACCCCACAGTGTGTAGTCCCTGGCACCCAGTAGGCGCTTTATTATTGTTCATTGATTGAATCTGTCTTGGTTTCTTTCCTCTATGGCTAGAATCCTAACTTGCCTCTTCTCCTGAGCTCCACCCATAGCCAGGTTCCTGCAGTTGCTGCCAGACCTTTCAGATGATGCTGGCCCTCTGCCTTTCTGTTGCCAAATCTCTACCTCGCCTGTTTCAAATCCCTCCAGTCCCACTTGTTAAGATGGTCCCTGACTGCCTGCACCACCCTGGTAGGTCTGTCACTCCTGGTCTGGACTGGTCTGTCACTGATGAAACTCTGGTGTTGATGTGAGATAGTAAGAATGGAGGCAGGGGAAACTGAGTTCTACCATATGCTCCTTCTGCACTGCCAAATCAATGTGGGTTGGTTTTTTTTTTTTTGACATGGTACAATGGAAAAACAGACTGGCTCTGGAGTCAGAGCACTTGGAATTAAAATCACTGCTCTGTCACTTAAACCTTGGGCAGGTCATTTCATTTCTCTAGGCCTCAAATTCCCCAGCTGTAAAATGAGGGGGTGGACTAGATATCCACCCTCTCAATGCTTTCTCTCTCCGATCCTATGGTCCTACCCCTCTGCCGTAGCCCTTTGGACTTTCTTTATTGCTAGGTCTATTTCTCGAGTAGCCCTAGGCTAAAGTGAATTTCTCCTCTGCTCAGTACTTCGTTTTGTGTATATTTTGGGGGACTTCTGTGGTCCAATGACTGGCCTCCTTGCTGCTGACTCAAATAGGAAACTCCATCTCTCACCTTCTGTCATTTTCACTGGCTGTCCCCCAGGACTAGAATGTTCTCCCTTCTCATCTCCACCTCCTGCCTCCTGTGGCTTCCTTCAAGTCCCAGGCAAAATCCCACCTTCTACCACTGCTAGATCTATATCCCAAAGGGAAAGTACCTATTTGTACCATAATATTTATAGTGGCTCTTTTTGTAGTTACTAAGAACTGGAAATTGAAGGGATGCCTTTCAATTGAGGAATGGCTTAATAAGTTGGGGTATATGAATGTAATGGAATACTATTGTGCTATAAGAAACGACAAACAGGATCATTTCAGAAAAGCCTGGAAAGACTTACATGAACTGATGCTAAGTGAACTGAGCAGAACCAGGAGAACATTGTTCGCAGGAACAACAACTTGTACAATGAAGAATTGTGAATGATTTAGCTATTCTCAGCAATATGATGATCTAAAACAGTGGTTCTCAACCTTCCTAATGCCGCGACCCTACAGTTCTTCATGTTGTGGTGACCCCCAACCGTAAAATTATTTTCATTGCTACTTCATAACTGTAATTTTGCTACTGTTATGAATCATAATGTAAATATCTGATATGCAGGATGTATTTAAATTGAACATAACCCACAGGTTCAGAACCGCTGAATTCTAAAACAATCCCAAAGGACTCATGATAAAGTATACCTTCTGCCTCCAGAGAAAGAACTGATATTGTTTGGATATGGACTGAAGCATGCTGATTTTTACTTTCTTTTTCTTTTATTCAAATCTTCTTGTGCAAAATGATTAACATGGAAATGCTTTACATGATTGCACAGGTATAACCTACATCTGAGTTGATCAGTGGCTAAATAAGTACTTGCAGATGCTAAATAAGTACTTGGTCCCCCTCCTCTCCTTGAGTCTATAGTTCAGATGGCTCAGCATATGCATGTGTATATGCTTGTTTACTATATACATATTTACTTATATGCTTACCGTGGGTATTATGTGGGTCATACTGTCTCAGGGAGGGGATAGAGGAAGGTAGAATTGGGAACTTAAAACTTTAAATTTAAAAAATGTTAAAAATTATTTTAACATGAAATTGGGGAAAAATTATATATATATATATATATTTTATAAAATAAAAATACATTTTACAAGTCCCACCTTCTACAGTAAGCCTTTCCAAATCCCCCTTAATTTCAGTTCCCTCTCTCTATTGATTATTTCCTTTTTATCCTGAATATTTACTTGTTTGCATATACTTGTCTCCCCATCAGGCCATAAACTCCATGAGGATAGGGACTGCCTTTTGCCTTTCTTTGTATCCCCAGTGCTTAGCATAGTGCCAGTAGTCACTTAATAAATGTTTATTGACATCCCTTGACTCACATCTTAAAGAGGTCTATTCATTGAATGGGCGTTACCTCACTCTAAGTGAGTACCTGAAAAAGCCTTAGCCTAAAATGGCCAGGGTCTACCATTGCATCCTGGGTCATCTCCAGTCATCCTGAGAATATCAGGTCACTGGATCCAGATGACTCTGGAGGAGAAAGTGAGGCTGGTGACCTTGCACAGTCCTCCCTGACTCAAATCAAAATCAACTGCAAGTCATGTCATCATTTCCCTGGTGCCATGGTTCTCTTTAAAAACAAAGGACAAACACAACAACAACACATTTTATTTCCCAATCTCTTCTCAGTTCTTGCTCCTACTGTGCATGTAGATGAGTAGTTACTAGTAGTTACTGCTAGTCTAGAGAGCTGGAAAAGGACATGTTAATCAGAGTTTTAATAGTAAAACTGGAATGCCAGGTCCCACTCTGGCACTTTGAAGAAAAAACAGCAACATGTAAAGTTCCCACTATGTTCCAGGAGCTGTTCTAGTTACTGGAGACAGAAACACAGAGACAAATAGTCCCTCCCCTCAAGGAGCTTACCTTCTACTAGGCATACAATATACAATTATCCCTTCCATGTCAACTTTCCCCATCATGGTTCCAATATATCATGGGTTGGCAAAAGAAATTAAGTAGGAATTTTGGGGGAGTTTTGTGGAAGCCATACACTATACAGGAAGGCCAGCAACACAGAAAACGTTTAGAAACTCTGAAATGCATAAAATATATGTATTGTATAATATCAACATATTTTATCTAATTCAGATTTCTTCTGTGGTATGAAGGGAGGGCCAAAAAATTTTATGTAGATTTGCCAGATCACTAACCCCTATGATATGGAAGAAAACTGTAGTCACACACAGATAGAGCACTTTCAGAGAGCCTCTGATGGTATCTCCTCCTCATGGAGAGATGGGGAGGTTGCTTCTGGGAGAGTCCTGATGACGCACAGTACATTTCCCAAAGAGATATCAGAGCGTGTGTAGGCAGTCTGTAAGTGGTTTTGGTCTGCTTGCCACATGGTTAGGAGAAGCCTTTTTGACAATCTGTGTAACTGGAATGGGAGTTGTCTTTTGGCTTTGTTTCTCTGATGACAGAGACAATGCTATAATTTGAGAAGCTTTGGGCCGTCCCCACTGACATTGCCATGTGGCCCTGTCAATCCAAGGCCAGTTACTTTTCTTGCCTTCACAACTGTTCTTTCCCCTTTTAGGTAAAGGGAGAATGATATCCTACCATCCCATTAAACAAAATTTGGGGCCAGCTCAGCACCAATATTCTGAACATCAGGTAGTGACTATCAAGACCTAGTCAGTCCAGTATATCTGAGATGAGGACTCATTTGGCAGCAATTCTGTGTCCAGGTGTTAACTTGGTGGGACCAATATAATATGAACACCTACTCTCTCCAGAGACTCAAGTGGGATTGGGAGAAGAGTGTCTCCGAGGTGTTGGAGAGAAATGTTTGGATTTTTGTTCTTCTTGTATCTTCTAAGTGATATCCCTTTGTAAAAGCTTAAGTACAGTTATTCCTTCCACATCATGGGAGTTAGAGACTTTCCCCTGCAATCCAGAAAATCTGCATAAAGTTTTTTGGCCCTCTCTTTGTACCAGAGAAGTCTGAACTATTATGGCATTAAAAGATAAAATATACTGATATTATACAATACTGTACATATATTTTTTGCATTTCTGTGTTGTCTGCTGATTTTCGTTATTGTCTGCAGTTTCCACAAGACTCCCCCCAAATTCCCATTTAATTTCTTACTCTGACCCTTGATGGGGAAGGTAGAGATGAGGAAGGATAACCATACTTGTTAAGGAGTCAAATGAATCTGGGTTTCTGGTTGCTAACTGACATCTAATACAGCTGGTCTAGCTTAAGGTGATGGTATTAGAGAAGAGATAACCAATCCCGTCACGGGTACCCCTAGCACCCTGAGTAGTAGTTGTATTTTAATGGACTATAGGAGAGTGAATAAGAGGTTATATGCTACCCAAGGAAAATTGAGGAAGGACAAGGCAATTAGAGGCAGGCTAAGGAATGGGAGGTAAGGGGAAATTAGCATAACCTTCCTGTAGAAGATTGCTCCTGAGCAGAGTCTGGAAGGAAGATAAAGATTCCAAAAGGCAGTAGCAAAGAGGAAAGGCTTCCAGGATACTCGGTGTGATTCTGCTCCTCTCTTAGGCTCTCTCTCTTAGTCCCTCACCCAAAATACAGATAGGATAGGATGGGGGACTCCACCAAAGGGTGGCAGCTGATACAAATAGCTCTTTCAAAGATCTAGGATGACCCCTATGCATGCCTGCTCTTCTGCTACTGTTCTGGCTAGCTCCTGGGTCCCAACTGATGTGCTTCTTGTTTAACAAATCAGCTAGCTGACCCCGTTAACTCTTCATGAAAATAGTCACTAAACAGAGGGCAGAGAAAGGATAATTATAACATAACTTTTAACTGATAAACATTGGACACTGTTGTGGGTCATGGCTGATCAGTCTGACCCATGCTTGACCAGGGTGGTCTGGGGCCTCAGGTTCAGAACCGGAATGAAATGAGACTTTCATAGTCTCATATCTAACAGTTAGCAAAGGGAAGTTTACTCAGCTCTAGCAGGAGAAGAGCATTCAGAGCATTGATAGTCACTGAGGACATTATTGGTTCAACTGAGTACTGCTTCTTTTTTTGTGCTGCTGATGTTCCTGCTCCTTGTCTGCAACCTGAAACCTGAAAGAAGAGATTTAGTTTCTCATGTCCTGTCTTTAAATACAGAAATGACCAGAAAAGCTTTATTGGTGTCTTAAGCCTTAGTCCTATAAAATAGTAAAATTTTGAGAACAGTTTTGGCACTTTTTAATAAAAAACTAGCATGAACTTTCTGGAGTGTGGTTCCCCCTTTCTTGTCCCCCAGGTGGCAAGATCCTGAAGGTTTTCTAGAGGACCTTCTACCACTTAAAGGCTATGGGACTGTCTGGACAACTCTGACCTCAGAGGGTCAAGAAGCCTGACACAGGCAACACTAGAGGAAAAGAAAAAACTAAAAATGCAGAGAGAGCCAAACCCAAACAAAACAAAACAAAAAGAGAATCACCCATAAGAAGAGAACAAAATCCAAGGTTTCACCTTTTCCCTAGAAAGACTGAATCCCAGATCTAAATGATCTGGCCCAGGTAGTGAACAATGCCAAATGTTCTAAGTTCCCAGTGAGTCTCCCAATAAGGAGTGATAATGAGAAGGATGAGCAGCTAGGTAGTGAAGTGGAAAGACTGCCAGGCCTGGAGTCAGGAAGACCTGAGTTCAAATCCCATCTCAGATACTTATTAGTTGTATGACCCTGGGCAAGTCACTTAACTTTATTTGCCTCAATTTCCTCATCTGTAAAATGAGCTGGAGGAGGAAATGGCAAACCACTTCAGTATCTTTGCCAAGAAAACACTAAACAGGGTCACTAAGAGTCAGACCTGATTAAAAACAACTGAACAATAAGAAGGATGGTCAGCACTGGGAACATGAGGGCTTCCCAGGGTGTTGCTTCTGGGGATTGGCTCTGCCCCCCATTCTTGGATGGACCTCTTATCTCAGAGTCTAATTCTTCCTTCTGAGGACAAGTATTGCCATGGTGATGAGGGCTATTGCAATGCCACTACCCACCTTATTTCAGGAAAGGAATAGTGTTGCAGGCTCTACCATTGCTATAGCCTGACTCTACTTCCCCTTGCCACCCCAACCACCATGCAGGGGCAGAGTGGATGCCGTATGTCAGAGGCCAAGGTTGACCATACCGGTCAGGTACCTCAGGTTCATAATTGGAATAAAACAAGTCTGTTTAACCTTTAACAAAAGGAGGCTTACTTAGCCATACTAAAAGAAGGACTTTCAGAAAAAGGAAGAGATTTTCTTTGAAGACACTACTGATTAAGTAGAACACAGTTTTACCCATGCTGCTGCTGACTAGTCATGCTACTGGTCTGTAGTCCGAAGTCTTAGGGAAAGCTTCAGTTGTTTTCACCCTCAGGTGACCAGGAAATTATGTCAATGGCAGATACCTTATCCTGGGCTTTCTTTTTTGGCTCCCTTGGTTGGGTACTGAGGACTTTCCACTTCCCAAGCAGCAAATGCCAGGGCAAAGTGAGAAGTAAATACTCTCTATCATCAAGGAGACAACAGGTAATAAATATCACAGAGAAAAATTAATTCTTTTTTTCCACTAAGCTCTGGAACATTTTCTTAGACCCCCTTCCTGGTGCAAAGCAGTGAGGGAACTCACTTCATGGTGATCAAGCAAATTCTCATTTCTGCTGGCTAAGCCATAATCAAGCAAGTTACTTTCACCCAAACATCACAAAACAAATTGAGATTCCTGGGTTCCACAGTTATTAATTCCAAAGTTCCTTTGTCAGTTACATTCAATTGAGTGTTGAAAAACAAGACAATTTTACCATATTTATCTATTTTCCCCAAGGGCCTTGACTCTGCGGGTTTTTTCTTAGTATTTTTTTTAAATGTGTAAGTCTCATATTTGTCTTTGTTCCTTTCAATGAGCAAAATTGAAATACATGAAATCAAAAAGGGACTTTTATACCTGGAATGGGACTATATATTGCACAAATACACAAAAGTAAAAGAGGGAATATCAAGTTTGGGGAATGATTCATAGTTCAGTTTTATTGGAAAACAGAATTTGTAATGAAAGTAGTAGTCAAATTAGTCTGGGAAGGTAGGTAGAAGCTAGATTGTGGTGGATTTTAAATGTCAGGCTCAGGAATCTATAATTTGTCTTTGTCTTAAAGGCCTTAGGGAGTCACTGAAAGTTTTTGAGCAGAAGACTGGTACTACAGTCAGTCTCAAGTTGATTATTTTGGCTGCTGGGTGGAGGATGGATTCCAGAGAGGGGGAGGCTGGAAGCAAGGGAGGTGAACCCGGTAGCCCTGGGGAGGAAGTGATGAGTACTTGAACTAGGTGGTACCCATGGGAGTGGAAAGAAGAGAAGAGATGGGAGAAATATTGTGCTTATTAAAAAAAAGTCACAATAGCTAACATCTCAGAGCCTCTCTGATTTAAACACCAATGATGGTTGAGATAGGGAGCAGCTTTAATTCTATACCCTCAGTTTTGGTCTGGTATTCTATACCCCAGATCACTCCCTTCCACTTGGATTTTCTCCCTAACTTTTCTTGTTTTCTTATCTTTCTTCTCAATTTTTCCCATACTCCTTTTCTTTTCCCTTTCAAATTTCAATTCAGTCAATTGAGGAACAAAGTTATGGAGCAGAAAGAGACTTCCCTGGTAGTCAGGATTTGACTGGTCTTAGGTTTGCCATGTTGTTCATCCTTTGTTTCTAGGAGAACCAATGACACCATGGAGTGATGTCTCGACTTGCCCATGAATTGGATTTTAGTGAGGCAAAGTTGCACAAAGTCATCAGGCTCACTCTCTCTTCCAGAGTTATTGAAGTCCAGTGGCAAGACAAAAGTCAGGATGACTGGTGATGGCCCAGGAGGCAGTAGATGACCTTGGCATCTTCAGTGTCTGACCAAGTTCTAAGCACTTCACAGCTCCTGCTTCAGTCATCTTCATGGCCTCTGGATCAAATTGTTCTCATTGGCCCATTCCACCTGGGGAAGTCTTCATGTGCTTAGGGTAGACATCCCCCTAACTCACTGACATGTTGGCCATCCATAGCTTACTCTCAACACAATTTAACCTCTCTGCTGAGATGATTTTTTCCAGGATGTGGCCACAGCTCATGCTATAACTTCTTGGAGCCACAGCTGAGAGTTGGTGGACACCAAAGGTGGATGAGCAGCCATGGAAAGGGCTCAGCAGCCCTTACACCAGAGATGCTAGTCTTCCCTGAACACCCCATGTGCCTGCTTTGCCAGTAACAAGTAGTATGAGTTGAGGAAAACCAAAACAAACAAAAAACCAGTCACTTAATTTGTCTTGGCTCCAATTTCCTCCTATGTCAAACAAGGGGTTTGGACTAAATGGTCTCTAATGTCCCATATTGAGCACCTAGGAGGCACAGTTGATAAGAGTGTCAGGTCTAGAGTCAGGAAGACTCTTCTTCTTGAGCTCAAATCCAGCCTCAGACTCTTACTAACTGTGTCACCCTGGGTAAATCACTTGACTCTGTTGGCCTCAGTTTCCTCATCTGTAAAATGAGCAGAAGAAGGAAATGGCAAACCACTCCAGTATCTTTGCCAAGAAAACCACAAATGGGGTCAGGAAGAATTGGGCACAATTGAAAAATGACAAAACAACAAAAAAAATCTCTCATTACTCTAATTTTCTCTAAGACTATTTGAAATGAGTAGAATTATGGGGTGAGGGGCAGGTATGTGTGTTGGGATATAAGGCAGGTGACTGGGAGAACAAAGGATTCAGACAACACAAAAGATTTTTAAGATCCAAAGGCAAGCTGCCCTGCTCTTTCATTCAAGGGTATTTTTTCCTCTATAAATAAATGTTCCTATTTGAGTTGCTGAATGTTGGAGCCAAGACAACAGGACCGGCCAAAACATCTGAGCTACTGCTAGCTTCACAGGACCATCTGATTCCTCACCAGCATTCATAAAATAAAGCACTGTTTACAACTGCAGAGCAAGGGAGAAGCAATGAGGGGAACCAAAAGGAAGGTCTGGGGCAGGAGAGAACACAGCAGGGATCCAGAAGAGGGTAACTAGGGTCTATATCAGTGGTTCTCAACATTTCTAATGTTGCAGCCCTTTAATACTTGTATGTGGGTGGACCCACTTGGAGACAGATAGAGGAGTGGTATCTCGGTCCCTAAGACTATTGGAAATATATGTTTTCCAATGGTCTTAGGCGACCCCTGTGACTCCTGTGAAAGGGTCGTTCAACCCTCAAAGGGGTCACAACCCACAGGTTGAGAACCACTGGTCTATAGGAACCTGGTTTTGATTGGGGAAAAGAAAATAAGGAAATTGTAGGACTATTAGGATACTCCTATCAACAATTCTGCAGCAGTCTGGCCAGGAGAGCCTTTCCAGGGGTGAAGCCAGAAATGAGGAGGATGGGAGTAAAGAGACGGTGGTATGAAATCTAAACCAGGATTTGGGATTTGACAGCTTTTTAAAGCCCTCTTTGGAATTGCATCACAGGGCTTCCTAACCCTCAAACATCCCAGCTCCTTGGTATATTGGCATACAGCATGAAAAGGAAGAGGAGGGGTTACCTCTTATCCCAAAGGGACAAGGCTTTAAAAAATCATCATTTCCAGAAGCTGTGTGAAGTATGCCTTTGAGTCACCCAGACTCGGTGCCAGCTTACATTTTACAGACCTGGGCCAGCCCTAGAAGGGACCTTGTCACAGGCTTCAATTCACATCATGAACAGATGCTGTTTGTTGGCCCCGTGATGAAAGGAATTCTTCTCCTGCTGGAGCTCTGAGAAATTAGATAGAGGGGTGGCCTAATCCATTTCCTTGCACACTGGTGAGCTGGCGATAGGCAGCAGCTCTGGTAGGTGACCCACCAGTAAATGGCTGGTAGAAATAGAGTGCAGTCAGTAATTTGTCTTTGGGATAGAGCTGAAATGCACTGGTCCTACAGTTATGCTTCGTGAAGGCTTAGTTCATCCTGTAATTTCTTATTGTTTCCAGGAGGTTTGATTGTCTCTTTCTTCATCTTCCCACTCCCTGCTAAAGTGATGGAAACTCACGTTTACACAGCATTTTAATATTTACAAAATGTTTTCTTCATGACAACCCAGTGACGTAGGTGGTAAGGACAAATATAACTATTATTTCAATTTTACAGTGACTAAGCAGAGGATCAGAGAAGGGGGAAATAACTTAACCAAAGACACATGATTAGTAAGAGGGCGAGCTGGGATCAGACTGCAGGGCTCCTGACTCCAAACCCAGGGTACTTTCCGTGACGTCCCAGCACAAAGCTGGAGCAACTGGGTGGGGAAGCCTGGTTGCCTGAGTTCTGTATGTGCTGTTGGTGTGGTGCAGCCAACAGAGGATAGAACACTCAAGTAGGAGTCAAGAAGACCTGAGTTCAAATTCTGCCTCAGATACTTAACTGAGCAAGTTATCTAACCTTTTAATGTCTCAGTAGCGTCATCTGGAAAATGAAGAGATGGTCTTTAAGATTCCTTCCAGATCAAATTCTATGATGCTCTCATTCTGTATTTAAGATGACTGATTTCTTTCTAACTAGGTGCATTTAAATAACAGTCTCCAGCTGGGTCTCAGCCGAGTTTCTGTGAGCCTGGGAGTGGTGCCCAGCACCTTTGTCCCACACATCTGACCTGTGCTGTCTTGCCTTTCCAGAAGACCAGCTTTCCCTACCTCTGTGATACCTCCCTATTCCAATTAACAGGAAGGTCGAGGGATGGATCAGAGTTCCAAAGGAGAGGAAACATTCACTATCTCTGAATTCTCCCCTTGTCTGGGACATTGTGACCCAGAAACATATGAGTCAGACTCAAGAAGCACCTCCATCTTCTTTATTATTTCTTTCATTGACTTTCCAGTCATTTTTAAAGTCTTGTGAAATTAAAACAACATAGACACAATCTAGGATAAATAAGACAGTCGCTGTTCCATCTCTTTTCTGAGAGAGGATGGAAAACATATAGTGACTTCCAAGAACTAAAAATGAAAATGAAAAACAGGTTAAGCCAGCAGTTCTCAACCTGTTGGGTTATGTTCAATTTAAATACATATCAGACATTTATATTATGATTCATAACAGTAGCAAAATTACAGTTATGAAGTAGCAACGAAAATAATTTTATGGTTGGGGGTCACCACAACATGAGGAACTGCATTAAAGCATCGCGGCATTAGGAAGGTTGAGAACCACTGGGTTAAGCAGCCTTTATCCAGGATGCATTGGGGATGCAAGCCTGTCTGGAGACTAGGAAACAGTTGAAATAACCTATTGAACCTATTAAAAAAAAAAAGAATGAGGTGAGATGTTAGCCCCAAAAAGTGAGGTGAGAAGGTTTGGATCCTAAAATGTCAGGATAACGGGTTGCAACCTATTCACTCCCTGCTCCCCTCAGTAATATATTTTGTGTTTATGTGTGCATATGTATGTATGTATATACATGCGTACATATGTATGTGTGTGTGTACACACACACACATCCCCAAAGCATCCTGGATAAATGTTGGTTAGCCTGTTTTGTTTTGTTTTTTAATATTTGGAGGTCACTGTGTCTACATATATTCAAAATAAACTTTTTTTCTGGCTTCTCCACTTCTGCTTTTCAGCCTGTCTGTCCCAAGGCCCTATCCCATTGTCCATTTTTTTTAGACCAATAGGCTGTGAAGGAAAGGTGGCAGTGTTTCTCTGTTAGCATTTTCCTAACCACGGAGATATTTTGTTCTTCTGCCTCATCATTTTCTATTCAACCTGAGGCCTTTCATGTGTCTCTCTGCTTTGCTAACCTGGATGAACGGGAACACAGAGGCTGAATGGTTCCCTGGGAGGAAAGCCAGGGTCACAATCCCTACGGAACCTGCTTCAGCCGTGATTCAAAGCCACGCTCTCCAACGTGCAGCCAGCAGCCAGCCTGGGGTTCGCGTGTGGCTGTGTGCAGAGCACCGCTCCCCCTCCTGCCAGCTGATCTGCATGCAGGAGAGATACAGACCTGCTGGAAATCTGGCCTCAAAGCTGTGGAATTCCAGCAAGGTGGCATTTCCATATTCTCTGGCAAGAACTAATTAGTGATTATAAAGCTCTTTGAAAATATGAAGAACTGAATGATAATATCTATAATGAGCCTTATTTCTCTCCTGTTCCCTTCTTCCCTAGGTGGGGGAGGGACAGGTTTACACAGACTGGGGATAGGGCAGAGAGAAGACAGCTTTCTTCCTCTGACTCATTAGTATAAGAAGATCGTAGACTTGGAGCTGCAGGGGACCACAGAGGCTATCTAGTCTCTCCCACTCATGTTACGAATGAAGAAACTGAGGTATGGAGAGCCTAAGCAGCCCATCCAGGGCCACACAGGTATTAAGTGGCAGGTGTAGAATATAAACCTTTGGTCAGATGATGGATCACGGTTTCAGTGCGTAGCTCTAGCCAGGAAGTTTCAGGAGAGCAGCTGGGTCATAATTACAAAAAGATCTCTTCATTTTTCTGCCCAGCGAGCGCTAGGAGCTCTGATTAGCCCAGAAATGCCTACTTCACTCCCAGGTGACTCGCTCTCCTGTCCTTACCACCTCCTCACGAGCTGCCTTTTCTCTCCCCTCCCAGGGTGTCTTGTGTATTGTCTTCCTCTACTCTAAAGCCCCCTAGAATTGTTTTGTTGGCTTGTATCCTTGAGTCACCAGAGAGCCTGGCACAGGGGTGGAGAACCTGTGGCCTGGAGGCCTCATGTGGCCCTCAAATGTAGCCCTGTGAGTAAATCCAAACTTCACAGTGGCCGGGGCATAAAGTAAGCACTCTCCCTCTCTGTCTCCTCTCTCTCTCTCTCTCTCTCTCTCTCTCTCTCTCTCTCTCTCTCTCTCTCTCTC
>CM053580.1:165758349-165791398 GCA_028627135.1 Pseudochirops cupreus | reverse complement strand
TGAAAACATGGCCGAGCCCTAACTCTGGGTGATTGGTGTGCTTTGCCCTGGAGCAGAAAATTTAGAAGATGCAAAAATCTCCTTTAGTAAAGTAGAAGGAGGTGAGGGGAGTTTCAGCTCAGTTGCTGGCCCCAGGAGGTGGGAAGAGATGGGTTGGGTTTGATGCTGAGGGAACAATTGACAGTTCCCTCCCTAACTTTCTCACTCTCATAAATCCCCAACCCAGCCCTGCTCAGTCAGGTGGGCAGACGGTCCCCAGAACTACCCTTTCCCTTCTTCCTTTCCAGGAAGACCAGTGTATCTCCTATCTTTCCTCCTCAAGCAGGAAGACTTCCTCCTCATGGGAGTGCAAGATGGAGATGCATGCGTTGAACATAGGGAGAGGGATGCGCTTGTTGGGGGCGAGGGACCACTTACATTTTGCTTTTGGGGGCTTTTTGCACCCTCAGAGTCTAGCACCCAGACATGTAATAAATGTTTATTGAATTGAATCAAACTGAGCAGGTCATTTAGGGATAACCTGAGGAAGGAGGTGGAGCTGTTAAGCTGAATCAGGAAGGGAGAAAACCTTGATCAAAGCTAGAGGTCTCCCACTGACTAGAAATTAATTTAGCAGGGGTAGAGGACCCAACAGGGAGTACAGGCTTTTGAAACAGTATAAGAAGGTCTTATGGTTCTGACAAAGAAAGGAGCTGATGTAATATTCCAATTAGGAGAGCAACCTGCCACCTGGCAATAAGAAAGTCTGGGCCTAAATTCTAGCTTAGAAAAATAGATGGAGAAGCCACATTTCAGGAGGAGGTGTTTCGGTGCTATGGCAAAAGCCATAGCTCTGTGGAGAAGGATGATCAGACTTCAGATCCACGCTTTGTTGCCTGTGTGACCTCCAATAAATTGTCTAGTCTCTCCAGGCCTCAGTTTCCTCATCTGAAAAATGAGAGCTTGGCTTTGATGAACTCTTTCCAGCTCTCAATTTATGATCTGATAGAAATTTGGAAGAAAGATTGAGTGTTGGAATGAAAACAGGATATGATTCCCTAAAGCTGTGCTCTCCGAGCTGTCCTGCAGTTCAATTGTAGTTATTTTGTGAATAGAAATATAGACTTCATATGTTCACCAATTCTCTGCTTTTTGGAAAAGATCCATTTGGAAAAATCTCAGTCTTGTCTCAGTTAATTCAAGGAAAAAAGGAGTTTGTCCACGTCTGTTGTCCTTTGTTCACAAAGAGGACCATGACATCTGGAAAATGATACCATTATTTGCAAGCGAATTAGATTTAAGTGAGGCAGGGCTGTGCAAGGTCACCGGCCTCACTTTCTTCTCTCGAGCCATTTAGGTCCAGTGGCCAGATTTAGATTAGGATGCCTGAAGATGGTCCCCATCCACATCTATAATGAGAAATAGGAAATCAAGAGCAGGTGTGGTGTGCCAGTGATGGTCATAGCCCCTTGAATTGATCTATGGAGCTGAGACTATAAGAGAGGTAAAAACTCAGGAAGAGATGAGCTGGTGGACAATTTAGGGTGTCTGTCGCCCAGGTAATGCTCACAGTTACCAGAGAAAAATGATGGCCAGGTACAAAGCAGCAGGTCTTTCTCACATCTTCCCCTCTACTCTCCTACTGTAGAATAGATTTGTGGATGCCTACTTTCCCTCTCAGGCAGCTAGGTGGCCCAGGGGATAGAGCACTGAGCTTGGAATCCAGAAGTTTCATCTTCTGAGTGCAAATCTGGCCTCAGATACTTCTTAGCTGTGTGACCCCAGGCAAATCACTTAACCCTGCTTGCCTCAGTTTCTTCATCTGTAAAATGAGCCCAAAAGGATATAGCAAACAATTCCAGTATCTTTGCTAAGAAAATTCCAAATGGGGTCATGTAGAATTGAGAATTGGACGCAACTGAACAGTTACAGCACTTTTCTTCTCATGTCAGTAGACAGGGAGGATGGGATGAAGGCTAGGGAAGAAGAGAGATGGGCTGACAGCATTGTAAATGTAATGTAGAATTTTTTATTAGTATGTGCCACCCAGCCCCCCCCCAAAAATTAATGAGAAATGTGAAGAAAATAGGGTAATGAATATGATAATATGATAATATATGTGGAATGCTCTGAGCTCCTTTGAAGAAAGGTGTGAGGTATTATAACTGTTATTCTCTCACAGTGCATCTCTATTTTTATTAATGTGTTAAAAATACAGAAGATTTGCTTTTTATGAAGCGTTAGCACTCTTCAGAGGAGTAATTCCCTAACCATTTCACATTAAGTCACAGAACTGGAGGAGACCTTGGAAAGCTAGATAATCTAGTTCAGTGGTTCTCAATCTGTGGGTCGCGACCCCTTTGGGGGTCAAATGACTTTCACAGGGGTCACAGGGGTCGCCTAAGACCATCGGGAAAACACGTTTCCCGATGGTCTTAGGAACTGAGACACCGCTTCTCTATCGGTCTCCAGGCGGGTCCACCCACATGCAGATATGCCCACATATGAGTATTAAAGGGTCACAACTTTAGGAAGGTTAAGAACCACCGAGCTAGTTCTTCTCAAATCCCATCCCCGTTACTTCCTTCAGTCTTTGGTCCTCTCCTCAGCTGTTGGCTATGGGCTGTTACCCTTTTCGTTGTTGTTGTTACCACCTAGAATTCCCTCAAAATATTCTGCAGTCACTATTTCTAGTAATTTCTCATTGGCTTAAACTCAAATGATGGTTCAAAACATGTAGTCACTGAAAGCTAGATCTGGAATGAAGAGAATTATCCTACCATTCAGAAAGAGTATGAAAAAAAGATACTCAAGTATGTGGGAGATGACCAAGATGAGCACTGGAAATACCATGGAAAGGACTTAGAATACAATCTGATAGCATTTATTAACTGCTGGGTATTAAGCTCTAATGATACAAAATTTGGGGGGGGGGCATCCAGGCCAGTCAGGAGGACCTGAGTTCAAATATGACCATAGACACTTACTAGCTGTATGACCCTGGGCAAGTCACTTAAGCCTGTTTGCCTCAGTGTCCTCATCTGTACAATGAACTGAAGAAGGAAATAACAAACCACTCCACTATGTTTGCCAAGAAAGCCCCAAATGGGGTTATGAAAAGTCAGACACAAATGAAACAACTTAACAACAAAATACAAAGGTTTAATTAAAAAAATGTCGGCGCCTTTGAGGAGGGATACAACATTTAAACAAATAAGCATTTATGAGATAGTGTAGTATCAATTAATCAGAATGACGATCTAGGTGTGAGCAAAGCCTAGATGTCTCCATTAAATCAATCAATTAATGTAGGGGATTAGACTCAGTGGAAGAAGTCCTTGAAAGCCTTTGTATGAAATGTAGGTAGGTGTCTTGATATTGGCTAAGGAAGATTCATTCGTATCCTGTGGAGCTTCTATAACAGTGGTTCTCAACCTTCCTAATGCCATGACCCTTTAATACTTTCATGTGGGCAGACCCGCCTGGAGACAGATAGAGGTGCCGTGTCTCGGTTCCTAAGACCATCGGAAATATATGTTTTCTGATGGTCTTAGGCAACCCCTGTGACTCCTGTGAAAGGGTCATTTGACCCCCAAAGGGGTCATGACCCACAGGTTGAGAACAGCTGTTCTATAAACTAGCAAGCCAGTTTGTAAGCCAAGCATTCCAGCACCTGGCGCACAGAGAAGTCTAGTCAAGCCACTGGGAAAAAAAATCTGTAAGGGGCTGAGACAGAAAGCCTCTGTATCCTTTCCCTCCACCCTTTGACTGTAGGAGAATCCTGTGAATTTGAAAGGGTTTGGAAGATTCTGGATTTGCCCTCTATGGTATCCTAGCAGCAACCCCAGAACAGGTGATGTCAGTGTCTGCATTGAGAGCCAAGGACACACAAGACTCAATGAGGAAAATCAGCTTGAAGGACTCTGCAAGAAACCCAGAAGTTATCTATGAGAAATCCACCACATACCAGGGGAACCTCCTCCAGACTCCAGGAAGAAGATTTCTAGGACCTGTGAGTTAGTCCCTTTGTACTCTAAGCTTGAAGCCACTCTCCTCGAGATTCTGTCTGTCTGTACCAATGGGGAATGGGGTCACAGACTTTGGGGTGTGGGGGGGAAAGGTTTAATACCAATTGTTATTACTATATCACCTAAACAAGTATTCCTTTCTAATAAACTAAGTCTGGCTGACTTATTGATATCAACTGATAATCATTGAGAGGAGGCACACTGATAGAGTTTCATCAGCTCAGACCCTCAGCATGCCCTAAAACCCTAAGGGGAGACATAGAAGCCATTCTCTGGGACCCAACTTGCCAGTGCAAGTTGGGATTGGGATAATAGCTCCAGTGCAGGTGTTACATATACATAATAGGTGAGAGTGAATATTAATAACAAAGGGGACTAAGAAAGGGTTTCTATAGGAGAAACCACATGACATACATTGTAAAGGAAGCTAAGGATTTTAAGAGCAACAGATCAGAAGAGAGTACAGTACAAGCATGAGGGATGGCATACAAAGGCATGGCAGTGGGAAATTGAGTTGAGGGTACAGTAAGCAGAACAATTTGACTGGAATATAGGGTATTCCTAGGTGAATAATAGGCATTACATCTAGGAGGGCAGGTTAGAGATTGTGAAGAGCCTCAAACAACAAGCTGAGGAATTTGTATTTTTACCCTAGAATCAAAAGGGAGCTATTGAAGTTTCTTGAGCAGGAGAATGACATCATTGGATTTATTTCAGGATGATTGTTTTGGCAGCTGCATCGTATATGGATTAGAGAGTAAAGGGATTAGAAGCTAGGAATCCAATTAGAAAGCTATTGCCATGTATTAGGTAATGGATGTTAAGGACTTGACCTAGCCTAAGATCCCTGTGAGTAAAGAGAAGACCAATGTGAACAATGCCATGGAATGAAGAAACTTAAGCAGTAGCTTAAAAAGTGAATGTCCCTCTAGAAAGGCACAAATGAGGGGGACACATAGGAGGGAAGAGAAACGTTCTCTCAAGTCTCCATCATCCACTCTATATTTTTTCTCTCAGGCCAGGCTTCTGTTTTAAGGTTTAAATGAAATCACAAAATTGTAGAATTTCAGAGATGGAAAAGACCTTAGAGAGTGTGCAGTCCAAATTCTTCATTTCACAAATGAGAGTTAAGCCCCAGAGAAATGAAGTGACTTGCTCAACACCCTATGTCTAATTAGTAGTAGATTCAGAATTAGAATGTAGGACTCCCAAGTATTGTCTTCCTCCTATTTCCTCTCCTCCCCTCTCCTCCTCTCTCCTCTTTCTTCTTTTCTCCTTCTCCCTCTTCCTCTCTCACTTTCTCTCTTCCCCTCTCTCCTTCCTTCCTTTCCTCTCCTATTCCTTCCTTCCCTCTCTTGTTCCTTCCTTCCTTCCTTCCTTCCTTCCTTCTCTCTTCCTTTTCTCTTTTTTTTCTTTTTTCAGTTTTCTTACTACCCACTACCGCTCACAACAGAATGAAAACTCCCAAGCTTCATCAAAGGAAGGTGGCAAATGAGGTCTATGAAACTTGAGGGATTTCAGGAATGAGAAGAAGGAGGGAGAAGAGGAGGAGAAACTGACTGAAGAACAGTTATTCCCTTCAGATGTAGCCTTTAATAAAACCCCATGAAAATTTTTCCAAAGCCATCTTCACTGCCAGATGTTTCTGTGTGTATGCATGAGTTATTCCGATGGCTTTGGGTAGCTTTTTCTGTGTTAACTCATGGGAAAAATCTCTTAGAAGTTATGGTTACACACAAGACCCAAGGGATGCCTACAAGCCACATACAGGCACCAGACTGTGACTATAATCCTGTTACAGTCATGGCCATGTGGTGGTGGGTCAAGAAGGACAAGATGTTCAATGAGCCAGATATGCCTTACCTTCCATAGCCTATTACCATAAGATACTTATGGCATGGCTAACAGGAAACTCCTGCAAAAAAGCCTAAACCCAGAGACATTCAGACTGGAATCAAGACTTACATTGTAGTGAAGAGAGCTCAGGACTAGGAATCAGAGGAAACCTGAATTTGAATGCCAGTTCCAACACTTAATGGCTGTGTGATTATGAGCAATTGACTTAACCTCTCAAAGACTCATTGTAATTTCTTTTTTAACATTTCAATTTTTAATGGTATTTTATTTTTTCCAATTATATGTAAGGACAATTTTTAACATTTTTACAAAATTTCAAGTTCTAAATTTTTCTCCCTCTCTTCCCCTCTTCCTAAAATGGTAAGCAATTTGATATAGGATATATATGTGCAATCATGAGATAGTAATGTCAATGGCTCCTCTCTAAGAGCCCCAAGTGAGAAAATTCATGTAAAGTGCTTTGTAAACCTTCAAATGCTATAGAAATTAAAAAAAAAAAACCACATTATTATTGGGAAAAGCCCTGAACTTGTAGCCAGTAGGACCTTGGTTTCAATCTGACACTTATCAGTGGGCAAATAGTTTTATGTCTCAGACTCATTTTTCTTGACTATAAAATGGGCATAAGTACTTAATTCACAAGACTGAGAATGAAATTTTTAAAAACCATGTAAATTGCTTTGAAAACCTTAAAGCTTGGCACAAATGTTACTTATTATGATGATCTACTTTATTCCTATAACAGACTTTCACAGCTTGTATCAGTAACTTTGAAAGGTCTTTCCCTCTACATCTGTTCTACATATTCACAGAATGTCAGAATTGGAAAGGACATCAGAGGCCATTTAGACCAAACCAGGCCTGAACCAGAATCCCTTTTACAAATCCCTGATAAGCAATCGTACAGTCTTGGCTTCTAGGCCTTAAGTGATGGGCAACCATCACTTACTGAAGGTTCTAATTCTGCCTTTTAGATCCAATCAGAAGAAATCGAATCGCCGCCTTCTACATTACAGTCAGCTGGAGTCTGTTCCTGAGTCCAAAGGGCTTCATCAAAGAATCAGCAGGCTAGCCAATGTTGAGGGCAATGGGCCCTTTTATGTGAGGTGTTTTAGGGAAGGCCACAGTGGCTTAACTGGAGACCCTTAAGGGATCCTTGACAGGGAGCCAGTGTGAACCAAGGAAGCATATTAGGGCAGCCCACCCACCCCTTCATCTTAGTCTGAGACTGATACTTCCAGAGTGTAGCTGGAATGGCCAGTGAAGGCCTATAACAAGGGATACCACTGGGAAACCCTAGGCAAGATGGTCTTCAAGCCATGAAGAAAAGACAGTCTATAACAAACTTGGGAGAAGTTGCTCCCAGGGTTTGGCACATAAATGTACCAATGAGCCCCTCCTCTGGGCTTCCAAGATCCATTTTTCAGGGTAGTTACAGTGTCAAGATGGATCCTGGAGTAAAACTACCCAAGTGTCATAGAAGGAAGACAGGAGTCCCACTTAGGCAAGTCTGATTGACTTCATCTCCTGAAATCACAGAAGCATAAAGTGCTGGGCCTGGAGTCAGGAAGATCTGAGTTCAAATCCAGCTTCTGACACTAGCTGTATGACCCTGCTCAAGTCACTTAACCTCTGTTCGATTCAGTTTTCTCAACTGTAAAGCAGGGATAATGACAGCATCTATCTCCAAGAGTTGTTGGGATGATTGAATGAGATGTTTATAAAAAGCATTTAGCATAATGCCTGGGTATGTACTGGGCTCTATATAAATGCCTAGTCCCTCCCTTCACTCACACATCACAGTGAAAGGAGGAAAACTAGCATTCCAGGAAAGGGACAAGTCAGAAATCATATACTTAGGGCATAGAGCCAGGGATGGGGAACCTCTGGCCTCGAGGGCACACGTGGCCCTCCAGGTCCTCAAGTGCAGCCCTTTGAATTCAAACTTTGTGATTCTGTCAAAGGGTGCACTTGAGGACCTAGAGGGCCATATGTGGCCTCAAGGCTGCAGGTTCCCCACCTCTGGCATAGATGATTTATCAGACAGGGGAAAAAATGGCAATTTGAAAACTTCTACATCTAAGTCCCATCTAAGACTCTCCAAGCTGCTTTAATTAATCAACAAGGTACATTGTGGCATAATGAAAATCAGCATGACAGTGGTCAGGGCACTGCGCTTGGAGCCTGAAAGACCTGAGTTCAAATGATGTTTCTTACATTACTGTGTAACCAGAGGCAAGTCAGTGAATTACTCTGAGCCTGTTTCCTTATTCATGAATGAGATGGGGATGATAACTGTAGTAGCTCCCTCACAATGCGTAATGCAAATGAAGTGCAATAATTAATGTAAAATTCTTTGCACAGGTGAAGTGCTATAAACATATTAGTTGTTGTCACTGTTGTTACTATTTTAATGCTCACACAGCACAGTTTCTAGTCCTCTGACCAGCCCCATTGCCCTCTTCTCTATAGGCTCCGGTTTGTTAAATTCTTCCCAAAATCTGAGGATCAGAATTGAGCACATAATTCTAGGCACGAGCTGACCAGGGAAGAGAATGGCAGAACAATTACCACTCTTATCTGGAGCATGATGTCCATCTAAATGCAGCCTAGAAGAGCTTTAGTTACCTTTTTTTTTTTTACTGCTGTATTTCACTATTGATTCACATTGAACTGTCCACTAAAATCCCCAGATTTCATTAGAGAAACTATTGTCTAATATGTCTTCATCATCTCTTGCTTGTGAAGCTGACTTTTCAATTCAAGTTTAAGGGGGTGGGAGTAGGGGTGGGAACATCTTTGAGTCAATCAATCAAATCACGCCACCCCATTTAAAGTAATCAACAAAATGCTATGCCCCCCTACCTTAACCAGGTAAGAATATCCCTATTGAATCAATCAACCAAAGGCTTTAGACTAACTGGGAAAAGTCCTTGATCAATTTAGAAGTCCTTGAAAGCTATTGGATAAAATGGACAGATGCTGAATAGGAAATATATTTGGAGTGGTTGAGATTTGGCCATGCTCCCTTTTTAAAAAAATATAACATAGCAAGATCCAAGTTTTTGAGTGTCTGCCATAGGAGAGGAAGGAAAGCTATTTCAACCAAGCCCCTGAGATAGAATGCATCAGAGGAGGGGAGAAGTGCCCCAGCCTCAGCCTCCCTCTTGGTCTTATCCTTCCTAGAGGAAGATTCTGTGAGCTTCAAAGGGCCCAGATGAATTTGAGCTTTGTGTTCCCTCCAAATTAACATTATCAACCAAATAATGGCTATTTCTTGGGTTCTGTCATTCAACCAGTTCTGAATTGAACTTATATGCATGTCATAGTGGATCAATCATTGGTTCTAGAGTTGGGAAGACTTGAATTCAAATCCTACCTCAGACACTTACTAGCTGTATTACTCTGGGCGAATCACTTATCTCATTATCTCATTTTGCTTGGGCTCCGTAATCCTTTTTAGTTCTAACTCTATGAAATCTAAATTCTGCCCTGCCCCCCCTAAAAAAAAAGGGGGAAAAAGATTTTTGAAATCTCTTTTTCCTACAAACTGAAACAAAAAATTGAGTGCTTTGCTGAATCTAAATATGTTCTATCCATAGCATTCCTTTGATCTTCCATATTTGTTACTCTATTAAAAAAGGGGAGGAGGATTGGGGAGTGGAGAAAAGGTAAGGAAGTTAATCTGTCATAACCTCTTCTTGATCAAGCCACATTAGAGTTTAATGATGGTGGCTTCTCTCCCTAAGTGCTCCCAAACCATCCCTTTAACAATGTGTTCTAGAACATTGCCAGGAATAGAAGTGGAACTCACTGACCTGGCATTTACCGACTCTTCCCTTTAATCCTCTTTTCCTGTTTTGAAAAATCTAGACAATATTTGCTTCTAGACCACACTTCTCTGGTTCTATAACAGCTCTGACAGCTCCTAAAATCTCTCAGGTATCCCTAGCAATGGCTCAATGAGCACATCTGACAGATATTTTTGCTTGTTTTTGTTTTTATTCTCTTTATCCAAGCCTGGTTAATTTGCTGAGGTCAAGACTTGCTGTCCCCTCCCTTATCTGTGAGATGATAGCATCTCAGAATCTTCCTTTGACTCCTCTTGTTCATTCATTTAGCATGTCATAGTGAACAGGCCATTCACTGTTCTTGGAGTCAGAAGACCTGTATTCAAGTCCCAGAAGAGTGGATCTGTTGCTTCCAGGTTGTGCGACTTTTGGTAAGTCATTGAACCTCCCTTTGCTGTTTATGAGTTTCCTCTCATGAATTCATCTTATTACGTATGTTCTTCTGAACCTGAGATCTTTTAGCTTTGGAAAGAATGCATTTTGGTAGGTTGTGCTGAAGAGGTTTACCCAAAGTTAGGGTTGCCTGAGACCCCAAAATACCAACATGCCTGGTCCCATGGAGAGAATTCCACTCAAGTCTTCTCAGCCAAAATAAAAGTAAAGTTTATTGAAAGTTCACCATATGGGGTAGGCTTAAGGAGCCAATCTATGCTAGGTCATTCTATGGCGCTCTCACAAAGTAAGTCTGTGCTAGAGCCTTCTGTGGCACTCTCACACCACTTTGAAGGGAGATGGGATTCTTATATACAGAGGAATCTAGGGGTAGTCTAGAGGAGGAGTTTGGGGGGGATCTTCAGGAGGAATCAATGAGGTCAGACTCCAGTAATGAGTTTGGGGAGGGTCTTCAGGAGGAATTAATGAGGTCAATGCAAGAGTGGGTTGATATTTTGATAGGTTCAAAAGTGGGAAGCAGACAGACAATGGAGGGCCAGGCTAGTAACAGAGGTTTGGGCACAGCCACAATGAAATACTTATGGCCTCTGCAAATGCCTCATCAAGTGGGAAGATTCAATCAGACTTCAAGGGGTTTCCTAGAGCCTGTAACTCAAAGATTCAAGAAGAGCTCAAGGGGGTTCCCAGAGCATACACTAATCAGTACTAGCAATTCAAAGGTCTCTTTTTGAAAAGAGGTGTGTAAAGTTCTTAAGTATGTGTACTAAAATATACATTGGTTACTTAGATAAATGCATAAGTCATTATTCTCATTTAAATGAGAATCAGCTCAATCATGTATATATATATATATATATATATATATATATATATATATACATGTATGTATGTATATATATGCTTTGCTTTTTCTGAAACTTAACTTCCTAAGGCAGATAAAGTGCTGGACCTGGAGTCAGGAAATCTAATCCAGTCCCAGATATCTACTAGCTGTGTGTCCTGGAACAAGTCACTCATTTTTTTTGACCTCTTAATAGCTTTGGTACTATTGATTAGCCTCTGTTCCTTCAATTTTCATGACTTGATTTTCATTTGGTTCTTTTTCTACTTGAGCGACACCTCTTTTAAATCCATTTTACTAGAGTTATCTACTCTAGAAATAAGGTTCTGTCCTAAATCTTCTCTGTGGGTAGCTTTGCTCTGGGTGAATTCATCAGCTTCCACTGATTTAGTCACCTTGACTCACTTCTTAAAAAGGCCTATTCACTGAATGGGCATTACCTCACTCTAAGTGAGTATGTGAAAAGGCCTTAGCCTAAAAGGGCCAGGGTCTCCCATTGCATCCTGGGTCATCTCCAGTCATACTGATGAATATCAGGTCACTAGATCCAGATGGCTCTGAAGGAGAAAGTGAGGCTGGTGACCTTGCACAGCCCTCCTTCACTCAAATCAAAGTCAACTGTAAGTCATGGCATCATTTACCTGATGCCATGGTCCTCTTTGAAAATGAAGGACAAACACAACAAAAACAGCAACTGATTCAGTCATTACTCTTATGCAAGTGAACCCCAAACCTATATATCTAGACATAATTACTCTTCGCAACTCAAGGTCTATATTTCTGACCTTGCATATTTTTGTATATGTAATATTGTATATTTCTACTTGGCTATCCCATAGATATGTAAAACTCAACATACCCAAAATGAAGATCATTATCTCTTCTCCTAAACCTCTCCTTTCTGTAAACGCCCTTTATTTCTTTCAAGAGCACTATCATCCTTCCAATCACTCAGGTTTACTTCAGTTTCCTCATCTGTAAAATCATGATAATAATAGCACCTACCTCTCAGGGCTGTTGTAAAGATAAAACAAGATAATATTTGTAAAGTGCTTTGAAAACTTTAAATCATTTTATAAATGCTAATTATTATTATTATTATTATTATTATTATCAAACACCACAATTTTATAGATGAGGAAACTAAGGTTCAGAAAAATGAAGTAACATGGTCAAGTCCACACAGGCAGTAAGGGGCAGAAACAGGATTTAAACCCAAGCTCTTCTAATCTAAATCCAGTGTTCTTTCCACTAGACTGTGAGTTCCTTGAGAGCAGGGACTATTTCTTGCCTTTCTTAGTATCCCAAGCACTTAGTACAGTGGTGTAATGGCAGCCATACTGGCATGCCCAGGATGGCTGCTAGCACAGGTTCTTAGATCTGCTTCACTAGGAAAGATAATTACTTAAGGGGTCAACAGTCTTTTTTTTAATTACATTTATTAGTTCAGGGGAAAAATCAGCACCCTGAACTTGAGAGAAAATCCAAACAAAGAAAATAGAGAAAATACAAGCAGAGAACAAGCAGAGAAATAAAGACCAACAGACAGAGCTTCTGTCTGAGAAATCAGCATAGATCAACAGACAAATCCAACTGTCCGATGAAAGCAATACATACATAGTTACCAGAGAGAGAAGCACCAATATCTGGGTTTTTCAAAGCCATGGGCTCCTTAAAGGTTACCCAGAATCTCATCTGGTCAAATCACAGGAACATTCTTCCAATGAGTGAGCCCCAAAGCAAAATACTAATCTCAGAGTATATATACCCTTTTTAAAGCCAGAGGGCATCACAATCTTGTGACTCAGTGCCTAATTAGAAATTAGCAAAAGATGTGAAAACCTCCCTACAAGCAAGCCTCCCCTAAGCAAGCTTCCCTTAATGGGCTCCACTGAAGCCTATTAATGGGAAGGGAAGATCTTAAATCCCATTAACATTACAAGTGGCTGGCAGTTAGTAGGCACTTAATGCTATTTAACTGATTGACTTTCTTCTCTGCCACACTGCCTTTCTTGAACTCAGTTGCCTTATTTATGTAATGGGGACTTCTTCAAGGTCTCTTCCAGTCCTAAAGTCAATGATTCCTGAATCTCCCAGAGATCTGACCTTCCTTTGTTCTGTGGGTGAGAAGCCCCACCTCTGCCTAGAGACCTTGGAAAGGATAATATGGTGATAAGCACTACTGGGCTTAGCATGGTGTTCTGCACACAGTAGGGACTTGATAAATGTTGGCTGTTGATAAGAATAGTACCAGTGTGTCCCTTGCCAAGTCCCATGGAAATGGGGTAAGGGACCTTTTATGTTCATCACATTATGTAGAAAGATTCACTGAGATGATGTACTTAATTAACTGGAGTATAGGTGCAGGCCTCATTTCCTTCAGTAAGTCTGGGCCTATTGAGATGTAACTAAGGTCTGGAGAAATTGTGATTTGCCCGGTGTCACACAGATTTAGGGCCACAGCCATAAAATCTTACCCAGTAGGCTCTGGCAGCTATAAACTATCAAAGTCAGTTGGAATCCTGAGTAGGAAAACTCTGTATGAATGTGGCCTGGTATTTTATACCAGTGACTTTAGTGTATTGAGTGTACCCTAAAAACCATGAACCAGGAAATTTAGGAACCAGGTGAAATGATTATTGTGTGAGTTTATCTAAGTCCTCCAAATCTCTGGCTTTTCCAATGTAAGTTATATGATACAAAAGATTGTTCATCAAGAAGTCTGGCATATTATACTGACTTTGTCACTTTCTATATGGCTTTGAATAAGTCATTGAATCCACCCAAGCCTTATTTTTCTTTCTCTTAACTAAGAACATTCAAAATATCTTCAAGAGGCAGTTCTGCATAACTTGGAAAGTGAGGATATAGGTCCTGACTTTATCACATAAAAGCTATGTGATCCTGGATAAATTACTTAATCTTAAGTGCCCCAGGCAACTAAGTTATGACTTAAAGAAAGGTTGTCAACTACACTGGGGGGAAGAGTTTCCATATTGGAAGTCCACAGAATATATAATATCTGAATAATGCCTGTACTCTCCCACAGTCATACCATGAAATTCAAATTAGATAATGTACATAAAGCATAAAAAAGCTATATGAATCTCAGTTATTATTTGTCGATTGTTTGGATTTAAAGAACACTTTTGCTCTTAAAAATTACATGGGGTTATTGAGCACAGCAATACCAGCCCCATTCAAAAAAAAGATTATATATGAAACCTGCAAAAATCATATTTGTTATGCTTATACATATTTAAATCATACACTGATGGTATATATAGGCACTCAGAATATATATATATATATATATATATATATTGCTGCATCCCAGGGTTTTTAGAAAGTCTAAGAGTGAAAGTGTGTTTGTAGAGTGCTTTAGGGTCCTCTGGGATGAGAACATCTCTGCAAGCATGAGTCATTACCATTAGACTAAACTACAGCCTTCCTGTTACTGACAGCACTGAAGAGTTTTCTTCCCATCTTCCTGCCTTCGATCGCCAGCTGCTAACATCAAGATATTAGGATAATGCTGCTATTACAGGTGATTGGAAGCATTTATACCTTTATTAGAAACATCTATATGGCAATGGCAAGGGGCATCCAGTATGGGTTCCTGAGGTAAAGGAGAAAGGGGCTTCCATTATTGGCTTTTATCATACTACCTTGTCATGAACATCAGTGCCTCATCAGGGGAATAGTTCTAGCTAGTGACTGGGAGAGGCCAGCTAGGATCCTGGGAGGAAATCTGAAACAGTGTCTGCAGTGTCAAGGATAATCCTCTGAAGTAGGGAGTACTGACTTTTAGTCTATGAACATTAAAAAAAATGTTTTCATAACTGAATTTCAATAGAATTGACTGCCCTTATAATATATAGTATTCTGAGAATGGGTCCATAGCTTTCATCAGATTGCCAAAGTGGGCCAGGATACCAAAAAAAAAAAAATGGTTCAGGACTCCTTCTCTCAGGGTAACCTGGGAGTTCTGTTTTGCTTTCTGAGGTTAGCCTGTGAATATATGTTCCAACATGGGTTATGATGGGGTCCAGTCTCCCAAATGTAACAGCCCCTCCAGCACACTTGGGCTGGCTGCAAAGACCCAGCGAGCTTCTATGGTAGGAATGGAAGAAAAGCTAATCAGGACTGGGGGTGATTAGTTTTCCCATGTAGGTGGAGCTTGGGGAATCTCTTGAAAGGAGGTCATCTAGGAGGAGAGGAGAGAAGAAAAGAGAAATGGTAGGGTTTCCCTTGGAGACCTAGAACAGCAGCATAATAGTGACCTTCAGTAGCCACATTTAAGTTCCCTCTTAAAATCCAAGCCTCTATGGGAGGGTAGAAGAGGTAAGCTCTCTAAGAATAAAGAGACATGATTGTGTGTGTGTGTGTATGTGTGTTTTAATTGCTTTAATTAATTGTTTGAATACTGGTAGCTAGAGACCTGAGGGGAAAACAAAAGGACCTGGTGGTCTTTTACCCATTGCCCCCTACCTTCCTTTTCTTCTGAGTGACAGGCACCAATTTCAAATTGTGTTCTTTTGTTAAAGATTATGTTTGGGGGCAGCTAGGCAGTACAGTGGATAGAGCACAGGTCCTGGAGTCAGGAGGACCTGAGTTAAAATCTGGCCTCAGACCCTTGATAGCTGTGTGACCCTGGGCAAGTCATTTAGCCCTAGTTATGGGGGAAAAAAAAAAGATTATGTTTGATGCATCTAATCTTATTTCTGATAAATACCTGTGATTCTACTCCACCTTTACGTTTCCTTAATGTCCCTTTTTTTTAGTGGAAGAAGAAAAAGGGTTAGCTCTGTGAGTTACAAAGGAGAGATCAAATGTCTTAGTACAAAATTAGGATCTCAACCTTCTAGGACATTGTTATGGAGTCTTTTTGCCCCTAATAATCACAAATCATTTCATAACCACACTTCCTAGGACAGAATTCTTATGAACTCAGACTATTAAAAAAAATCTGCCTCATCAGACATGAATCGAATATAGAACCTGATAGTTTTACTCAGAATGAAACCTAACTCCAAAGTTGTCAGAATTGACTTGGCCTCAACTCTCAAAAATTAAGGAATAATCTATGAGAATCCCACACCCTTGAGAGGTTAAGAATTTAACCATCCCCTAAAGTTAATGGCTTTCATGATCATACCAATTTCTCTCTCTCCATCTCTCTCTCTCTCTCTCTCTCTCTCTCTCTCTCTCTCTCTCTCTCTCTTTCTCTCTCTCTCTTTCTCTCAAGCATAAACATAAGTATATATATAATGTATATATACATATATGTATGTAGATATGTATGTCTATAACACCACCCTGGCCTCTACTACCTGAAGACCAGGTGTGTTACATCTTACCTCTCCCCCAGGCTCTCAGGAACACTTAAGGGGATTTGAGGGTGTCTGGGTTCTCTTCCAATCACTCCAGCTTTGACCAATGGTGTTTTCTCAATTGCAGGAGTAGTACCCTGTTCTATTTATCCATCAACAATAGGATTAGCTTCTACAGGAATATACCTCAAAGGTATAATCACAAATATAAAAACTTACTCCTGCAATATGTGGGAGGTGTATTCCCAGTTCCAAGTCCCAAATCACATTTGGGCTCAAATCCCAGGCACCCTGGCTTGTCAGGGTTTTGTCTGCTGGGTCAGCTTACTGCAACATCCTTCCTGCAATCCTGGCTCCAAGGTGGCTGGGGTTGATCTCCCAGTCAGTTGGGGATCACCCCACTACGTGAAACTGAGGACAAACACAGAACAGTCAATAGTCAAAAAACACAGAACAGAAGCAAACACAAACACTCTCAGGTTCATTTCTCAGAGCCAGGATAAAGAGGGAGAGCAAGAAAGGAGATCCTCTCCCTCATATTAGTTCAGGTCATGGTAGGCGATCTTCACCCTTTTGAGGCAGCAGAAAGGACCTCATAGGAAAGAATAGGAATCATACAAAAAGAGATTGTCTCAGTCTTACCAGTTTTAAAGATGCAGCCTCTTCCAGGTGCGTCGATTAAAGGAGGCTACCCCAATTTTGCGGGGCTGTTGGAGTGCCGGGCCTAGCATCAAGGAGACTCCTCTTCATGAGTTCAAATCTGGTCTCGGACACTTACTGGCTGTGTGACCCTGGACAAATCACTTAACACTGCCTTAGTTTCCTCATCTGTAAAATGAGCTGAAGAAGGAAATGGCAAACCACTTCAATATCTTTACCAAGAAAACCCTAAATGGAGCCACAAAGAGTCAGATTTAACAATAACAACAACCCCCACCTACATGGCAAAAGATGCAGAGTACCTCTATGTTATGCTATCTGACCATGCTCCAAAGGCTTCTGTCATGTTAGATGTAGGTATGCCCAAACAAGTCCAAACATACCATCATATGTGCATGTATACATACGCATATGTTTATGTCTATGCATATGTATGTGTATTTTCCAAAGTTTTTTATGAACTTGATAAATGAACAAACATGATTATTTCCATATAAAAGTAAACCAGGAAAAAATGATTGTATAGGGCAGATAGGGCACAATGGATAGAGCACCGACTCTGGAGTCAGGAGGACCTGAGTTCAAAGGCAGCCTCAGACACTCATTAGCTGTGTGAACGTGGGTTAGTCACTTAACCCAGCTGCCTCTAAAAAATGGGGGGGGGAGGAGATGGGTGAGTGATGGTATATTAAGCTGAATATCTATTACACTTAACTTTGGTATTTTTTAAAGCATGTATTAAATAGCAGTACCCACACGACCCTGCTCATCTGTGTCCTTTGCTAACTTTCCTGTTGTCCTCTTCTGTGTATTTTTAAAATTGTTTCATTGAGTCTTTTATTTTTCCTTTTTTTGCATCATAATCTCTACCACTATCCTACCCCTAAAGCTTCCCACACCCACAAAGAAAATCCCCTCTTTGTAACAAATAAGTATAATCAAGAAAACCAAATTCACACATTTTTCACATCTGAAAATGTGTCTCATTCGATTTCTGCCAGTCCGTCTCCTCTCTGTCAAGCGGTATCAAGCGTGCTTCATCATTAAGTCTTCTGGAGTCAAGACTAGTCACTGCATTGATCAAAGTTCCTGAGCCTTTTCAAGTTGTTTTTTTTTGTAATTTTGTAGTTGATGTATAAATTGTTCTGGTCCTGCTTCCCTTGCTTTGCACAATCTCGTACAAGTCTTTAGAGGCTGCTGTGAATCTATCCCTCTTGAACTTATTTGAATTTCTTCCCTTTATATACTTATATATGTACTTTGTTGTCTGTTCCATTCACAATAACTAATGATAAAAGCATTTACATTGCACTTAGCAAATATTATTTCATTTTATCCTCACAAAAACCCTGGTGGATAGGTGCTATTATACTCATTTTCCAGATGAAGAAACTGAGGCAGAGAGAGGTCGTGTGATTTTCCCAAGGGTCACACAGTTAGAAAGTGTCAGGCTGGCTTTGAACTCGTCTTTCTGAATTCAGGTCTAGTCCTCTAGCCACTGTACTACCCAGTTGCCTCTAAATTCATTAGGATGTAAGCTCCTTGTGAATAGGAATTTTATTTTCTGTGTTTGTATCTCTGACAAATAATGAGTTTAATAAATGCTTGTTAATTGATTATCATTTCTCATGTCACAGTAACATTCCATTACATTTGTATACTATAATTTGTCTAGTCATTCCACAATTTATAGGCACTCACTTGATTCTAGCTCTTTCCTTTTTTAAAATTTTTAAAAAAATTTTTTAATTGATTTATTTACTTTTAGTTTACAAGATTCAGCTCCACAATCCCTTGAGTTTCAAATTTTCTCCATTCCTTCCCTTCCCCCCCCCCCCCATGGCAGCATGCAATCAAGTATAGGATCTGCAAATACTTTCACATTGGACATTAGTCTGGTTGTATAGAAGGGTTGTAACCAATGGAGTGAAAAATGGGAAAAAAGAAACAAAACCAAACATGGAAAAGAACGAGAGCATGTAGATTGCTTCAGTCTCCATTTAAACTCTGTTCTTTCTAGATTCTAGTTCTTTCCTAAAGCAAAAAGAGCTTTCCTTTTTTCTTTTATCTTTCCAGGGTATATGACTAGTAGTGACATTGCTGAGCAAAAGAGTAATCACTTTAGTGACTTCTGGGTTATGGTTTCAAATTGTTATCTAGAATGGCTAGACCAATTCAAAGCTCCATCAATGGAACATTCATAACCCTTCTAATGATTGAATTTTTATGTTTTATAATGGATATGCAGTGAAACCTGAGTTTTCAAGATTTGTATTTCTCTTATTATTATCAATTTATATAACTTTATATACGGCTGTTGTCTTTTTTCTTTTAGGAGAGGCTTGTTCACATTCTTTGATCATTTTATCTTTTTGGGAATGGTTCTCATTCTTATATATTTGTATAAATTTCTGATATATCTTACATATCAGTCTTTTATCAGAGAAATTTTATACAAATATTTTCCCCAGTTAATAGTTTCCCATCTAAATTCAATAGCATTGATTTTATTGTGCAAAACTTTTCAATTTTATGTAATCAAATTTGTATGTTTTTTTAAAAATTATTATCTATGTCCCTTGGTCAAGAAGAACTTTCCCCTATACATAGGAAAGTATTTCCTTCACTTCTCCATTAATTTGCTTATGATATAAACTTTTGTTTCTAGACACATAGTCTTTAAGAGCCTATTGTGGTATGTGGTATGAGAAATTTGTCTAAACCTAAATTCTGCCAGTCTGGTTTCCTGTTTCCCCAGCAGTATTTCTGGAATAGTAATGTAGTAGGTGAAAGATAAAATGACTGAGGAAACAAAGGTTCAAGTTTCTGAGCATATCAATTTATGAAGACATGTATGCCAATTACATAACAAATTTGGACCAGGCCTCCTTTAGCCTAGTACTAAGCCCTGAATGCAGAGGGAGACAGATTTTATGAATTAAAAAATTAATCAAATAGGGCCAATTAAATAAAAGAAAACATTTAATCAGGAAGAAAAATTAGGTACTCTGATTTCTAATTAGAGGAAAAACTAGAAACTTTACAATTTGGGAGGAAGTGAGCAAGTGGGTACTGAAATAAAAAAAAAATAGGTGTCCCACTCCTCCCAAGAATGTGTATTAAATTGAAGAAACATGTTTTCAAATAAGACATATGGGTTGCTTGAGATGTAGACTTGTGAGAAAACTTCTTGCATTAATTTTTGAATCCGACTAGCTTAACCTAAGTTCTTAGTTAAGGGTCTCTAAACAATGAGTAGCCCTGAAGGTTTGGGAATAATACAATAAAGTTTTTTTTTCATAACTCCCATAACTGAATGCAATTTTTTTTCATAGGACAGAAATTGGACTAGACCCATAATTCAATAGAACTACACTAGCTCCAGAATTGAGTCGCAAGATGGAATCAATGTAGTTCACTCAATTCCCAAAATGCCCAGTAAGGACTTAGATTCTTGTTCAAGTATTTGTTGTCCTTGGGTGTAGTTGGTATCAGTTATACTGTGCTACTACAATCAATAGATTCTGTTTCTGTGTATCTTACATGTTCCACTGATCAACTTATTTTTTTTAATGTTATTTAACCAGTACCAAATAATTTTTGATAATTACTGCTGTGTGACATAGTTTGAAACTTGGGTTTTATGCCCAATTCTTTTTTTTTCTCTTTCTTTGATAAAAGTATATTGAGATATATTTTTTTCCTCTGATGCCTGCTTTGGCAAAATCTAAACAGTTTTGGTATATTGTCTCATTATTACCAATTCTTTCAATGAAATTATCTATGATATATTCTTTAATCCTTCAGTTCTTTAGGAATAAATTATTTAATATGTTTTATACACACAGACATATATATACCTATATGTGTGTACGTGTATATATGAGCATATGTATATTATGTGTGTGCATACATACATATCTTCATTTCTATTTGAATTCAGTAATATATCTATGTCTAATTTGTCTAAAATTGTATTCAGACCCTTCACTTCTTTCTTGTTTGTCTTTTTGTTACATTTATGTTGGTATAAAGGGGACATAAGAGTGAAGAGGTCCCCAGCTATTATAATTTGGCTATATTTTTCCCTAAAGAATTTTTTAGTAGTTAAACATTTGGAACAGTCTGTATATATTAAGTATTGATATTATTACATTATGTATGATGCATTCAAGAATAATATGTTAATTCTGTTTATCTCTTTTAACTGAATTACTTAAACCATCATTTTAATACTCTTGTCTTATCTGGAATAGTGATTGCTTCTCCTGCTTTTTAAAAAGGTCACCTGAGATATAATAAATTCTGTCTCAATATAAAATTCTTATTCTGTTCAAAATTCTGCATTTTAAGTGTGTGTCTTGTGAGCAGTTGTCGGATTCTGCTTTTCTATTCTGCTACTTTCCATTTTGTGAGTGGATTTGTCCCATTCATGTTTATTGTTAGGATTGTTAATTGTGTATTTCTCTCCATCATATCCATTTGTACTTTTTCATCTTTTTGCTTCCTTTACTGTTTTCTTTACAAAGAGGGTAAGAGAAAAATAATGTAATTAATAATCTATAACTAAAGTGGTCTAAGGACAGAATTCTGACCTTTATCTCTTCATCAAGATGAGATTAAATCACTGCTTTTTATACTTTTCTTTTTCTCTTATTTTATCTCCTCTTTATCCTGTGAAATCCTACAAAATTAAATCCTATGAAATTAAAGTTTGTTTTCCTATCTCCAACTTTACCCTTTCAATTAATTCTCCTCACCTTTCATTTTCTCTACCTATTTCCTTGTTGACTTTAATATATTTTGCACTAAATTCTTTGTACACATGTCTATGTGTGTGAAAATTCCCTTTGTCCTATTCAAATAAGAGTAAAATTCATGAGATGCCTATTCCCCCCACCTCTTACCACATCAGTGGTTCTCAACCTTCCTAATGCCATGACCCTTTAATACTCATATGTGGGCATATATGCATGTGGGCAGACCCGCCTGGAGATGGATAGAGGATCGGTGTCTCAGTTCCTAAGACCATCGGAAATATGTGTTTTCCAGTGGTCTTAGATGACCCCTGTGATCCCTGTGAAAGGGTTGTTCAACCCCCAAAGGAGTTGTGACCCACAGGTTGAGAACCACTGTAGTACATGTTTGTATATGCTAATTCTTCCATTCTTTCCTAGTGTATTCTTTCTCCCTTTCTTTTCTTCCTTTTTTTTAAAGCTAACTAAATAGAATAAAACCAAACCTTGTTTTTCTTAACTCTCTCTGTGGCCCTTGAAGACAATAGAATTCTAAAGGGACACTAATCTTTTCCTCTCTTATTAGAATATAAGCACTTCATAATCATTTAGCCCTTTTTGATCATTCAAACATATGTACCTTCTTACGTTTCTCTTGCCTCCTTTATTTGTGTTTCAATGATTCTACCCAGCTCTATTCTTTTCACTGGGAATGTCTGAAAGTTTTCTATTCTATTAGAGGCACAATATTTGCTTTTCCTTTAGGATTATATTCAATTTTGTGGGGTAGCTTATTTTTTGGGTGTAAGTCTTTCGTCTTTTGCCCTTTGGAATATTGTATTCCAATATTTTCTCTTCTTCATAGTAGTTGTTGCTGAGTCTTATGTGATCTTGACTGTGGTTCCTAGATGCTTAAACTCTTTTTATATTGCTACTTGCAATATTTTCCCTCTAGTTTGGAAGTTATGGATATTGGTCATAATATTTGTGTGTTTCAGTTGTTTTGCCTGGAAAGGAATGATGTGTATTTTCTATTTTCATTTTGCTTTCTGGTCCTACTTTTGGACCTTATTTTATTTCTTTCTTTGACCTGCTCTGTTTCTAATCTGAATTACTTAAACCATCTTTAGGTACCTTGGTAGCCTTTCTTTCCCAGTCTTTCTTTCATCATATTGGTGCCATACTTAGTGCAAATTCCTGATTGGCTTTACGTTAGTACTGCCAGTGAAAACTCCCCAAATCAAGCAATCCTCTAGCTTCAACCTTCCCAGCAGCAGTTATTATAAGTGTGTGTTATCACACCTGGTTCTTGCTTCATTTCTTCCAGCCAGTCCTGCAGTTCTTATGGCAAGGCACTTTTCTCTGAGATACAACCTGCACTTATTGTAGAGTTATCTTGTTCCTCTGGGTTTATCTCTTAGGCTTCACTTAACCATTTTCTTTGGGGGGATTGCAACTCTTAAGTCAAGTTAAGATGCGTGTATTAAGTTCCTACTGTGTGAGATTAAGAAGCTTCTTGCTGAGAGTGGAGAAGAGAATATAAAAGCTGGCTTGAATCTTAAAATAAAAATAATTTTAAAAAATCCCTAAGATCTTGGCAACTGGTCCTATTGATTCCTGGCAAATAGAAGTAGAAAAAAATGGAAATAGCATTAGATTTTATATTCTTAGGCTCAAAGATCACTGCAGATGGTGATTGCAGCTATGAAATGAAAAGATGCTTGCTCCTTAAAAGGAAAACTATGGCAAATCTGGACAGCATACTAAAAAGCAGAGACAGCACCTTGCTGACAAAGGTCCATATGGTCAAAGTTATGGTTTCTTCCAGTAACAATGTATGACTGTGAGAGTTGTATCATAAAGAAAGCTGAGCACTGCAGAATTGACACTTTCAAGTTGTGGTGGTAGAGAAGACTTTTGAGAGTCCCTTAGACAGCAAGGGGTTCAAATCAGTCAATATTTAAAGAAGTTAATTCAGGATATTAATTAGAAGGACTAATACTGGAGCTGAAGCTTAAATATTTTGGCCACATAATGAGAAGATGGGGCTCATTGGAAAAGATCCTGATGATGGGAAAGATTGAAGGCAAAAGGATGGCAGAGGATGAGATGGATAGATATCAAGGAAACAATGAACATGAACCTAGCCAGATTTCAAGAGATAGTGAAGAACAGAAAGGCTTGGCATGCTCTAGTTCATGGTCCAACAAATGTATAAAATATTGTGCTATGCTCTTACAAAGAAAGACAAAACCAACCTGCTCTGAAGAAGCATATGATCTAATGATGGAGACAATATGCAAACAACTATGTACAAACAAAATTATACATGAGATAAATTGGAAATCATTTCAAAGGGATGTCTCTAACATTAAAAGAGGCCAAGAAAGGTTTCTGGTAAAGGAACAATTTTAGCTGAAACTTGAAGGATGCCAGGTGGCAGAAATTATTAGGGAAAGAATTCTAAGCATTGGGAGCAAGGGTGGGGGGGCGGGGAGAGACAGCCAGAGAAAATGCATAGAATCCAAAGATGGAGTGTCATGTTCAAGGAACAAAAATAAGGCCAGTGTCGCTGGATTTCAGGATACATGGTGGAGGTTATGAAAACAGGTAATAAAGAATACAAGTTATGAAGGGCTTCAATATTCAGAGGATATTATGTTTAATGCTGGAAGTAACAAGTAGCCAATAGATTTATTGAATAAG
The DNA here is from genome assembly GCA_028627135.1 of Pseudochirops cupreus. Classification (NCBI taxonomy): domain Eukaryota; kingdom Metazoa; phylum Chordata; class Mammalia; order Diprotodontia; family Pseudocheiridae; genus Pseudochirops; species Pseudochirops cupreus. The sequence continues at coordinate 165,767,014 of CM053580.1, read as the reverse complement.
GGGGAAGAATAGTCAGATCTGTGCTTTAGAAAGATTACTTTGATAGTTTAGTAGAGTATGGACTGGAATGGGGAGAGAGTTGAGACAGAGGAAACCAACTAGCAGGCTCTTGAAAAAATCCAGGCATAAGGTGATGGGGACCTGTACCAGGATGGTGTCAGTATCAGGGAAGAGAAAGAGGCATTAGAATCTACAAGACTTGGCGACCGTTTGGATATGAATGTTGACAATGAGGAGCTGAGGATGATATCTAAGTTTCAAACCAGAGTAATTGGGAAAATGGTGGTGCCCTTTATTATAATAGGAAAATTAGGAAGAGAAGAGAGCTTGGGGAAAAAGATAATGAGTTTTGGACGTGTTGAATTTAAGAAGTCTATGGAGTGTCCAATTTGAGATGGCTAATAGGCAATTGGTGATGTGAGACTAGATGCCTGGAGAGAGGTCAAGGCTATACTAGTAGATCTGAGAGTCATCTGCATAGAGATGATAATTACAACCATGGGAGCTGATGAGACCACCAAGTGAAACCATGTGGAAGGAGAAGAGATAAGGGTCAAGGACAAAACCTTGGGGAACACCCACAGTTAGTGGAGATGACATGGATGAAGATCTAGTAAAGGAAATTAAGAAGAATCAGTTAGGTAGGAGGAGAACTAGGAGAGAACAGTGTCTTAAAAATCGAGAGAAAATACAGTATCGAGAAGAAGAGGATAATTAACGATGTTAAAGGCTTCAGAGAGTCAAGCAAAATGAAGATTCAGAAAATGTCATTAGATTTGGCTAAAACATTGTTGTTAACTTTCTGGATTAAGACTTTTTGCTAGGGCCAGGCCCCATTCACTCTCATGCTCTTGATTTGGGTAGGCAGTCAAGTTTTGGTTTCTGCCCCTCTATTATCTTTATGCTGCTACTGTTCTGAATGGGGCAACTGATACTAGGACCATAATCCCTGACATCTAGGTCTATCTACTGGTGGCTCATTCCAAGTCATGACCTTACCCTATAGAATGGGCTCTCTTCTCTACTAATACTTTATCAGGCCAAACCTGAGTTCTCAACGACTTCATAATCGACATATGGGAGACCCTGCCAACTTTTGCCTCATCTAACCTGATTCCTTGTCCCAGTAACCACAGGTGTCTTCATCTATTTTCTTGCGTAAACATGGACTGGGTAGAAGACCCTACTACTGTTTTTCTTTGGCTTTATTGATCTTTGCTCTCTCTGGTGCTTTTTTAGATTTTTTTTAGAGTGTAGTCTGGAGGGCTAGGCTTCTCTACAACCTTTTATGTCACCATTTTAACCAAAAAAGTCCTCTTCTTACATCTTTGTTGTTGTTATTCAGTCACGTCCAGCTCTTTGTGACCCCATTTAGGGTTCTCTTGGCAAAGATACTGGAATGGTTTGCCATTTCCTTATCCAGCTCATTTTACAGATGAGGAAACAAAGGCAAATAGAGTTAAGTGACTGGCCTAGGGCAATACAGTATCTGAGGCCAGATTTGAACTCAGGAAGATATCTTCCTAACTTCAGGTCCAGCACTCTATCCACTGTGGCACCTAGCTGCGCCTTACATCTTTATTAGATTATAATTACCTTTTAAAACATTTCACTGCCTCTAGTCTCTCCCTTCTCCAATACATTCTTCACACGCATCTCAAAATAATACTTCTAGGATATCACATTGGTCACTTCATTGTGTCAGTTCTGTAGGCTGGCATTTGAGGTCTTTCACAACGTGGCACCTACTGCCCTTTTAAGATTTGTTTGCTCTATTCTCTTTGGACAGTGAAGAGCTCCTCCTAAAAACTCTATTTGAGGAAGGCTCCCAGGTCAGTCATCTCTTTAATTTCTACCCAGTTAAACTCCTTTTATCTTTTCAATCAATAAATCTCCATTAATAAATATTCATTGCCTGGTTGTTTGACTGATTATGTATCCAATGGTCCAGTCATACTGGACTTAACTTTCCTTGATCTCATTCAGTCCTTTTTAGTCCATAATAAATGAGTAAATGCGGTTCATTTCCTCTGTCAAGAATGTACACCACCTGGCAAAGAATTGGAAATTGAGGGGATGCCCATCAGCTGGGGAATGACTGAAGAAGTTGTGGCAAATGAATGTAATGAAATAGTATTGTGCTATAAGAAATGATGAGCAGATAGACTTCAGAAAAACCTAGGAAGACTTATATGAACTGATGCTGAGTGAAGTGAGCAGAACATTGTACACAGTAACAACCACATTGTGCAATGACTAACTTTGACAGACTTATCTCTTTTCAGCAACAAAAGGATCTAAGACAACTCCCAAAGACTTATGATGGAAAATGTCGACATCCAGAAAAAGAACTATGGAGTCTGAATATGGAATGAAGCATATTATTTGCTCTCTCTCTCTCTTTTTTTGTTAGTTTCTTCTTTCTCGTATTTTCTCCCATCAGTTCTAATTCTTCTTTACAACATGACTAATGTGAAAATCAGTTTAATATGAATGTATATGTCAAGCCTATATCAGATTGCATGACATCTTGGGATGGGGGAGGGGAGAGATGGAGGGAAATTTAAAACTCAAAATCTTGTGGAAGTGAATGTTGAAAACTAAAAATAAATAAGTACATTTTTCAAAAAAACGAATACCACCCATCTCTGTCAGTCAAATTTTTTTCTCTTCCTTCAAGGTTCAGCTCCAGTACTACCTCCTCCATGAAGATTTCCATGGTTCCCTCAATTGAAAGTGATCTCTTCCTATTCTCCCTGGGCCTTAGTTTCCTCATCTATACATTAAGGTTTTTATATTTATTATTTCCACTTTATATCACACTTATTTTTCCAGATAATTCATCTCCCCTACTTGATCATGAGTTTCTGAGTACATAGATGTGTTCCATTTCATCTTTATATCCCTAGCATGCTGTTTGTTTTATGCATAATGGAGACTAAAAATGTGAATCAAATTAAATTAAGACATCACAGTACTGTGGAAAAGGAAATGACTCTGGAGTTAGAAGATCTCTATTCAAATTTCACCTCTGTTACTTACTACCTATGTGACCTTAGGTAAATCACTTGTTTTCCCTGGATCTCAATCTTCCCCTAAGATGAAGGGTTTGGACGAAATAGTCTCTGGGGTCCTTTCAGAGGAGTGTTGATAAATGTTTGACAACCAACTGTCTAGGGAGGAAAATAAACAAACGAATGAATGAATAAATAAATAGAAATAAATAGATGTGTGTGTGTCTGTGTGTGTGTGGGGGGGGTGTGTATATACATATACACACACATTATATATATGTATGTACAGGATAAACTTCTAAGTTTAATCTACATTGCTAATGCTTTATCCATCACGTTCTTAAGTCTACAGTATCAACAAAACAATAAATCAAGCCCCGATTCATAGCTTTTGCTGATTTCTGAGGTATAAATACTCACTGAAAATTTAACTATTGGCTCTTGGGAGCCAGTTCAAACTACCTTGAGTGCACCCTTGGGTTCCTTCCAGATTTAGGTCCATGATTCTGTGACTTGAACTGATAGATATGAAGGTTCAGGGGATTCTCTAAAGCACTGCTCTCTTCAGGAGCTGTATAACTGTCCACATCTATGGATAGTCCCTTCAGCCTATTTCCCACTTCTGTGCTGACCATCTGATGATTTCCAATAACTATCATTTTCCCATTCATTTAGCACTTTAAGGTTTACGTTTTTTCCATAACTCTGTGACAAAGTAGCTCAAGCATAATGATTCTTATTTTGTAGATTATGTAACTGATATTCAGAGGAGTAAAGTTACTTGTCTAAGTAGCCTGGATGACCAAGTGCTGCCTGATGTCAGCCTCTAAAACTTTAATCACAATCCCTATTTGGCCAGATCTCTCTACTAGAGGGAGATAAAGAATTAGGATATGGACATTTAAAAAGTAGCCAGCGTTTATATTACATTTTCAGGTTTGCAAAGAACTTTACAAATATTATCTATTTTGTCCTTAAAATAACCCTGTTACTATAAACATACCCACTTTACAGATGAGGAAACTAAGGCACACAGATAAAATGACTTGCCCAGGATCACACAATTAGTAAGTATTTGGAGCTGGATTTGAATGGACAAGGCTTTATAAAGTTCCTCCAAGCATGCTCACTCACCTGCTCCACCTCCCTGCATTTAGCTTCTACTTTCTCTAGTGTTTCCTCCACGCAGTAGATAATATTCCAAAAACGCAGATCTGACCAAGTCACTCCTCTGCTCAAGAAGCTCTAAGGGCTTTCTCTTGGCCAAGGGATAAAATATAAGCTACTTGGGTATGTAAAGCCCTTCACAATCTTGCTATAATCTAACTGCAGATCTCTCTTTTGGTAGGTGAGCTAACCTGGACCACCACTTCATGGGGCATCCAGACCATTCTAATTTCACTCCTGGTTCCACTCCTCACACTCTATACATCTCTGCCTCCTCCCCAGAAGCCTTATTTGACTGATGAACAAACTCAGGCCTCAGAGAAGTTAAGTGATTGCACCCAAAGTCACACAGGAAGAATGTGGCAAAATGTGGAGGAAGGTCCCCTTCCTCCATCCTGGCAGAGCATTTGCCCTATTCCCTGGGCAATACCTTTGCCCAGGTATTTGTTCTATGAGAAGTTACAGCTATTGGTGATGCCGAATTTTGTGTGTCCAGGTAAATCATAGAACTGAAAGGAGCTTTAATAATCGTCTGGTCCAATCCCCTTCTTACTTTACAGATGAGGAAACAGACCAAGAGATTAACCTCTTTAACTCGGGTTCTGTGACTCTAAATACAGTGTTTTTTCCACTATACCAGGGATATTTTGCAGTTACTTATTTGGCATTATTAATCGGCAATGTTCCCCCACTCCTCCTACTCCTTCTCTCACTAGGATGCGAGAAGGGGCTGCTGGGTTGTTGTTTTTTCACTTTGCATCCTCAACACCTAGTGTGTGTGTATGTGTATGTGTATGTATGTATGTTTAAGTGTATGCACATATATAGTACATACATGTGTGTGTGCATGTGCATGCACATATATGATTGTAGTGTGTGTGTGTGTGTGTGTGTGTGTGTGTGTGTGTGTGTGTGTGTAGCATAGACAGTGATGGGGAACCTGTGGTCTCAAGGCCACATGTGGCCCTCTAGGTCCTCAAGTGCAGCCCTGAGGACCTAGAGGGTCACATGTGGCCTCTAGGTCACAGGTTCCCTACCCCTGGCCTAGTATATAGTAGGCACTTAAAAAAATGCTGGTTGAATTGTTTGTTGTTAGTCCTTCATTCTCTAGGAGGAACAATGACGTCAGGAGGGTGATGTTTTGACTTGCAAGTGTTTTGAATTCAAGTGAGGCAGGGCTGTGCAAAGTCAAAAGCCTCACTCTCTCCTCCAGGGTCATCTAAGTCCAGTGGCAAGACAAAGGTCAAGATGATGGGTGATGACTAGGATTGCAAAAGGAACCTTGGCCTTTTTAAGCTAAGGTCTTTCCCAGGTCTAAGTTTGTCTGAGGCAACACCCATTCAATGATTAAGGGCTAGGTAAGAACTGAGGGAAAAGGTGGCCTAGTCTTCCTTCCCAAAGGAACCATTCTGGGAGGGGAGGACCCTCAGGGTCTCTGGCCAGAACAGAAGCAATTGCTATTTATACTCACTCTGAATTGAATTGAACTGTCCAAGTTGCCTTCATACAGCAGTGGTCTGATGAGAGCAATGACCCTCTTCCGGACTAACTAACTGGGGTGGCCGTATGAGACAGCAGGCCCAGACACAAGATTCAGACTTCAGAGGGCTTCCGAGGCCTTCAGTGTGTTTGCCTGGAGAGGGTTAAGGTAGCTGGAGCCAGGTCTTAATCACAGGCCCTAGTAAAATGGCTGCGGCTGGAGCTGGCCTGGGGGGTGGCAGCCCCTGGGCCAGGGCAGCCAAGAAGGTGTTTGCCTTCAGCGCAGACATTGTTAAACCCGAGCGGGCAGCTCTGTTTCATTTTGAACTTGACAGATAAAAGGCCGACTTTGACTGAGGCTATTAAGCTTTTGGCACCCACCCAAGAACGCTGAACAGATGAGGAAATAATATAAAATAAAAGGCGTCTGCAAACATTGATTGTCGGCTGTTTTCCATAAAATACGCCCACTGTCGTGTGTGCAGAACTCCCTGGTCTTTCATTTCCCTGGCCCCACCCCCGCTTCCACCCTCCCCTCTTCCTGGCTTGCAGTGATTATAAAAATGGGTTTCTTTAAAAAAAATTGTGTTAATGCAAAAAAAAAAAGCCACACTGAGAACATTTCCTTCTTTGCAAGGAGCTTCTGAACCCTGAAGCAGCGTAACCAAGCACTTACTGCATATCTTCTTATCCCCACAACCAACACACCAGCACACACACACATACACACACACACACTCCCCTCCTCGGCGCTTCCCTTTCAACCCCCTATCCTGAGCCCATTAGAAAACACAGACAGGGTAGCAACCAGATGTGAACACAGCAGCTGAGTGAATAAGGTTGCTGAGCCAAGCATGATTTAGAAGCTACCGGGGAACCAGACTCTGCATCTTGACCTCCCTGAGTCATGGGGTTTCCAGTGAAGATGTGGTTCACAGTGTCAGGAGTTGTCATCACCAAAGAGAACAGAATCACAGAATGTTTGGGGTAGAACATAGTTTTTTGTGGTAAAGATTGCTGGATTAGGAGTCAGAGGACCTGGGTTTTAAAATCTGCTTCTGCTTCTTAGGAACGGGGTGACCATTGAACAAGTCACTTCACCTCTCAGTCTATTTCCTCATCTGTCGAGTAAAGGGAGAATTAATACCCCATGCAGTTCTATGATCCTATGTTCCTCTAGTCCAAGGCTCTTTTTCCTGACTACATGAAATTCAGCATCGCTAATAGCTATATACTCCTCAAAGAACAAATGCCAGGGACAAGGCCGCTAGGAGAAGTCTCTGGCAGAATGAAGGAAGGGGACCTTCTTTTCAGTAAATGATAAAGAAAAAGATGACAGGAATGGAGGCTGTATGTACACTCGGTAGCTATCCCAAAGAGCAGCAGCAGCTCACACTGGTTTGGTTCTGCCTTCCCTTCACTCCACAGGAAGACAGAGTATCACTTTGCAATTAGCCCAGCAAGGGAATGTGGTTTATTATTTGCCTATGAGAAGAAGCTACACTCAAGCTACCAACCCTGTGGACCTGCCAAGGTTTCTCTTACTCAAGAAACAAAAGATCTCTAATACATTTGTATGAACTTTCTACCTTTACCAAGCTGTATGGCTTTAATTGACAAGTCAAGGATGGAAACTTCAGTGATGAGGTTCTACATTCCAACTCAGGAGTTATTAACTATCGTACCAAAATAAAAAACATTAGAGAAATCTCTAATTCTCCTACACCCAACACCTAGGAAATTTCTTATTTCAATCTCAACCAGTCCCACTTATAAATTCCAGGCAAACAACTTTTTGCAGTGATTAATTTGTAATGTGTATGGGAAAAGATGGATATCAATCTGGCTCTTACTTCCCCCCATATCCCTGACAGATGCTCCCAATTTCTTTAAGCCATGAAAAAGGGATGATAATAGAGATGTGTGTGTGTGTGTGTTTGTGTGTGTGTGTGTGCATGCATGCATTTCCTAGATTCCACTGCCAGATGAGTTTCAGAATGGCTCAAGGAGAAAGACCCATTTCCCTGCTTTAGCATCACTACTCTACATTCTGTGACAGGTAAACAGTCCCTGGCATTCTGGAATTCACCAGAAGCACCAGCTTTGGTCAGCAATTGCTTGAAGGGCATCTGTGTGAGGGGTCAAGTTGGCACAACATGTAAGGCAACTCTGAGAATCTACCTCACATCTATCAGACGAGCAAAGATGACAAAAATGGAGAATGACAGTCGTTGAAAGGACTGAGGGAAGTCAGGCACAATAATGCACTCCTGGTGGAGCTATGAATTGGCCCTGCCATTCTGGAAAGCAATTTAGAAGTAGACCACAAAGTCTTTAACTATGCATATCCTTTCATCCACCAATGTCACTGCTCAACTTATACTGCAAAGAGATCAAAGAAAGAGGAAAAAAACTCATATGTGCAAAAATATTTATAGGGGCATTTTTTGGTTGTAGTAATGAAGTGGAAACTAGGTAGGTGCACACCAATTGGGGGGGGGTGTCTGAACAAATTATGGCAGGCATATGAATGTAGTTTAAGAAATAATAGAAGGGATAGTTTCTAGAAAACTTGGGAAGAGTTGTATGAAGTGATGCAGAGTATAGATAAGCAGATCCAGAAAAATAACAAAATGAGTATATTGTAAATGAAAGCAAGCTTAAAAGCTTTAAGAACTCTGATCAATGCATTAACAACTCCAGAAGACCAATGAAAGAGCGAGTATGACTCTCATCTCTTGTTGCAGTGATGGTAGGTACAGAATGAGATAGATATGATCAACATAATACAAATTTGTTTTCCTTGAGTGTACTTGTTTGTTCTAAGGGAGAAATTTTATTTAGATCCAAGAAGGTTATTGGGAATAGTTAGAGAGCTCTGATTATGATACCAAAACAAAAGAAAGGAAGGAGGAAAGATGGGAGGGAAAAGAAGGAAGGAAGGAAGGAAGGAAGGAAAGAAGGAAGGAAGGAAGGAAGGAAAGAGGAAAAGAAAGAAGGAATAA
>CM053580.1:165725550-165757849 GCA_028627135.1 Pseudochirops cupreus | reverse complement strand
AAGGAAGGAAGGAAGGAAGGAAGGAAGGAAGGGAGTGAAGCAAGTGTATTGCCCTGAGTCACACAACTAGTAATAATATTGGAACTCAGATCTTCCTGCCTCTATCTAGTTTAGAGTTCTACGCACTAAACCAAATATTTTTCTGATATACTCTTGTTTTCCTGATCCCATTCCAGCCATTTCTTTTTCTTTCCCTTTAATTCAGTGAAGTTATTAGTTTTCTGTATTAATACAAGCTAGATATTGATGTAACCTTCCACTGTCTTTCTATAGGTAGTCAGCAGTTTTCTCAAGCAGCTTATGCCATAGTGGTTTTTAATGCCTATCTTTAAGAATATTCTCAGATCATTCTACTTTTCCTTTCGTCATCCTTACCATGGCAACAGCTACAGCATATACAATTGTGTGGTTAAGCCCTGAAATAGTTTTTTTTTTTTAACACTGTCAATTGTTGTGAGAGAATGCATTCATTCATGATGGTTATAGCAGAGACTGCCTTTTAAAAATTATTCTGCTCTAGTATAGTTTGTCTCTAGGTTGGTTTCATACCTGAGATGAAAAGGGCTTTTCAAAAAAAATTCCATTCTAAGTATACTCATCTTCCTTTCAAAATCACTCAACCTGTTGGTATTACTTTTACCATCCATCTCATTGTTAGCTAGCATGTCTGGAGCTTTAGTGTGGATCTATAATTCCTTCAGGTTCTTCTATCTCTCTTCAGATGACAGTTCCTCAATTTCTACTCTTATCTCATCTAATTTGGGTTTAGGGATGAAGCTATTTCATAAGAATGCCCTGCATTTATCTTGGCCATCTTGTAGTGTAACTTGGACCCAAGGAGATTGTTGTGTTAAAGCAGTATGAAGCCCTCTGCTAAAACTGCTTAGCTCTGATTGGAATTTTGGTAGGTTGTGTTGTTGTTCAGTTGTTTCAGTTGTGTTTGGCTCTCTACGAACCCATCTGGGTTTTCTTGGTGAAGATACTGGAGTGGTTTGCCATTTCCTCATTTACAGATGAGGAAACTGAGGCAAACAGGGTTAAGTGATTTGCCCAGGGTCACATAGTAGGTGTCTGAGGCTTGATTTGAACTCAAGTCTCCTGATTCTAGGCCTGACACTCTATGTACTGTGCCACCTACTACCTTGTTAGGTTATAGTACTGTTGAATAATAAAGGGATTCATATTTTCCCTTCCTTCCCACCCATGGTTAACTGTCCTCAGTAGACAGAATTATCTGCATTGAAGCACTTCCAGCATGTGAAGTCTGGGTATTGCCAATTTCTCTTTATATATTTGCCTTTTTCTGTGTGGTATGAGAACATGAAGGAGCATCTTTTTTTTCTGCTGTCATCTTGTCAAGGAGATCGTTACCATGGTTCTGAGTGGGCCAGTCTACAATCCTCTGCACCCCTTCTACTTTCTAAATTCACAGGAGTACTTGAGATCACACTGGCTAAACCTATAAACCAGTGGTTCTCAACCTTCCTAATGCTGCGACCCTTTAATACTCATATGTGGGCGTATCTGCATGTGGGCATGGAGACCCATAAAGGAGCAGCATCTTGATTCCTAAGACCATTGGAAATACGTGTTTTCTGATGGTCTTAGGCGACCCCTGTGACCCCTGTGAAAGGGCCATTCGACCCCCAAAGGGGTTGTGGCCCACAGGTCGAGAACCGCTGCAAACCAATTGCTGGCATCACCAGAACTCACTTGGCTAACGTTGCAGGGTTCTTTGCAGGCCTTCATAGCTACCAAAATGCCCTCAGAAAATATTGAGTCACTGATGTACGTCATTCTGGATGGGGTTCCCTTATTATGCTCCCTCCACCTACGCAACAAGGACAGTAGAATGAGCATTGATAACTATTGATAAATATTAGCCTTACTGTCAATAAAAATACTAACAATAGTATGAATAAATTCTTTGTTTTCTGTTGGTATTGCCATGGAGACTTAAGATGTGGAATATGACTATGGTGACTAAGTAGACATTTTTACCCAGAGTTCCCCAGGCTTTGTGGCATTCAACCCAAAGGCAGATTAGATGCTGGGGCAAGGACAGAAGACTGAGATCCATCTTGGTTAGCCATGAAGAAAAGGAGGATTGATGGAGATTTTGGCAATTTTCCCTTCCCCAACTCTTTGCCAGTGATGAGGAAGACCAGAGGAGACTGGAATTCGAGGGGATGATCAAGAGATGGGCAGAAACTGTTAGGCATTTTGAGACTAGATTGCTAGGACGGTGGCAAGACTTTGCTTCCCCTCTGCTCTTTTAAAGGAGTTTGTTTTTCCCCAAAGTTGTGTATTGCCCTATTTAACACTCAGTTGATTTACTTCCTGCTTCCCTTACTTCCTATTGGGGGAAAAGGTGAAAAGGAGAAAGGTAGATTGCCTATTCTTAACTTCTAGTCAGAAGTAGCCAGCATTGAAATTTTCCCTTATAAAAAATGTTAATCCTTTTATTCTAGAAAATCTCCAAATACAAAAGCTAATGACTAGCCAAGTGATTTCATTAGCATAGCGAACTCCTAGGTAGGGAAATTTTCTCTAGCAATTCAGGTTGGCAACTCATTTGCAATATAGGAGGGTTACTTATAACAGTGGGAGCTTAAATGACTTCCCTAGGTCAGTTAGGAGACCCAATGGATGGAATATGGGGCCTGGAGTCAGGAAGACTCCTCTTCCTGAGTTCAAATCTGGCCTAAAGAACTTACTAGCTGTGTGACCCTAGGCAAGTCACTTAACCCTGTTGGCCTCAGTTCCTCATCTGCAAAATGGGTTGGAGAAGGAAATTGCAAACCTCTTCAATATCTTTGCCAAGAAAATCCCTAAAGGGGTCACAAAGAACTGGACATGACTGAAAAATGACTAAACAACAACAAACGAGTCACATAGTCAATATTTGTCAACTGTGTGATTTCAACCCATGTCTCTCTGGCTTTGAGATTAGCTTGCTACTTACCCACTATACCATGCTGCCTCTCTCTTTCAATGTCTAAATATTATGCTATTTCAGTGGTTTAATATAAAGAAGATGGTGACCAGCAACCCAGACTGGTGAGATCAGTGACAGTGGCAAACTGAGAATGGGAGTGGGAAAGAAAGGCTTTGAAGAAGGTCTTCACTTAACTGCCAATATCAGTTCCTTTTTTTTTTCTGTTTGGAGGGGGGAAGGCAGGGCAGTTGGGGTTAAATGACTTGTCCAAGGTCACATGGCTAGTAAGTGTTAACTGTCAGGTCAGATTTGAGCTCAGGTCCTCCTGACTCCAGGGCTGGTGCTCTATTCACTGTGCCACCTAGCTGCCCCCAATATCATCTCCTTAAGCACAGACCTGGCCCTACTCAATAAACTCTATGGCCTCCCAATTATCTCTTGAATCAAATATAAACTTCTCTGGTACTTAATGACCTTCCTAACTTATCTTCCTAGTCTTCTTAAACATTATTTCCTTCCATACAATCAATGGTCCAACCATACTGATCTAAGTCTTGTTGTTCCTTTGTAATAGTAATGGGAATTTGAAGATCTTCCCTGCCCCCTTATAGGTCGAATATAATCACATGGAGCCTGTGGTGGCAGGAGTTTGCTGAAGGGTGGAGCAGAGCCCACAGGAAGCTGGGAGTCAGAGCAGTTAGAGATGGAGGGAGGAGAGAATGCACCCAAGGAGACAGCTAGGCTTGTAAGTGTTTGCCCCCTGATATGACAGCTAGCCTTTTGAGTTTGTGGGAAGACTAAAGGATGGTGTGACTCTCTGCTGTACTATGGTGTATTAACTTCTTTGTTGCTATGATGGATTTGGCTTTCTGGTTTTGGGATTTGGTTTTCTGGTGTCTGACTAAATGTTTTGTTTCTGTCTTCTATATGGAGAATCTACTATATTTTGTGATTGAGAATTATGCCAGCATGTTCATAGTTGCCGACAGCACTGTGAATATTGTTTTGGCACTACATTCTCACACAGAACAGTCCACCTCCCAATTCCTTGCCATTTGCATGACTGTCCTCCATGCCTAGAATTTTGCTCTCCCTTTTCCTCTTATACTCCTTGGCATCCTTTACGACTCAGCCTGGAATGACTAAACAAGTTGTGGTATATGAATGTAATGGAATACTATTGTGCTATAAGAAATGATGAGCAGGTGAACTTCAGAAAAACCTGGAAAGATTTAAATGAATTGATGCTGAGTGAAGTGAGCGGAACCAGGAGAACATTATACATAGTAGCAGCCACATTGTGCAATGACTGGCTTTGATAGACTTAGCTCTTCTCAGCAATGCAAGGATCTAAGACAGTTCCAAAAGACTCACAATGGAAAATGCCATCCATATCTAGAGAAAGAACTTTTGGAGTCTGAATGTGAATGGAAGCATACTATTTGCCCTCCTTTTCTTTTGTTGTTTTGTTTTCATTCTTCTTTATAGTGGTTCCTCCCATTAATTTTAATTCTTTACATCAATGACTAATGTGAAAATATGTTTAATACATTGAATATATAAGTAGAGCCTATATCAGATTGCATGCTGTCTTGGGGAGGAGGAAAGCAGAGGGAAGGGAGAAAATTTGAAACTCAAAATCTTATGGAAATGAATGTTGAAAACTAAAAATAAATTAATTTAAAAAAAAGACTCAGCTCAAGCTCCATGTTCTTCAGGGGGAGGGAGAGGAAGTGAAAGGGGAGAGGCTGACTTTCCTAGTATTTCCAGGTAATAGTGTCCACTTTAAGGCCATCATTCATTTACTCTTATATGCACTGATTTATGTTTATGTAACCTCTCCCATTAGAATGTGTCCTCTTTAAGCACAGAGACTCTTTTTGCTTTTTATTTTGTAACGAGAGTCCCAAAATCCATTGGTATGGGACTCTTTTCTCTTTGTTAGAGATCAGCACTCCATACCTACTCAAAAAATGGGGCAGGAATTGAACAAAGGAGGAGAGAAGAGAGCTCCAGTCTTATAAGTTTCTTCAAATTCTTGAGTTTCACAGGGTTCTGCATTCACTTGGAGCCCCTTCTGGCTCCTAGCTTCAAGAGAGAGGATGGACCAGGTCAAATCCCATTTCAGGTTACTGACGGGAGAATAAGACTGAGAAGAAGCTGATATGAGGGGAGTTAGAAGTTTCCATAATTTTCCTACTCCCAGTTTATTACACTATAGTCTTCAGGGAATTTCTGCTTTGGGTGAAATTTAGAACACTCTCTTAGTTGAGCTGAGTTACCTTGCTCCCAATGGAACACTGTCTGATATGTGTATGTGTATACACATGCACATACATATATATGTTTGTGTATACACATGTGTATTAAATATACTTACATGCATACAGGCAAGAATATGGACACATCTATGTATATAGACACAAACAGATGTGTATATATACACATACATACTTTCTCTGATTTCTGTTTGTTATTGACTTGGATAAATGAGTTTCTTGCTGTTTACCATGTGTGTTCATCATGGGGTGGGTATTTGGTGGGAAGGGGCTCAAGTCTTGGATGCAAAGCCTGGGTTTTCCTTCCCTTCTAGTCTGGTACCCCCTCTCTCTGAGGAAGGCAGAGTAGCCAAGTGTCTGGTACCAACTTACTATTTCCCCACCTGGCAGGAATTAAAATCTCCCTTTGAGAAGGGAGGAGGGGGACACAGAGAAGAGACTGTATAAATCTGTTCTGACTCCCCACGTGACACCCCCATGCTATATGTGTGGGACAGCTTCATTATACTTTGTTTCTCTAGAACTTAGAACACACTAAGGTCCTAAGAAATGCTTAATGATGGGTTGATTAAAAAAGTAAAAGACAATTTTCTCTCCCTTAGGAGAAATTGAGGTGATGAGGGAAGGCCCCTGGAGCCTATAAAAGAAAGGGTATATGATTCCTGATTGACACTTAGAGGCTTTGACACATAGATATAGAGAGACCCATAAAGAATGCCAACCCCAGAAGTTCCCTGTTTAGGTCATTGTGGTTGTTTATCTTTCATTCTCAAAGAGGACCATGACAACAGGAAGGTTGGATTGTAATTAAGTGAGGGAGGGCTGTGCAAAGTCACCAGCCTCACTTTCTCCTCCAGGGCCATCTGGGTCCAGTGGCCAGAGAGAAATTAGACCGACTGGAGATGCTCCCCTTCTACCCTCCCACCACTTAAGAGCTAATGATCAGGAGAATGGCTTGAACACAAAACTTAATTCCCTTAGATTAACTATATTTGAAAGGGTAGGGATGGATAGATACAGTTCTAGCGCAGTGACCCTTCTTTGAGGATAGCAGAGTAGCTAGCTAGCTTCATGGCCCCAGTCTCTTGCTCTGCTCCTGTCAGGAATCAAAGCCTCTCTTGAAGGAGGATGGGCAGAGGTGATCGTTCACATATATTTTTCTAGAAGTGACTCAAATAGAGTTCCCCTGTGGTTGCTTCCCAGAGGGCTGTTGAAAGCACAAGCTGACCCAAGAGGGAGGGGCAGAACTATGGCATGTACTGTGAGTTTGAGATAGAAGAATGTCAGCTCTAGGTAGACTTTTAGTACCTAGAGCTGTCCAATCCCAGAACTAGAGGGCTCCTGGCCTCGTTCATATGCTCTGCCTAATGTTTGGAATCATTATTCCCCTCCCCCCCACCTCCTACTCTCTGAATTCTGTAGTTCCTTAAACATATTAAGCCTAGATCCCCCCTGGGGCCTTAACCTTATTATCACTTCTGTATTGGTCTTGCTATGATGGCAAAGGAATGGTTTTGGAAATGGGAGCTTTCCAAAGTGATGGAAAAAAAAAACCTTCTGGTTCCCTCCCTTCCCCAAAATACATATGTGGTCACTCATACCCCGCATAAGCAACCAAAAAACCACGTCATGCTGAGTGACTGATTGATAGACATTACTGATCACCCTGTAGCTTCCATCCATCTTCCAGTCACCATTCATCTATCCCTTCTGTGGGAGCCCAAACCCTCTGAGATGGGAGCCAGAACCACTGGATGGCACTAGACTGCTCTCATTCCCATCCCCTTCCCTAATCCCACCTCCCCATCAATCATCATAACCCTCCCTAGCTCAACCAGTCTCATTAAAGTAGGATGGTTGTGTTCAAATATTTGAAGGGCTATCATATGGAAGAGGGATTGGACATGTTCTATTTGGCCTCAGAGGTCAGCTCCAGAAGCAATGGAGGGAAGATACAAAGTGACCAATTTAGATTCAATGTCTAGGAAAAGAAAACAAAACGAAGAACTTCATAACAATAGAGCCACCTAAAAGCTCCAACCCTTGGTGGTCTCCTTGCTTAGAGGCTTTCCGCCAAAGGCTGGGCATCTACTTGTCATCTGTGTTATGCTGGTGTTCCTTTATGCATGGTTTGGACTAGATCAGGAGTGGGGAACCCGCAGCCTCGAGGCCACATGTGACCCTCTAGGTCCCCAAGTGCAGCCCTTTCACGGAATCCAAACTTCACAGAACAAATGCCCTCAGTAAAAGGATTTGTTTGCAAAACTTGGACTCAGTCAAAAGGTCTCACTGGGGGACCTAGAAGGCATGTGTGGCCTCGAGGCCACAGGTTCCCCACCTCTGGACAAAATGGTTGCTAGGTGGGCTTCCTTCCCACTCACAAATTCTCCAATTCCAGAAGAACTTCATGGTTTGTAGGGTTCTAAAATGCAGATTTGGAAGACACTTTATTAATGATCTCGTCCAACACTCTGATTTTATAGATGTGGAAACCAAGACTTGGCAAAGTAAATTAATTTCATCAGGATCATGCCAGCAGCGGTAAGAACTTTAAAGGTGGCTGAGCATTTTATGTCTATTATTTCATTTGATCTTTGAACACTCCGAGTGTTGAGGATAGGGACAAGACTTGTGATTTCACTAGTATAGGGAACTCCCTGATGAGGAAATTCTCTCTACTAAATAATATATGTCAGCACCTTCTCTGCAATTTAGCATCTTGAGGATTTACTTAGGACACTGAGAGGTTGAGTGACTAGTCTAGGGTCACACGAACAGTATCTGTCAGAGGCAGAACTTGAACCAAGGTTTCTAGTATCATTATTCCCATTTTACAGATGAGAAACTGAGATTCAGGAAGATTCTGGGACTTGCCTAAAGACAAGCATTGAGTAAATATAATGAGATTTGATCTCACTCTAAAGTGGAGATGGGGGCTGGGAGAAAAGGAGGAAAAGGAAAAGAAAAACAAGAAATTTACATAATAACTCTATTACATATTTAAAGGAATAGCAAATTGTACATAATAGATCTGAAATTTCATGTGCAATACTTTTTTTTTATTATACTGTGTTATAGAAATGCTTGTTTTATTCCACAAATAAAAACAAAGGTAAAAAAAGGGGGAAAAGTGAAATTTGAACCCAGAACTTTCCGACTTCTAACCAATCATCCACGATCACTCTACTTTTATCAGTAGAAAACAGCAGAGCCAAGATTCAAGCACAGGACTTCTGTGTCCAAATCTACCATTCTTTTTACTAAACTACACCCTCCAGAAGCATCTTGCACAGAAGTCAATAGTGTGGCAGAGTGAAAAAACAAAACAAACAAAAAACCATGAATTTGTAGTCATAGGCCCTGAGTTCAAATGATGACTCTACCCATGTTACTCTGGGCAGGTCACCGAGCCTTATTGGAGCTTTAGTTTCCTCTCCATGACATGAAGTCCTGCTAGACTATCCCTCCCAGCTCTAAATCTTCCAATCCTGCAGAATGGATAACAAGAGGGACAAATTGGATTTTCAGAGACATGGCTTCACATTCTGGTTTCGCTTTAACCTCTCCAACTTTTCAGTTTTGTGATCTTTAAAATGGGCATCTAAGGTCTCTTTTGATTCTAAATATAGAATTTTAATCCTAATCCCTCAGTCCTACAGGGTATCACAATGTACGCATCTAAGATAGGGAGCTGTTCTTAAGTCTAAAGTATACAGAGTCTTTCTCTTTACCTCCCCCCACCTCCTCCCACCCTGCCCCTGTCCTTCACACCGGAACTACACAGATCCGTTTGGACTGTTTAATCAAACTAGCTAGAAGAGCATCCTCTCACATTCTTAGGGTGCATTGATCAGCCATCAGGGCAAGGGCAATCAATATTTCCAGGAAAAAGAATAGAAGATAATAGCAGTTTTTCTTGTCCTAATTCTTCCTTCCATGGAAGGAATTCTCTGAAGCAGGAACATTTCCATTCACAGAAGCCTGGCCCTAGCCTTCAAAAGGCAAAGTCTGTTTCTGCCATGTGCCTGTGCAGAAACTCCATTAATGCACTGGCTGCTGCCATCTCTTGAGCTAAAAAGATGTGATATTTATATCTCTTCTTGCAGGATTTATGGACAAGTGTATATTTGTCTCTTCCAGGTGCTTCTGCAGGGACTCAGGTCTCCTAACTTAGAAAACTGTGAGTAAGCCCATGTAATTCCCAGGTATTGCTGTTTCAAGGCAGACATTTCTGGTTGCTATGGGGTAGAGACTGTTGTATTCCCAAACTTCCCTCCCTCTGAACCAAATCTACCATTCTGTGGACCAGTATATCTTCTAAACAGGGAAAAGGGAAGGGGAGTACTAAAAAGCTAAGAACTTTCTGTCCTTCTTTAGGAGTTGCTCAAAGAGCAACTCCTACAATGAAAGGTTGTCCTCCTGAAAATCCTAGCCAGTCCACCATCTTGGAAGTGGCTCCATTCACTAAAATCCAATAAGGAGTTGCTTGTGTCTTCTGAATAAGGCATAAATGTATAGCACTGGGTTCTGGGGACAGTGGAGATACGTTCAAATAGATCAGGTGAAGCCCTCCAGTAGATCACCTTGCTCTTACATACCCATCCTATCTCTCTAACTGCATAGGAAAATTCTAGAAGACATGCATTAAATTCTAAATGTCTCATAGCACACTCAGTCAGCTAAGCACTTCTGCCAGTCACTGTGCTAAATACTGGGAATAAAAAGAAAGGCAAAAACACAGTCCCTGTTCTTAAGGAGCTCATATTCTAAAGGGAGACACAACATGTAGACAATCATGCATATATAAGATAGATCCAGAATAAATAGAACCGAGCAGAGAAAGATGTAGGCAAGGGAGCGAGAGAAGGAGAGACCAAATCATGCTTTGTGGCAGAAGCTAAGATTTGAGCTTCGTATTGAAGGAAACCAGGAAGATCAATAAGCAGAGATGAGGAGGGAGAGCTGAGAGGCAGCCCGTGAAAAGGCAGGCAAGAAGTTCAGTGGTATATGGGAGGACAGTACAAAGTCCAGTATTACTGGATCATAGAAAAAATGAGGGGGAGTAAAGTATGAGAAGACTGGAAAGGTAGGAAGGAGCACTTTTGGGAAGAGCTTTATTTCTTTCAAATAATATTTAATTTTTTTCTGCAATTACATGTAAAAGCAATTTTTAACATTCAACTTCCAAATTTCATCCCTCCATCTCCCCCTCTCTGAGACAATAAGCAATCTGATATAGATTATGCATGTTCAATCATGTAAAACATTTCCATATTAGTCATTTTGTGCAAAAAAAAAAAAAACCAAACCCAGAAAACAAAACAAAACAAAACTTAAACCAAAAAAAAGAAAGAAAGTAAATGAAAAATGGTATGGTTCAGTCAGTTCTTTCTCTGGAGGCAGATGCCATTTTTCATCATGAGTTCTTTGGGATTGTCTTGAATCATTGTATTACTGAGAATAGTTAAGTCATTCACAACTCTTCATCATATAATGTTGCTGTTACTGTGGACAATGTTTGCCTAGTTCTCTCACTTTACTTTGTATCAGTTCATGTAAATCTTTCCAGTTTTTTTCTGAAATCGGCCTGTTCACCATTTTTTATATGACAATAATATTGCATTACAATCATATGCCACAACTTGTTCAGGCATTCCCAATTTGAAGGGATCATCTCAATTTCCAATTCTTTGGCACCATATGAAGAGCTGCTATAAATATTTTTCTAGAAGTAAGTTCTTCCTCCTCCCCTTCCCCCCCCCCCCCAAGTTTTTTAAAATCTCTTTGGGATACAGAACAGTGGTATTGCTAGATTATAGGACATGCACAGCTTGATAGCCCTTTGGGCATAGTTCCAAATTGCTCTCCAGAAGGAGGTTTAAATGGCATCGGATTTTCTATTTGATTTTGGAGATAATAGGAGCCACTGAAGTTTATTGAATAAGGAATGATGTGGTCAGATGCTTTAGAGATATTTCAGGTGCTTTCTTATGTTTTAGGAAAATCATTTTAGCAACTCAGTAGCACAATGCTCTGTGATAAGTAAGTATTAAATAAATAATTTTAATTGATTAATTTGTCATAGTTGCTAACTTTCCTGTAAGGCAAGGGTGTATTTGTTGTGACTTTCAAGATTAAAATTTGTCTTATTTTGACTATGATTGAGATAGCATAAAAACTTTTTTTTCTGTTTCCTTGTTTTTCCTTTTTTGGAAGAGATGGAATTAATTAGTTAAATGACTGATTATTAAGGGAAGTGTTTTGAGAGTCAAGAGACTTGTATTTGAATATTAGCTCTGACACTAATTTGTAGTGTGACCTTGGACTTCTCTAAATCTCGATTTCTCTATCTGTAAAATCAAAGGGTTTGATAAGATATTCTCTGGGGTCATTTCCAGATTTAATGAGGCACTGTAAATGTATAAATGAACTTAACCTAGCCTTCTAAGTAGACAAAATTCAAGATTTAGAATCATTCCAGGAATACTGTCTCTCTCCAGAGCCAGAAGTTCAGTCTGTAAAGGCTGAGCAGGAGGCAGTAGAGAGAGGAGAAAGAGGTGAAACTTGCCTCATAAACTGAATTTCTACCTAAATTTTGGAGACAAATAACTAAGGGAAACCTCTATTTGCATTAGGACTTTGGCAGGAGTATGTTGATTACAGATCAGAGACAGCCAAGCAAGCTGGTATAACATCATGAGAAAAAAAAAATTGGAAAGTATACCACAACTCAGGAGTCCTATGTGACTCAGGGCCAAGTTTGATTAACTGGTTTAAAAAATAAACAGTTTGCCAGAGTCATTCATAGCTATGTTGGTAGCTACTAACAAGAAAGATAGAGAACTGAGAATCTTGGTTCCAGCAATATGAAGTCTGGTAGCTGCTGGAAGCATCTGAAAAGAACTAAATGCTGCTCAAGTTTATTGCTTTTAATGCTATCTGAATCCAGAGATGGAATTTCTAGGAGGCCCTTGTATAACTGCCTTGTACTCTCTGGTTTGAGAGGGAGCTACAGAGGAAAAAGTGAGGCTCTTTTCCTGTTTTACCATAAAGTGCTTTTCTGGGGGAAGAAGTTTGGAACTGATTGAACTCTTACATGCCTCTGCTCTGAGTCAATCAGACATGTGCAAGTGGGCTCTAACCAATTAGATACATACATATGTGCTCTAGCCAATTATATGCTGAGTTAAACTGTGTATAAAGAGAGCCGATATTGAGAAAGTAGGCATTAAGTGAGCCAGGATTGAGAGAGCTACACAGTGCTCAGATAGAGAAGCAGCTTGAGTGGGTGGAGAAAGGAGTTCTCTAAGAGTAGAGAGACCTCTAATGGCAGAGACTTGCTGAAAGAAGTCTCTGAACTTTGAAAGCAAATAGAACTGTAAGGCAGAAACCTGCCCATGGGAAGGAGGCTAAACTTGAGCCCCTTTTGAGAGCTGTTAAAGTGAACTGAGCTGTTATTGCAGAGGCTCTGGGCTTTGGATGTGAATTGAGATGACAATGTTTGTGGTGTGTGTCAGTATTGTTGTTGCTCTGTTAAACTTTGTTTTCCCAGAGGCAGAAACTGTAGGCAGGAGCCCCTGGAACCTGCTGTCAGTCAGGAGCAGGGAGAGTTTGGAGTGGAGCAGTCCCTGTGAGCTGAGACATGGAGCAGGAGCAAAGAGCTGCTTATGTGTGAATCCAGGCAAGAATCAAGAGTGGTCAGTCCACAGAGGAAGAACCATGAGACTTGGAAGTAAATCTCACATTAAGATGAAAGAGAACTTTACTTGGACACTTGGTATTGATTAAGGAGATTGTTTTTACAGTGACCTAGGAGTGGATGGTGTCGTATTTTCTGCTACCCTTTAAGGATGTGTTGAGCCAGGGAAGACCCTAGCCTGGGACTCCCTGATTGTATAAACAAGTATTTGGGGGAATGCTACTGAATGCAATGATAATATGCTTTGTGCCATATGACATACTGAGTGTTTATATACATATATATGTATTATGTATGTATGTATATATATATATATATATATATATATATATACACACACATATATATTGCTTAAGGATGTTGTTATGAATGTTATGCTTTACTTTATTGAATAATGTTTAGCTCTGAATAAATAGAGAGTTCATTATACTATGCAATTAGACCTTTGAAATATTCACAGCAACAGTCCTCAGGTGTGCTGCCATCATTGGCATTATAAGAACTTAAAAATTCTATGTTCAGTAATGTCTGACTTTTTGTGGTCCCATTTGGAATTTTCGTGGTAAAATACTAGAGTAGTTTACCCATTCCTTCTTCAACTTATTTTACAGAGAAGGAAACTAAGGGGAACAGGGTTAAGTGATTTGCCCAAGGTCACAGAACTAACAAGTGTCTGAGACCAGCTCTGAACTCGGATCCTCCAGGCTCGAGGACTAGCACTCTATCTATTGGGCCACCTCCCTGCCCTAGCATTTTAAGGTTTGTAAAGCTATTTACTCATTTAATCCTCACAACAATGCTGTGAGGTGGGTTCTATTATCCCTGTTTTTCACTCATGTCCAACTCCATTTGAGATTTTCTTGGCAAAGACACTGGAGTGGTTTGCCATTTCCTTCTCAAGCTCATTTGACAGATGAGGAAAGTGAGGTATTTTCTCCACTTTGTACAAGTGACTCATAACTTGGCAATTCCACCACCAGTAGCTGTGATGCATTCTTTTATATCAGATAATTGTAGTTTAGAAAGCATTTATAAATTTTACAATGTAAAGGGGAAAACATTTGAGTTATTTTTCTTGTTTTTTAATCCTCAAAATGGTCTTCTGCATGGTGTGCCCTCTTAACTTTTTTTCTTCATGTTCAAAATACCTACAAGATTCTAGACTGTAGGAAGCTATTTTGTGGCCTTTATGTTTAAATAACTCACAATTTAGTTGTTATTTGGGAAAAGGTTAAGAGGTCCATATTTTGAAAGTATAGAAATTATGTCAACCTTTGTAATTCATAGAATTTAGAAGTTTATCATTGGTGTCTCTTTTCTCATCTCCTTCTCTATTGGAAATGGAATATTGGATGGTTTATGATTTGTTAAAATTTTTTTCTAGAATAACCCCACAGAAAGGCTCTGAATGAATCTGCTGGTTCACTTTCAAGTTTCCAAGTCAATATAGCTCCTCTTTTTTTCTGAATATATTTGTAAAGACCTTTTTATGGGCAGGTGGGTGGCACAGTGGATAGATCCTTCCAGGTTAGAGTCAGGATAACTCATCTTCTTGAGTTCAAATCTGGCCTCAGACACTTAGTAGCTGTGTGACCCTGGCCAAGTCACTTAATCCTGTTTAACTCAGTTCCTCATCTGCAAAATGAGCCAGAGAAGGAAATGACAAACCATTCCAGTATCTTCGCCAAGAAAACCCCAAAAAGGAGTCATGAAGATTCAGACACAACTGAAATGACTGAACACCAACAAACTGAGGCAAACAGGGTTAAGTGACTTGCCCAGAGTCACACAGCTACTAAATATCTGAGATAAAATCTGAATTCAAGAGAGTGAGTCTTCCTGACTCTAGACCTGGTACTCTATGCACTATGGCACCACCTACTTGCATTTTCTATGGCTTTAGGGAATGTTATGTATCAGTGCCCAGTTATGAGCGGCTGTGGGTGAAAAGAGTTTGTCTATTTCTTCAATTCAAGAGTCAGAGGGATGTCTTTATCTAGTAGGAGGAATAGTCAGCAGAAATGAATTGCTGTGAGCTGCATATTGTTCCCAAATGGTCTAAGGACCTAAAAGCCTGTGAAGTTCAAAATCATGAGGTACCCCAGACACGGGGATTTCTCCACAAATGTGCGTCCAAGCTAGGTTTTATAGAAGTGTGCGCCCACTTTCACTAAATGGGAAAATGTGAACCAAGTTATGTACAAAAGGACAACTATATCTGCATCTACAAAAACCTTTACATTTTGTGTAATCAAATTTACCAAATGAGATTCTTTCTATTATTCCCTTATTTGGTCAGAAACTTTCCCCCTTCCCTTCTTTACTAATTTATGATAAGACCTTTCATATCTAGTTTATGCATCCATTTGGGACTTATAGAGATGTTGGTCAAATCCAGATTTCTGCGCTATTGTTTTCCATATTTCCCACACATTGGAGTAGGGTTGGGATCTTTGGTATCTGGCATATTGAACAAGAAACTACTATGTTCAATTACTTACAACTTTTGTGTATCTAATCTGTTTCATTTATTGCTATTTCTACTATATGACCACTACCAAATACTTCAGATGATTATCACTTTATATTATCCAGAACTGCCAAAGTCCCTATTTTTTTCATCATTTCTCTTGAGATTCTTGACCTTTTGTTTCTCTGGATGAATTTTGTTATTATTATTTCTAACCCATAAGGAGTTTTTTGGTAGTTTGATCGGTATGACACAATCTACAATTGATTTAAGTAATATTATCATTTATATTACATTAGCACAGCCTGACCATGAATAGTTAATTTATCTCCAATTATTTGTTCCCCAATGACTGCTTTGGCTGCATCCCAAAAGTTTTGCTATATTTTCTTATTTTTTAGTGAAATTTCCTATTATTTTTTGTGATTTGATTTTTCACCAACCAAATCATCAGTGTTAAGTTACTTAGTCTCCATTTAAGTTTGGATCCTTTCATATACACTTTATTGATTATATATTTTTTTGGTTATCCTGTGACTCTTAATAAATACGTCCAATATTTCTGCTCTTCTGCATGTTTGTGATCTTTTACTGATTTTTTAATGTTCTAACATACGGGTTTTTTTTAAAGGTATCATATACAGCAGAGGAATACACACATACAAAGATACACAAACACATGCACACATACTTGTGTGCATTCCTTTTGATTCACATTTAATAATTCACAAAAGTCTATCATATCTAAATTTTCTAAAATTCTGTTTAGGTCCTTAATTTCTTGTTTTCTTAGATTTTTCAGATCTGAAAAAGGCAAATTAAAATCTCCATCTATTATTGTTTTCTGCCTATTACTACCCATAATTTGCTTAAATTTTCCTTCAAAAACTTATATGTGATACAAATTAGTACATATATATTAAGTATTGATATCATTTCATGATTGATGGTATCTGTAAGCATAATATAATTTCCCTTCTTGAATCTTTTAGCTGTGATCATTTTTTTACTTGATTGAGATCATGATTGCTGCCTCTGATCTTAAAAAAAAAAAAAGAAAAGAAAATTCTGAAGCATAATAAATTCTTCTCCAGCCTCTTGATTTGACTCTTGGTGAATCTTTATGTTCCATCCGTGTTTCTTATAAAAAACATATTGTTGGTTTCTGCATTCTAATCTATTCTGTAATTCTCTTCAGTTTTATGGGTGAGTTAAAGTCACTCATGTTCATTGTTCTGATTGTTAATTGTATATTTCCCATCTTCATAATGTTTATTTTTTCTTTTTGCCCTCGTTCCATTTATTATTACAAAGACAAAAGGATTAGGGAAAGAGAAAAATTTTATAAGCACTCATAATCTATTGCTGAATTGGTCTAATCCTATCGTTCTTTTCCTCTTCTTTTTGCTTATCTGGATCCTGATCTTGGCTACTTATGTTTTCTCTGTCCTTTTTGATGAAACATCCATAGTTGAAAGTTATCTCCTTGTAATTTAACCCCTCCTGAATTTATTCTCTCTATGATATACCCCTTTCTCCATGCCAATTTGTTTCCCTTTTGATTGTAATACATTTTCTACATCAACATTTTTGTGTGTATGTTCCACTTTCTTTATCCATTTCAGATAAAAGTAAGATTATTAATGTCTACTCTCCCCATCCTTTTGTTCATATGTATATTTATTCTTCTCCCTCACCCCATTCATGTGAAATGGTAAGCTCATCTACCTTATTCTTCACTTCTTGTATGGTTTTTTATTTATTCTTTTAAAGCCAGTAAAATACAGCAAAATCATTGCAGGCTCTATGTTTATCTTATTTAATTTCCTCTGAGACCCCTGAAGACATTAAAATTCTTAAGGGATACTTTTCTCTACTTCTCCTATTAGAATATAAATACTTTATCATCATTTAATCCCTTCTAATTTTTTAAAATGTATTTTCTTTTCTAGGTTTCTCTTGTCTCTGGTCTCATATCTCAAAGTTTTCTAACTCCAGTCTTTTCATCAGGAATTTTTGAAAGTCTTCTATTTTATTAAAGATCTCTTTTTTCCCCCATTGTCAAATTATACTATTTTTCAGGGTAATTCTTAGTATTAAATCTTCATTGTTTACCTCTTGGAATATAATATTCCAAAATATTCTCTCCTTTATAGTAGTTTCTGCTAAGTCTTCTGTGATCTTGACTATGACTCCTGAGTACTTGAATTTGTTTGTTCTGGGGGTTTGTCATACTTCTGCTTTACCATGGAAGCTTTGAAATTTGACTGTGTCATTTTTGGATGTTTTTAGCTTGTTATATGTTTTTTTTTTCTTTAACATGGAAACTTTGAAATTTTTCTGCAATATTTTTGGATAATTTTACTTTGGAGTTTGAGGAGGTGATAGACAAAAATCTTCCTATTTTCACTTTACACCGTGAGACAAGCAAAAGTCTTGACTATGGGGACAGCTATATGGCACAGCCAATAGAACATTAGCCCTAGAGTAAGGAGGACCTGAGTTCAAATACGACCTCAGACACTTAACATTTACTAGCCCTGTGACTTGGGCAAGTCACTTAACCCCAATTGCCTTGCTTTCCCCCCTTCAAAAAGCAAAAAAAAAAAAGTCTTACATATGGGATCCACTCCACAAAAGAATCCCAGCTGAAGGCACTGGATGCTCAATTCCTCTTTCTGACTAGACAGCTCCATAGTGGAACTCTATTACACTGGATGCCAGCATATACTTTTGCTGCATTACCATTACCGATGATGGCTGAGGTAGCAGAGAGGAAGAAGTCTCTTTTGCCATACTCATTAAGAGGAATACTGGGAGTCTGTAAGAGCTTTGTCAGGACCTGGGTTCATCCTCCATAGCTGGCCTTCTAAAATGTAACTTAAGTGGGGACTTCTTGCTTATTAGATAAACAACATGGCATGGCTGATTGAAGACTTGTTACAAGGTGTGAACGGGCCACTCAAAGACTTATGGGGTGCACTCTTCCACCTCATTGTCTCTGTTACTTTCCCTTTACATCCACTAGAGGACTCAATTGATCAGGGTTCCCCTTGCTTCAGGTGAGTTTACATTTTTGGATCATAGCTTAAAATAGAGCAACAATAGATTCTTGGACAGTGATAGAGTATACCTAATTAGGGCTGGTATTGTATATTATAAGTATAATGTTACATATTTTCTTGAAGAGATAAGAATCTAATTTATAGGGTTTTTAATTGAAAATGGAGAGGGAGGGGGAAAACTGGCAAGCCAGATACCCACTGATGGCACAGAGGATAGATCACTCAGTCTGGGAATCAGGAAGACCTGAAGTCAAATCTAGCTTCAGACACTTATTAGCTGTGTGACCCTAGGTAAGTCACTTAACCTCTGTTTCCTTTAGTGTTCTCATCTGTAAAAGAGGAATAATAATAGCAGGGTTTTTGTGAGGATCAAATGAGATAATAGTTGTAAAGCACTTAGCACTGTCCCTGGCTCTTAGTAAACACTATGTAAATGTTAGCTCTTATTATGAGACATTAGAGAAAGCAGTTGATGCAACATAGGTTGTGGGGTTGGTCCTTCCTTCACAAAGAGGACCATGACATGACTTGCAGTTGACTTTGATTTGAGTGAGGGAGGGCTATGCAGAGTCCCCAGACTCACTTTCTCCTCCAGAATCATCTGAATCCAGTAGCCAGATATAGATCAGAACGACTAGAGATGGCCCAGATGCAGTGGGAAACCTTGGCCCTTTTAACAGGAACGAGAATATTAGTGAACATAAGAAAAAGTAAACTAAAGACACAGGAGGCAAGTTTAGCCTCGTGAAGTTATAGTTCAGGATAAATCGAAGCTTATAAAGAATGTTAAAGTCCAGAAAAAGAACTTTGTTAGTGAGCTCTGCTGGGAGTAAGAGGAAAATCAAAATGGGACAGGAATTGCATCTTGGGAGGGATAGGCTAATAGAAAGAGAAAAGACAGAACTATTCAGCTCTTTTTCAAGGGTAATGATTTTCAGAGTGGTGCAGGAGAGAACAAAAAAAATGGTTATTTAAAAGCAAAGTTAAACCCAAGATAGTTAAGGAAATGGTATGGGAGCAACTCACTGTCCTCCATGAATTCAAGTCACCAGAACCAGATAAATGGCACTCCAGCATCCTGAAAACTGGAATGTGTGATCTCTGAACTGCTGTCAGCAAGAATTGAAAGAGTTGCTGCAAGACTTGAAAAGAGTAAAAAATGCTCCCATTATTTTTTAGTGAGGAAGAAGCTACTGTCTCCCTAGGCAGTGCATTTCATTTTGGGATAGGCCAAATTATTGGGAAATTTTTTTGCCTTAGATCATGCCTAAATCTGTTCCACTGCAACTTCCAATGATAATTCAGTTTTGCTCTCTGGGGCCACAATGATGATAAAGATTGATGATGATGGTGATGGTGATGGTGATGGTGATGGTGATGTTGATGATGACGAGCACTTATATAATGTTTTAATGTTTGTAAAACACTTTACATATATTATCTCATTTGATATCCACAATAACCTTTTGAGGTAGGTACTATTATTATCCCCATTTTACAGATGTCAAAACCAAAGCTAGGAGAGATTAAGTGATTTGTCCAGGGTCACACAAATAATAAATGTCTGAGGCAGGATTTGAACTCAGGTCTTCTTGAATCTAAGTCTAATCTTCTATCCACTACACTGCTTACTGCCTAGGACAAATCTTTTCTCTCTTCCATTTGATAAGTGAAAGACCTATAATTTCTTCAGCAGCATAAAGCCCTATACCAATGCAGATTGTCAGCAGCCTGTGACTCAGGAGATAGATCCTTAGACACAATGAAGTTAAATGACTTCCTTGGCCACGGTCCTATAGTCTTCAAAATATGTCAAGAGAGCTGTCTTGAATTCCCATAAGTCTTCTCTTCTATATGCTAACATCCTCAGTTTTTTCCACCGATTTTTATATATTTTCAAGGCCTCGATTATCCTGGTTGCCTTTCTCCAGATTCTCTAGAGATTGTCACTGCCTTCCCTAAAATGTGGGGCCCAGAACTGAACACAATATTCCAAATATTTTGGACAAAATGTCTCTTTTAATGCAGTCTAAATTTGTGTTAGTTTTTTTTCTTTCTTTAGCCCCCATGTTGTTCTGTTAACTTATTGACCTTGTAGTCTAGTAATAACCCCTGATCTTTTCATACCAGTTATCTACTCAGCTTCCCCATTTCATACTTATATTCATTATCTTTTTATTTTGCACTCATCTGTCCAGTCTCCCACCCTGTCCCATCACCTGCCATCTGCCTTCCACCCAAAGTAAAAATCTTTGTAGATCTTACCCTTACCCTCATAGGTCTTCCTGATCTATAGACCCTAAGTATTTCTAGTTCTGCATGAACAAGGAAGGAAGCACACTCTGAGACTTACCCCAGCACCTCACATCTCCGAAGAATGGTCCTAGGAGGAGAAATCCCTTGTGGATTAAAAGCATATGAAGTTACCAGTTGGGGAGTCATCTATTTAGGAATGCCCTGAGTCCATTTTTTTCACATATGCCAGCTCCAGAGAATCTTTTTTCTCCAAATTAAAAAAATAAAAACAAAAAAACAGAATCATTCAACAGTACCTCTGTCATACTTATTTAACCACACACTCCTCAAGGGGAAGGTCTGGGCTTAGACTATACTAAGGAGAAGCTGACATTCACGATCTGTGCTTTAACATTGTCTCAGGGTACTTCTTTGCTAGGCAAAGAGATTAATAGCAGCTTGAAGCCCTAGGAAGTTGGCCTAGTGAGCTGTTGTCATAGGTCATTGTCCAAGCTTACGCTGTAAACACTTCACATCGCTAATGAGAACGCTGGCCTTCTCTCTCTCTCTCTCTCTCTCTCTCTCTCTCACTCTTCCTTCCTCTCCCCCCATCTCTCTCTCTCTCTCTCTCATCATCATCATCATCATCATCATCATCTCCATCTGAATATCTTACCAGCACTAAAAATTCAACATATTCAAAACTGGATTCATCTCTTTCCCACCAACCCACCAACCCCAGATGATGAACTCTTCCTGACTTCCCTATTTTCACCAATGGTACCATTGTTCCAGACACCCAAGGTTCATAAAGCAGGCATATTCTTACTTCTCCCCCAACTGCATCTTGAGCCAGCCTACTTCATCATTAATTCTCTCAGTTGCCAATGATAAAGATGGGTTGAATGTATACAGTGTTTTCAGCTTTGCAAAATGCTTTCCCTATGTTAACTCATCAGATAGCATCAGCCAGGAAGAAGCCACATGAAAAAGAGTCCAACCAGGGAAGAGAGGTCTAGGTTGAATAGAAGCAATTTATATCAATTAGCTTTTTATCTATATAACATCCCAGTGATACATTTGCTATTATTATCCACATTTTATAGATGAGAGAAGTTAAGGGACTTGCCCATTGTCCAATAATGAGTGTGTGTCTGGGGCAGGATGTGAACATAGGCCTTTTAAAGTCTAATATTCTATCTACTATGGCACACTGCTTCTCAAGTCCTATCAATTCTTTCTCATCAATATCTCACTTATCTATCCTCCCTTTTCTATCCCCATTGCTATCACCATAGTCCTGGCACTTGCTGCCTTTCATATAAATTTGTGATATAGCACCCTGACTTCAGTCTCCCCTCTCTTCAATCCATCGTTCATACAATTGCAAGATTTTTCAACATAATGCACGTCAGATATCAAAGTCATTCCACAAAACAACAAAAAAAGAAAGTCTTCATTGCCCACCAAACAAAGGCAAACTTCTTAACCTGTTTCTCAAGCCTCTTGATGACTTGATTCTAAGTAGCATTCTAGCCTTTTAACCTCCAGGCACACTGGATGACTCCACATTCCGTGAATTTTTCTCATGCTTTGTCAAGGTCATCTACTCCTTCCCAAGCCATGGCAGGTAATCCTGATTTTTGTCCTGCCATTGGTCTTCCACGATTATGGAAGATAGAGTGAGGCTTATTGATGATTTTGTTCAGCTCTACCTCCCTTCAATTCACCCATGAGTCAAGACATCACCCCTTGATGTCTCTGATCCTCTTCAAAAATGAAGGATGAGCAATAACTTTTTTTAATGTCTTTTGATGTACATAAATTGGATTTAAGTGAGGCAGAGCTGCACAAAGTCATTGGCCTCACTCTCTCCTCCAGAGTCATCACAGTCCAGTGGCAGGACATAATCAAGATGGCTGGTGATAGCTCAAAATGCAGTGGATGACCTTGGTGTCATCTAACCAGTGCTCCACAGTGCCTGCTTCAGCTGTCTTCATGGCAGTTGGAACAAATTGTTCTCATTCTCCATTCCACCAGGGGAAGTCTTCACATGCTTGGGATAGATACCCCCTAATTCACCAATGAGTTTGAGACCCCTTGATCACCCTCAACCTGGTTTAGCTCTTCTGCCAAAATGGTTTACTGGGGTGTGGCTGCTTTGCATTCTACAGCACAGGAACAGGAACTGTTACAGAATGACTACCCATGGTCCAAGTCTCTCTAGAGCAGCGGTTCTCAACCTGTGGATTATGTTCAATTTGTAATAATGAAAATACATCCTGCATATCAGATATTTACATTATGATTCATAACAGTAGCAATATTACACTTATGAAGTAGCAACGAAAATAATTTTATGGTTGGGGGTCACCACAACCTGGGGAACTGTATTAAAGGGTCACGGCATTAGGAAGGTTGAGAACCATTGGTATAAGAGGCATTTCCATTACATGTCATCAGGACTGTTCAGAAAGCAGTGTCTCCAACCTCTTCTGCATGGAAAATTTTATCAAGTAGCATTCTATACATGCTCATAGCATTCTATATTTGCATGTTGGGGCTGAATTCATTGGCCTGCACCCCATTTACAATAAGATTTTGTGCTTCTCTTAATTCACTGGGATCCTATTTCTTAGTATATTTCCTTGTAGAGGCTTTGTGCTCTGAGGCTTTAGGCTAATTGTATTTGCATATGAAAAGGCCAGAAATGCGGCTTAACCCGGGAAGGAGACAACGACCTCATCCCTTGGGCTTACTGTAGTCTTGGCATATTCTCCCCACCCACTCCTTTACAGAGGAATCTCTAGACTTGAAATCTGGGGAACCCTAAACCCCAGGACCATTGGTAGTTATTGAGAAAATAATGAATATCTAAGGAGGTTTATGGTCTAACCTTTTTGGTAAAAATTGGGAGGGATATTGAATGTTCACCCTTCTACCAGAGAACTCCCTGGGAATTCTATTAGAGAAAGTTGGCCTCTGACTTCGGATCTAAATCTCTAGACAAGGAAGCAGAGTCCAAAGAAAAGAGTAAACCCGAGAGCCTTAGCTAACTTGAAAGACCCTATCTTTATTCTAAAGAGCTTGGCACGTGGGACTAGAGATTTTAGGCTGGAGAAATGAAAGACTTCAGTGCCCAAGGCTCTGTGTGAGCAGGGCCAGAGAAGACAAGGGGAGGCCTCTGTTTAGTCACAGACAAGGATTTTTGCATTTTTCTAAGACAGCTGGGGAAAATACATAGGATTTATGCTAAAAACAAAAGAACAAAACAAAACAACACAACATGGCAGCAACAGTATTTCTCCTAAGGAAGAGCTAGCCAAGGATTTCAGCTGAGTCAGAAGCTGGAGGCAGCAGAAATTCTGTCTGGCTGACTAGCCCATGGTGGTGTGTCCAGCAAAGATGCATCCAGCAGGCCGTGTCCAGGGAGACAGCGTCTGGTAGAAGAGCCATGTCACACGTTCACGCGAACAGTGTCCAGTCCAGTAGAGATTAAGAGACCAGTGGGAAACAGGGTCCAGCAGCATTGGAATTTTGTCCCTTTTGCTGCATGTCCTGCTCACACACGTTTCTAATGTGTATCACTAAACATTTGAGCCCTAAACACATGTGTGTGTACTCTTTCGTACATGTGCTTTGTCCACAATCCTACTTATGTGTGTGTTCTACCATACATGCTCCCTAAATGTGTCCAGTCTTCCTACTGATGTTGTATGTATTTATGGAAGAGTGCCCTCTAAGAACAGAGGCAGAAATGTTTTGTTTCCCTTTTTTACTATGCCATTTCATTAAATGCTTTTGTTGTGAACGAATACCGTGTTACGCATGATCCCATTAGTGGGGACCCATGAACTATGGTTTTAGGGAACAGAGACCCAAAGTGTACCTCGAATGCAGGCTTGTCATCCTTAAGCTATTTTCCTTGATGACTGGAGAGTGACCCCAGACAATAAATATTGTGGGAGCTCATCTGGGTATGAAAGGGGGGTTCATGTCCCATCAAACCAAAGTGCTTAATTCTTTTTTTGCAAACTTGATACATCTTTGGGGTTTGTCTGATTTTCTTTTCTTTTGCATTAAACTACTTCTCCTAGAATTGTGATAAGATAGAATAGCTCCCCTGTGCTTTTCTATTTGAAATACTGTATATACTGTATGGATCCAGCAGAGAAATTTTGTCTAGATTTCCACTGGGATTGTTTATGTCTTGCAGAGATCCATTGGAATAATTTTTAGGCAGGACGGTTTGCTTTCCCACCTGAGTGTGAAAGACCTCACGCTCCTCATCCTTGTTGGGAGAGTGCCAAGCACCTTGGGAGCTCCTTTGGGACTACACTCCCTCTCTGAGGGAGGAAACATTCTTTCCTTTCCTTTCATTATTTTTTTGGTTGTTATCATGTGTATTTTTAATTTTTTTTTCCCTTTTCTAATTATTGTGGGTTGGGACAGGTTCTTATAAGAACACAAATTGGCAGTAACCTATGAGAACTTT
The DNA here is from genome assembly GCA_028627135.1 of Pseudochirops cupreus. Classification (NCBI taxonomy): domain Eukaryota; kingdom Metazoa; phylum Chordata; class Mammalia; order Diprotodontia; family Pseudocheiridae; genus Pseudochirops; species Pseudochirops cupreus. The sequence goes on along the minus strand of CM053580.1, from coordinate 165,732,668 downwards.
TAAAAACATCATTTGCTTGTTGAATTTGTATAACTGTTTGATAATATGGATCATCTCCAGGCCCACAAGCTATGATAGGTTGGTGCCTCAGAAAAGATAACATTTAGAATTGTCTAAGAACTACTCCTATCGAATAACTGCTGGAACCTCCCAAGGCCCCCCCAGAGCACTACAAAAACCGGGGGTACTGACTAATTTGCCCCCAAATCCTAGATTTCATTTGGTGAGAAACCAACTATTTATAGAGGGAGCTAGAAGTTCTCTTCCTAGTGAGTTTTTTTTCCCCCCTTAGGTGACCAGGAATCAGCATCAACAGCCAGAGAAGAGTGAGAGGAGTGAACAAAGGAGCCCCTGAAAAATCTGATGATTTCTCCCAATCAAATAGATACATTACAATGCATAGATCTAAGCAGAAGGATACCTCCCATGGAGATAGACAACACTCCATTGTCACTTGCTGGGAGGTAACTCCTTTGATTAGTCCCCAGTAACTAACCTTCTGCTCCAATTTGTTTGGCACTGGTTCTTTCTAAATGGTCTACAAGAGTAAGCTATGAAATGCCTCACTTCTTTCTTTTCTTGCATTTTTTTTTCTCTCTGCAAGTGGAGAGCAGCAAAGAAGAAGGGTGAGAATGAGAGGATTTTTCCTTTCTTCCTCAAGTCCCAAGTGTATAAAACATGGTGACTTTCAGGAGAAGCCCATGGTGAACGAGGAATGCTGCTTCCTGACTGCTGTGAACCCCTTGCTGCAAGGTCTTCCCACTGTAACTCCTTCTCTGGGCTGATCATCTCTCTGGTCCTTACTCTGGAATTCTTTACCCACCCTCCTTCCAAGTCGCCCACACTGATGTACTCTGTGCATCATCCCCTGGAGACCTTGTTCTCACTTATCTGCTGAAGCTGGAAAACTGAATGATAAACTAATCCCCAGTGGTTTTACCAAGCCGATCTTTCTTGTGATTGAGAATCTGTGCATGAGGTCTTTAAAATCGATGCCGGTAATGGCTGGGTTTCCACTGTGAAAGGTTTCGCACATGTTTGCTCTTTGTTTGGCCCTGATAGCAGATACCGAGTTAGAAGTTGGGAACTTTGTGGATCAATTAATAATTATTATCTCCAAACCCAAATCGCTATTTGTATTTTTAAAAAATAAAATTAAAAAATGTATCTAGGAGATAGTTCACAAATGTTTTGTTTATACACACATGTATATACACACATATGTATGTTAATGTATATACAATTACATATACACATGTATACACATATCTATATCTATATCATCTATTCATTCTCTAAACTTATCTTTTGTATCCCCAGAACCTAGTGTGGTGTCAGGCACACAATAAGTGCTTAATAAATGCTTGGTAAATGACCATTTAATGAAATTGCACATGCCAGAATCCTCAGCTATGATTGCTTATTCTGGACCATCCTGCCCAGGACTGTCACGTTTCCTAAGTGAATTAGTCGTGTCTGACTGGGTACATATGTTTATGTTACATTTATTAACAAAATATCATAGAGCAAATATTGGGAATAGCCACCATTATGTTATCATATCATGGTAGTAGTCATGGGAAGTCCACATCAGCCTACAGACCTATGAATTCTTCTCAGTCCATAATGTTACAAAGGCAGGAATTAACAATAAGAAAAGCGGCGGCTCCCATCCTCATTCACATCTGTCAATGAGATCAGTCATATGGAACCAATAAAGTTCATTGAGGGAGAAAATACCCTTTACTTTGGGAAAAAGTATGAAGAAAGTTAAAAGAGCAGCAGATTTTGAACTAAACTTCTCAGTATCTTTATCTGTAAAGTGGTAGGGCAGACTACATGACCCCTAAGATTCCTGGCTTTCCCTATTTTCTTTCTTTTTTTTTTAAAGCAGGCTTCCATCTACTAGGTACCTTATACTACTGCTTGCTATAGGATAGGGCTGACCAGGATGGTGCCCTGGTAGTTGAGGTTCAATATTAGAACCAAATGAGAAATCTGTAGTCCATATAGAAGTTAACAAAAGGAGATTTACTTAAGCATTTCAGGTGAAGGATATTCAACAAGGCTATGCATCATGAATACCATGTTGATTCAGCTGAGTTTAACTCCCTGCCTCTACGTTGCCCATGGAGGTCTATGGGTTAATTATCAGAGGGGAGTTAGAGCTCTTCTTCCTATTGGATTTTTTTCCCCTTAGGTGACCAGGAATCAGTGTTAACAGCCAGAGCCTTTAGTGTCTTGAGCCAATTGAGTCTCAAGGATAGCTTCAATGCCCTTTAAGGAAAATAACTAGTCCAGCCCGAATGGTAGAGGACAATGGAAATAATCCTCATACCACAACTCCATGTTGCCCACTTTGTTCTGTCATGGTGGACTCACTTAATTGCATATTAGATGGAGTGCTCAATTTGGAGTTTACTAAGTGTCCTAAATTGGATTTTTGAATGGAACCCATAAAAAATAGTAAACGCTGTGTTTGCCCATTTGAGAAACGGTGGAACTAATGTCAGGCTAAGAATGAACTTGGTTCAAAACTAGTTGGGTAGATCCCGTATTCGGTTCAAATCTTGACTCTGACACATGCTATCTACCTGTGTGACCTTTGGCAAGTCACTTAAACTCTGGGCTTCAATTGCCTCATCTGTAGTTTAAGAAAATTAGATTAGAATATCTAAAATCACTTCCAACACTAATTCCTATGATTCTCTAATCCAGGGGTGGGGAACTTGTGGCCTTGAGGCCACATGTGGCCTTCTAGGTCCTTGGATGTGGCCTTTTGACTGAGTCCAAGTTTTACAGAACAAATCATTTTATTAAGGGGATTGTTCTGTGAAATTTGGTTGGAATACCCCATTTGTGTGGGGTATCTGGTACAGGGCAACACTGGATATAGAGACAGAGAGCCTTGATTCAAATCACACTTGTTATTTGTATGACTATGGGCAGATTGCTTTGGACCTCAGTTTCCTAATCTGTAAAAGGGAGAGGATTAGACTACAAGACCCCCAAGATCCCTTCCATCACTTACTCTAATGATTTTATAATCCCTTTATAATCCCTTCTGCCATGACACTTGGGCAATTGTCCTCCCTTCCCCTATCTTGCTCCCTTTGTCGCAGCCTGTATTCTTTCAAGGTCAGTCCCTCCACAAAGTTAGAAAGTGACTGATAAAGCAGAAGCTTTCTGCTAATCAGTGCCTACCATGCATCTATTCAATATGCATCAAGGGGTCCTCTGTAATGACTTTATAGCTAAACTTCCCTATGCTGGAGATGCTTGCCACAGTCCCCACTGTCCTGATCCCATCTCAGCACCATATTGGAGGGGGAAGTCTGAATCTCACTTTCTGGAGGATTAGCCCAATGGCCAGTCACAGCTGCATTAATACCCTTGAAAAAGTTCCATTCTTTTAATTTTCTTAGCTGTAGAGAGAACAGCCCCAATGACAGCAATGGGAGAAAAGTGCAGATGAGTAAAAGACTGGTGTTCTAAATGGTTACCTAAACTGCCCTGTTTCGGGGATTCTCTGTTACCTACAAAGAGGATTATGATTGTCAGGGAGAACCTCCCTTTCACCCATCTCTCCTCACAGTGATTCATTTCAATTACAGTTATTAAGAGCCCTAAAGAAAGGCTGGAAACAAAAGCCTCTCTTACTCTACCAGGCCTTGCTTATTCTCTAGGCTAACTCTGCTCCCCAAATCCTTACGCAGCTATTCTTTGTCTACTCCTGATCTGAAGAGTGTCAGGAGAGGAAGGGAATTTGGAGGCTGAAGGAGGAGAGCAAATCCTTTCTGATTTAAACTCTGTTCCTCTACCTCCCTTCAAACCCTCCCTCCCCTATCTTTCTTTCTGCCCCTTTCTCGCTCTCATGGTCATTCTTCCTTTTATCTCTCTGTCTCTGTTTTATCATCATCCTTTCATAGAAGACTTTTCTTTGGGTTCTAAATAGATTTTTGTGTCACAGAGATACAAAGAGGGGTGTGTATGTGTATGGTGCATGCATATGAGTGTATGTGTGTGTATTTGTGTGCAAATGTGTGTGTTCAAGCTCACGTCTTAATTTGGGTATGTATGTGAGTGTGTGTGTGTGTGTGTGTGTGTGTGTGTGTGTGTGTGTGTGTGTGTGGACAGACAGCTGAGAAGTCAGGTACCACAGGCCTATGGAAATGCTCCAGACAGAAGAGCTCTCAGCTTCTGACATTTCTCAGACAGGAGATCAATAAGTGAGCAGATCTTGAAAAGCAGATGATGTCCCAAATAGTCCCTGGGGAAACTCTGGGGACTGTCATAGCAAGGGAAGAACATCTAAGGAGAGTAAAGAGAGAAAAGCGCAGATATTCTCATTAGAGAAGACCTGAGCTCTCTGGGAAGAAATAAAGGAGAGAAATGCATATTATTCTCTGCTCCTCTTCCCCCACCACCCCTATTGACAATACCATTTACAAATACTTTTAATGTGGTAATATCCATGGTTTGTGCCTGAATGTTTTTGATGGGGCTACTGACAGTATTTGTAATCAAAATGAGATGGGGCTGAGTGATCAGAAGGGCCCTCTGTAGCACGATGCTTCTCAGAGAATACCATGATCTCATTCCTTTCCCCAAATGGAGCCCAACAGGGAATGAAGATACATGGTGAGGACCTACTAGCCCAGGTATTTCCCTGAAAGGGTTTTTCCTTTACATCCAACTGTAGTCTGCTTCTGGGTGGCTTTCCCCCATTGCTCTTAGCTTTATTATCTCAAATATTTAAAACTTTCCTAACCCTAGCTATGTGACCTCCATGATCATGACATGCTTCTCCATGCTCGGCACTCCCATTTCTTCAACTAATGTTTGCATGGCTTAATTTTGAAGCCATTCACCATCCTATTGCCCCAACTTTGGAATCTTTTCAAATTGTCAGATGCCCTTCTGTAATGGGAATTTGAAGATCTTCCCTGCCCCTCAATAGACCAAGAGGGGAGTTTGAAGACCTCCTCTGCTTTGAAAGTAAACTCTGCCCCTTAATAGGCTGAAATGCAGTCACATGGTGCCTGTGGTGGGATGAGTTTGCTGAAGGGAAGCAGAGCCCACAGGAAGCTGGTCAAGCCAGAGAGACAGTGGGGGAGAGAGGGCGCTCAGGCAAGGACTCAGATAGGCTCATAAGTAGGTACTGATCTTTTATTGGCTTGTGAGAAGGCTTCTGAAGGATGCTGTGGCTCTCAATGTTATTATGACTACTGAATATCTTGGGTACTATGATGGAATTGGCTTACTGGTTTTGGGATTCGGTTTTCTGGTGTCTAAATAAATGCTTCAGTTCTGTCCTCTACCTGGAGAATCTGGTATATTTTGCGATCAAACATCATGCGATATTTATAGTCACAGTCTTTATCGTGATTGTGGGCACTGTAAAATATTGCATTGGTGCTACACCTTCCTAAAATGTGGTTCTTAGACTGAACACAATACTGTAAATATATTATCTTTGTATATTGTATATATAATATTATATAACATATAATATTATATATTATACACTAATCAGTGTAAAGAGTGGATTAAGAGAGGGATATCTCATGAGATAATTTATAATTATCCTCATATGAAGACTTTGGCTAAGGAGGTAGCAGTGGAAGTAGAAGGAAGGAAATTCATGAAGGACATTGGCAAAGTAAAATATGATGGCCTTTACCAGTTGAGTGGATTTGGTAAGTTAGGGAGAGAGCAGCTAAACATTTATCTGGAATTTTCAGCCTGAGTAACCTTAGAGGATCATGGCACACAAGTAGAATAAAGGACTTTAAAAGCAGAGGCATTCAGAGGAAGAATTATGACCCGAGGTGTAATCAAGACCAGAAGTGGGAAGGCGTGTTTACTAATCACTAGTTTAGAAGTCAACAGCACAGATTGTGTTGGTGTCCTATATCTCTCAATGATTTTGTAACACTATCACAAACAGATGCCTCATACTCATGCATGTTTACTCGTTTCATTTTACAGACAATTACACTATGTTTTTTATCATGGAGAATATAATTGGAAAAGGCATAGTCAAAATAAAAAATTTTGGCTAATTTCAACATTAGCCAACTTAACAAGTCATAAATGTGTAGCTACTGTTCTAACTTAATTTCCACTATTCATTTACATAAATCTGCTGTTCTAGCCAGCATAATATAAGAGAAAAACACTGGACAGGCCATCAAGGAACTTGGGTTCTAGCCCTGGATGTACTACTAATTAGTTGTGTCATAGACAGTAGATACCAAAGAATAAATGAATGACAAAATCACTTATTAAAAGCTACATGGTAGGAATGCCAACAGAAAAATAGAGACGGCTCTTGCTCTCAGGGAGCCCACATTCCAATTGGGTACACAATGCACACAGTGCCAGGGCACAGTAAGTTCTTAATAAGTGTTGATTGATTGATATATAAGAGGTTTCAACTGTTAAGTTTGTTAGAAAGATGTCATTTTCTGTAGGATGCAGCAGCAAATCAGATGGTAATACGCTTTTTAAAATGTCATTTCCACTAATAAAAACCATATCCATTTCTAAAGTTGAACGATTTAACAATGCCAAGGACTTTGATGATTAGAATCTTCTTTTCCAGATCTTCAGAAGCTGTGGCTCTTGAGGGAAATAGAAATTTGCATCACAGGTACTGCTTCCCTGGATGGTGGCAATGGGGAGCTTGGGAGGGGGGCACTGCTACTCAAAGGATCTTGGCCTTAGGATCCTAGGCTGTCTCCATTGGATTCTAAGGGGAAATGGTGGTGGTCAAGGTGGTATCAGGAGTTTGATTCTCCAGGCACATGTTGTCCCATTTGTAACAGCAATCAGTTTAGCAGATACTTAGCACTTAGTAACTTGGGGCTAAGCATGGAAGGTGTGAACTCTGTCCCACTGTTGAGAGGGCGTGAACTCCCCTGTTGATCTGGAAGAAGGGGACTGGCTGAGATAAGAGGCCAGTGTGTGCATATGAAGAAGAATTCTAGAGACAGAGAGACAGAATTGGAATGTTGCTCCTGGTGAAGGAAGAATCATGGAGACTGAAGCCAGCTGAGAGAGAAAGAGAGAGAGAGAGAGAGAGAGAGAGAGAGAGAGAGAGAGAGAGAGAGAGA
>CM053580.1:165689484-165725050 GCA_028627135.1 Pseudochirops cupreus | reverse complement strand
TGGAAATGAATGATGTAAACTAAACTAAAATAAAAAAATTTAAAATAAAAAAAACAAAAAAAGAAAGGATGAACAATATATACATCATGTATATTATACATATATATGTGTATGCACCTATATATATATTACATATACATATACATATACATGCATGCATACACATACACATACTGAAAACTGCACAAAGACTTTAGGGATGTCCTGTAGGTGTTGCTCCCCCAATGGAATGTAAGCTCTTTAAGAACACAGATTCTATCTTTCTTTTTCGGTCTTTATCTCTCTAGTGCCTAGTACAGTGGTTGGTATATTGTGGGCACTTAATAAATGTTTGTTAATTAATAAATCAAGAATTGTCTACTACTTTATTTTGGCAGGAAAGTGAAACCTGCTGAAACGAAGCATAGAAAAAGAAGGCTTGTGTGTAGAAAAGAGAAACTTTCCCATGAACGTAACAGCAATTATTATTATATTTATATACTATCTACTATATGCTAGGTACTTTGCTAAACACTTTACAAATATTGACACATTGGATCCTCAGAAAAAGTCTAGGATGTAGGTGATATTATATCCCTGTGTTACGGTTGAGAAAACTGAAGCTGAGGGAGGTTAAGCACTCCCAGGGTCACATAGCTAGTAAGTTCCTAAAGCTGGATTTGAGCTCAGATATATCCTAATTCCAAACCAGCACTCTATCCACTGCCCTACCTAGATGCCCCCTGACCTAGAGGGAAATTGCTAATGAAATGATGTGGACAATTAAAAGTAAAATATAATAATATTATATAATAATAATATATAAAAATATAATAATATAAATGCTGATATTTGGATGATATGTTAAGGTTTGCAAAGCTCTTACTGTAAAGAACTGATCTCATGCTACATGAGGATTTGATTTGGATGGAGAAGGGAGGAGATGTGGAAATAGTACTTTCAAATTCAACAGAAAAATGATTTCTCTTTTGGTTTTATCAGCAATGCCTTTTATTTTGTTCAAAATACAACTTATCCTCTGTAGTTATAAGAAAATAAATTCTACTCTTTAAAGATAGAGTGCAGGTCTGGTATTGGGCCCTTTTCCCATTTTCAATTTGCCATCAACAGTGTGTGCTTCCTAGAACATTAACAAGATTCTGGATTCCATTCCAAGTTCCTGGGAGGCCTCAAAGGTTCACTCGTACTGGGAGGTCAGGATGAGTTTTCTGTTTAGTGACTTCTCTATCTGGGAAGTGGGAGGTAGGGCACCTCAGAGGTGTCAGAGGTAATAAAAGTCAAAAGGGAGAGACCCACACAAAAATCACTCTATACCTTTACATTTGTGGGTTTTCTATCTTAGCTGTAATCAGGATCAGCCCTAGTAAGAGGGGTGTGGAGGGGTGGTGGTGGGATGATTAATTGTCCAGTTTGTTGTAGAAGAGATTTTTGTTTCAGCTGTTGTTTGACTTCTTTCAAAGAGAACCGATGACATCACAGGGTGATGTCTTGACTTGTGCTTGAATTGGATTTCAGTGAGGCAGAGTTGCACAAAGCCATCAGCCTCACTCTCTCTCCCAAAGGTCTTCAAGGCCAGTGGCAGGATAAAAATCAAAATGACTGGTGATGGCCCAGGACTCCGTGGATGACCTTGGTTGGCATCTTTGATGTCTGGCCCAGCTCTAAACGCTCCATAGCACCTGCTTCATGGCCACTGGAACAAATTGTTCTCATCTACCCACTCTGCCAGGGAAAATCTTCACATGCTTGGTAGTCACCCCCATAACTCACTGATGGGTTTGAAGCCTGTCAGTTTCCCTCAACCTGGTTTAGTCTTCTACCAAGACAGTTCTCTGAATTTCTTGGAGCCACAGGTGAGAGCTGAGTGCCAGGTAGACCCCAAAGGTGAATGAGCAATGCTGAAAAGGGTTAACCTCACACCAGAGGAACTAGTTCTCCCTGAATGCCCCATACACCCCTTTTACAGTACAGGTTCAACAAGAGGACCTCTGGGGTTTTGTTTTGTTTTTTTTTTTGCCAACCACAAGATTCTGTGAGGACTCCCAAGGGGACCAAACTCTTTGAGGGGGATGGCATTCAAATGGAGATTTAAGGTCTAATCTGTGATTCTATAAAGTAGCTGACACCTCCTGCATCATTCTCATGCTACCCAGTAGCAAGGAGGTCGCCTTACTGATTGATCGCAAGGCCACCTCTGCCTCTTTCTTGTCCTAAAATTCCCAGCATAAGTGTCTCCAGAAGGCTGCTGTTAAAATTCAATTAGAGATTCATTTGGGTTAACAGCCATCTTCTTTTAAATGCAAATACCCATGGGAGGGTGGAGGGGATCTATAAGTCATTTACTTCAATACTACTGGTTTAATCAAATCACTTTCCTCTTAGCACCTACCAGAGACATCCCACTCAGGGAATGGAACTGTTGATTGAAGAGTGGGGAAGAGAGAAGAGAAAGAGCCAGGGTTCTTAATCTGGCTTCTGGGACTTGTGGTTGGTTTTGGATTTTTTTTTTTAAGATATTTTTAATGTTTCAAAGTGATTGAACTCCTTTGTAATCCTATGTATTTCACTTTATGCATCTGAGAAAGGGTTCATAGGCTTCACCAAACAGCCAAATTATGCAACAAAAATGGTTAAAAAGGTAAGCAAGGAGGGAGGTATTACAGGCCAGGGCTTGCCTCTGACACTTCATGGGCAAGTCACTGGGCCCTTCTGACTCAGTTTCCTCATCTATTCATAATAATGAGAGCATTTCTATATTGCTTTAAAGTTTACAAATTATTCTTCATAGGTCATCTCATTTAGTCCTAATAACATGCCTTTGAGTTAGATGTACTCTTATCCCCATTTTAAGATTGAGAAAAATGAGGCTGACAGAGATTAAATGACTTGGCCAGGGTCACACAGCTAGTTAGTGTCTGAGGCAGGATTTGAACTCAGGTATTCCTGAATCCAAGCCCAGTGATTTATCCACTGCAGCAGTTAGCTAGATCAGTTACTCAAGTATCTAGTTCCCTCTAGTTGCTCTGGGGTCCCACTGCTAGCTTAACCATTATGGGTAGAATGGATAGAGTAATAGGCCCGGACTCAGGAAGATCTGAGTTAGAATCTGTCCTAGGACAGTTGCTGACTGTGTGACCCTCTCCAAGTCACATCTTGTTAAGTGACTTGCCCAGGGTCACACAGCTAGTAGGTGTCAGAGGTCAGATTTGAACTTAAGAAGATGAATCCTTCTGACTCCAGGCCCAGCACTGAAAAAGAAAGCGAGAGAGAGAGAGAGAGAGAGAGAGAGAGAGAGAGAGAGAGAGAGAGAGAGAGAGAGAGAGAAAAGAAGAAAGGAAGGAAGAGGAAGGAAGGAAGGAAGGAAGGAAGGAAAAAAGAGAAACAGGAAAGAATATATATGTGTGCAAGTATATATATATTTGTGATAACACAAATATATTTTGAAATTTAATATATGAACATATATAAAATACATTTCTATTCATTATATAATATATGTGATACTATATATAAATTTCAATTTAAATATTTTAGGTGCGGGGATCCTTTCGAGTAAGGTAGACCTGAATGCAACCAGCATTCAGTGTGAGTCTTAGGCCGCCAGAGGGCAGCATGATGCTATTGAGTGTCCAGAGAAGGAGGGGAGTAGGGACTCCCAGAGAAAGAAGAGTGGAACAGAAAGGGAGGTGAGAGGGCCCCAAAGACAAGTCTTTATAAACTTGCCGATTCTCTTCAAGACCCAGCTCTCCTTGTCCTTCTTAGAAAGCAACTAGTCTTCAAAGTAGCTTCAGGAAGAAAACCCCAAATGGGATCATGACGAGTTGAACATGACTACAAAGTGACTGAACGACATCTCTGGCCCTAGCACATCGTTCTACCTTCTGTTGAAGGATCTGATTCCTTTGGGAGTGGAAAGAAGAGTGCCCACTCCTTCTCCCTCCAACCTCTCAAACTGCTGTCTGGCCCCCCTGGAGTCTCCATCACCCACACCTGGCCCCATGGTGCCTGGAATGTTTTTCCTCCTGATCTCCACCGCTTATCGTCTCCTGCTTCCTTCCTATTTCAGCGTAAATTTCACCTTTTCCAAGAACTTCCTTAATCTGAGTGCCTTTCCTCTGAGAGCATCTCCAATTTATCCTGCATATATCTTGTTTGTACAGAGTTGTTTTTATGCTGTCTTTCCCCTTAGACTCTGAGCTTCTTGAAAACAGATACTTTTTTGGGTTGGTTTTCTTTGTACCCTCAATGCTTAGCAGGGTCCCTGGCAAATGGTAGTCACTTGGTCAATGCTAGGTGACTGTCTATCCTATGAATGTTACAGAGGCAAAACTTCAGTGTTAGTTGTGTGTGGCAAACATAAAACATTTGCACAGATGTTTGGAGTTATTTTCAGTCACACATAGTAATTTTTGTTGTTCAGTCATTTTTAGTCGTGTCCAACTCTTTCTGACCCCATTTGGGGTTTTCTTGGCAAAGATACTGGAATGGTTTGCCATTTCCTTCTCCAGCTCATTTTATAGATGAGGAACTGAGGCAAACAGGGTGAAGTGACTTGCTCAGGGTCACACAGCAAATAAGAATCTGATTCTGGATTTGAACCCAGGTCTTCTTCCTGACTCCAGCCCTGGAACTCTATCTATTAGCATTTCTAGAGTGCTTTAAGGTTTGCAAAGCATGGTACCAAAATCATCTCATTTTTACAACAACCCTGGGAAGTAGATGCTATTATCATCCTCACCATTTCACAGACAAGGAAACTGAGGCACATAGTGGTTAAGTGAAGTGACCGTGGTCACCCAACTAGGAAATGTCTGTTGCTGGATTCGAACTCTGTTTTCTGACTCCCAGTCCAGTTATACCACGTGCAGCTTAGAGACAGCATTTCTGTGAAGTGTTTTATGGTTCAAAAAGCTTTTATTTTTGTCTCAACCTGTGATTTCCTCGGTATGGAGAACTGAGGAACTTAACACCACAGATGGAAACTGCTACTCATTATCTGTGAGAGCTTGAGTGATTTTGCTGAGGGACGTAGAGTCAGCATTTATCAATGGTAGAACTTGAACACAGGTCTTGACTCCAAGACCAACTCTATATCCTCTATGCCGTGGTATTTCTCTTAGCTCCAAACAACCATGAAAATACACAGAGCCTAAAAGAATGAGAGAAATTGTACCGCAGATCTTGAAGAACCTGGCAGTTGAACTAAAACAAATTCAGGGACTTAGTGTCATTTGGAGTTGTTTGGTTTGTTCCAAGGGAAGCCGTGTCGAGGAAGCAGAGGGTGTTTGCAATAGGACTCCCGTGCTCTCGCCTGCGCAGACGAGTGTTCTGCACCAGTGTGAGGGGATGGGGAGGGCACTGAGAAACAGGAACAGTCCCACTGAGCCTGTGGTGAACCGAATTCAATTTTTATAGATCCAACAGTTCCCTCCCGTGCATCATCACGGAGCCGAGCAGAGCTCGGCTTCTTAAAGACTTTGCCAGCAGAGCCCAAGTGCTGGCAGATCCCACCAGGCTGGAAACTCTCCAAGTACAAGCCCAATGACAGACTGTGTGTCTGGTGTCTGGGGACCAGCCTTGATAAGTGTGGAGAAACTCGTCTCCAGAAGGAGAGCCACCAGGTGAGGGATTTTTCGGCCACAACAGTTCATAAAATGAACTTCTAAAACATGCGATCGTTTTGTCAGTGAAGGGAACGCTGCATGGATGAAATAATGAGCCCTTGGAAATAAGGATGGAAGGAACGCTTTTTCTAAATTATGCAATAAATTGTGATCTTTTGAAATGACTGTGGGTCTGGATTCTGTATCTCTGCTACTACCTCGCTGGCTAGTGCTAGGCAAATTGCTGCATCTCTTCGTGTTTCAATTTACTTCGTCTATAAAAATGAGTGTACCTTCCCTATCTACCTTAATAAAAAAAATAATATAAAGATAATGTCAAATGAAAGATGTATGAACACTCTGAAAAGTTAAAAATTAAATAATCGTTGTAATTATCACGCTAATAGCCTTATGCTAATCATATGATAACAATAGTCAAATTGTAAGAGTCATTTAATCCATCCCCCTGCCTTCAGGCTGGACTTTCAAAACTCGTTCAGTTCAGATTGTATAAATGACTCCCATCCACTGATCTCCCCCTGGGATTTGAGAATGCACCAATCCACTAGCAAAAGGGGGAAGATGAGAACATCTTAATACAGGAATTCAGTTAAGCTGTCCCTCTGCATTTGCTGGGGCAGACGAAGTAGGTGGACACATTGCATTCTAAATAAGAAGGGAAAAACACTTCCACAAACCTTCCCTAACCTGAACACAGAGCCCTAATATCACATACATGCTAAGCATCTGATCCTCTTTGTCCTCAGTTCCTCTCTTTGTATATTTGACAAGAATCCAGGGAGGAATGACCTCCTCAAATTAATATTTGATTCAGCCCACCTTCATTCTACATCACCCTTGGATGCAGCTACAATAGCCAAACTAATCATTCTGGATCTGAGTCAAAAATGAAACATCCTATTCGTTAACTGTATGTGATGTAGGCAAGCCCCTGGTTGTTCTAAGAAGGTTCAAGTGGGATTAGAGCTGTAAATGTAATCTGGTTGGGACAGCTCTCAGCCCATCACCAGGGCTGAGTCAGCAGATCTGGCTGACTAGACAGGTGGCTCCGTCCTCCTTTCTGGCTCCCAATGGCTCTGTGCTTATTTGGAGAGCACGGACCTACTTCCTTCCCCACCTCCCCTTCCCAGCCCCATAGAGGGGCATCATCTTTCAGTCAAGCGCAAAGATGCTTTGGCAGCACAAATTCATCAAGGATGACAACAAGGAATACCCTTGGGCTCTGGGATGCAGACACTTGGTGGGAAGTAAACAAACCTACCCACACTGGATGGGAGCCATGCCTACTATAGAATAATGGAAAGCAGAACTAGCTGTCAATATGAAGAAACACAGAGAAGACAAGGACAAAGGCACAGCAGGACAAAGGAATTCTGCAGAAGGAGCGTGTTGACATCAGCTGCTGTTCTCCCTGGAGGCAGTCAGCCTGGGCCAAGAGGACCAGCGTTTGGGTCCCTGGACCTCTGAGCTAGACGTGCCTTGAAGAAGAGGAACTGTTTCAGAAAGTGGTTTCCAGACCTTGGGAGAAAGATCCTCATAGACATCCCTTCAGTATTCTCCAAGCCCAAGGCTTTAGGAAGCTGGGCATGTGAGATCCTCTAAGGCACTACTCTGCTGCAATGGGATCCCAATCAGCTTTCTTCTGCAAGCTCCTCCAAGCATTCTGCAGTTCTGACCAGACATCTAGTTGCCAAATGTCAGGGGCAGAAGTCTTCTCCATATATTTGCTGACTGCCAGTAACCCCAGAGAGGTTAGGTCATCCCTCCGGGGTATTGGCAGCAGCTACCGCCTTCTTGCCCCCACGGTTCAACGGCATGGTACTGAGCTCCGCGCTGTGCTGTGAGATCACTGTCAGAGGCTGCTCTTGCTGTTGGCGAGCTGCCTGGCAATCTTTCTTAGCTTTGCTGAAGGTGGCTATGATCAAGAAAAAGCTCTGTCTGAGGATGCAGAATACTTAGGGAGAGGCACAGAAAACTGCAGGATGCAGCATCCCTCCTCGTATCTGCTTATGGCCCCCTCTTGGTCAGCCCATCTGGGATTTTCACAGGGGAGCTATTTCTTTGTCTTTGCTTCACTCAATCAATATTTATTTATTTATTGTTTCCTATGTGCCTGGCACTGTGCTAAAAAGGGGGGGGTGTGAAAAAACAAAAATGAAGTCATCTCTGCCCTCAAGGAGGGAGCTAATATGTATATATGTAGCAATATACGAAATATAAGGAATTAGACAGGGCCTGTGATTTCACTGGTATAGGGAACTCCCCAGGGGAGGGAAATTCGCCTACCAATGCAGGTCAGGACCCTCTCTGACACTTACTAAGTCTGAATAGAGTGGCCTAAGGAAAAATGCTCTCCACCTCCAGAAATAGAACTGATGGACTGAGTGCATTTTGAAGCATTTTTTCACTTTATTTCTTTTTCTTGTTGATTTTTTTTATGTATGTGTTTTCTTTTGCAACATGGAATTATATTTCTCATGATTTCACATGTATAATTGATATCATATCACTTACTTTCTCAAAGGGTAGGAGAGAGAATTTGGAAGCCAAAATTTTAAAAAATGAATGTTAAATTTTAAAAATGTAACTGGGAAATAGTTAACAAAATAAATAAAAATATATTTTAAAAAATCAAATAGAGTGGCCTAGAGCACCGACAGGTTAATCGACCTGTTCATGGTCACATGGTTAGTATGTCAGAGGTGATAGATAAATACAAAATACATACATCATTAATAAAAAATAACTTTAGCCAGAGGAGTCACTAGTATTTGGGGCTACCAGAAAAAGCTTTGCAGAGGATGGCACTGGAACTGGATTTTTAAGGGAACAAGGCTTTCTAAGAGGTGGAGGTGAGGAGCATCAGGGAGGTAAAAGCATAGAGGTGGCATCTCATGGGTGAGAGACAGCAGTTTGGCTGGACTGTAATGAAGGCAAATATTATAGAATGAGGCTGGAAAGGTAGGTTGGGGCTAGGTTGTGAAGGGTTTTCAATGACAGAAAGAAGAGCCAGTAGGAGAGTGACATACATGGTCAGACCAACTCTTCAGTACAATCCTCCTGGCTATTGTGTTCTGGGGAGAGTGAGGATCTCTGGGATTAGATATTACTAGTTAGTGCTTATTTTCATGGAGCAGGAAGAAGCCTGAGCTGGCATGATTGCTAACTGATGAGTACTGGTTTTGGTTATGCTAAGTAGGAGCTTGTCTTTGCAGGTATCCTTGGGGCTTCCCTGTCTCTACTGTGAATGGACAGCACCAAGGAGAGAGGACAATACCTCTGGACGTGGAAGGGTTTTCTCTTCTAGAACAATCTTCAAATGGGATTTTATATTCTATAAGACAATGCCTCCCTCCTCCCCCCCTTTTGTCTGCTGGCTTTTCATTAGAATTTCCAATTCTCGGGACTGTCTCCCTCCCTCCATCTGTCTGAGCAGCTTTGGGGGGTTGCTCAGCAGCTGGGATACCCTTCAAGGGCCTGCTGAAAGTGTCACAGCATTGGAATAATTTCCTGAAAATGCCTTTTTTTTTTTTAAGGACAGGAATTCAATCTTCATCCAGAAAATCCCTAAACACAATGGATGTCCCCTCCATGTCAGCCAATGTGAAGGGATTGGGGAAGTAAAGGGAAGGCCTTCAGGGCAAAATTTCGGTATCATCTTTTTGCCAGGAAGCTTAAAAAGTCTTGGCTGGCCAGATGTGCTAACAAGCAGTTTGGAGATGTTGCCCAGGTTTGTGGCAGTCTTTCTGGATTCCTCCTTTGAACTGACAGCTCCCAATTTGGATAATTTTACTGCAGTTTTACAAATGCACTTGGTCATCTGGGCCTGAGATCTAAATTTGTTCATTTTGTTCACTCCCTTTTTTGCCTTTTAAAAAACTGATTAGCTTGAGAGCTCTCATTAAATAGAAAAAACAACTGATTGGAATTTTTTCTTTAATTTTTTTTAGAGGCTCTCACAGGGTTAAAAACAACAACAAACCCTAAACCAAGCTGAAAATCTCCCAATGTCTTGCTTGCCAAATTCTTTACAAGGCCATGATTGTCTCAACTCTGAGCACCGACAGAGTGAGAACACGCCCTGATGGGACAAGGACATAATATCAATTCTTATCAAGCTCCCCCTTTGCTCTAGGAAGCTTTGGAGGGCTATTGATCTAAAAGGGAAGACTGAGTGGTGCTTCACAAGGAGACCTCTTGGAATGACCACCTGATACCAGGCCCACTCTGAGGAAGAAGAGTCATCCAGAACTCACAAGAGAGGGGCTCACTCAAGGGTCTGCTGGTAAATGTTTAACAATTAGCTAAGGGGGCAGAGAAATGTGAATGTGCAGGGGACATACTTTTTAGTTTTATTTACATTATTAACATTTTCTTAAGTCTAAGCAACCAATAAAACACTAAATCAAGCCTTGATTTATAGTCTGCTGATTTCTGAGGTGTACATGCTTACAATGAAAATTTAACAGTCGACTCTGAGAACTAATTCCAGCAGCTCACTGGCCTCATTTTATTGGATCATGGCTACAGAGCTATTTGTAGACCTCAGAAGTCATCTGGCACAAGCTCTTCATTTCACAGACTAGACTAGAAGTCTATTGAGCTGACACATCTGCACTAAATTAAACAGGTATTAAGTTGCCGAGCAAGGATTCGAACTCAGGTCCTCTAGAGCACCAGCTTCTGCTGCATCCCTACCAAGCTCCAGAATGCTAAAACTTGTGGACTTTCCATTCTCCTATATCAGGGAGAAAGTTCATTTCAACAAGGCCAGTCTATGAGGCAGCCTCCAGAAATCCCAACAGTTAAAATGTACTACTTTCAAAGCCTAGGTTCCCCTTCAGTCCACTGGAAAAAAGACCAGCTGACTTCTGGTATAAACTGACCCTACGTCCACGGCAAGAGTGAGCCTTGTGCTGATGCAAAATGTGTGCCTTCCCAGGAGGTTGGGACTAACTAACTGCTATTGATTTCAAAACCAATTAATTTATAAAAACATATTCAAAGTCAAGCTGAAATTTAGTCAGGCTAAATATAAAACCCAGTGAAGGTGTGATTGACATCAGTTTCCTGATGGTATGCATGGAATCACAGAACACTGGGAGGGACCTCAGAAGTCATCCATGCCTGTCTCTTGCTGAATCATGAATCCCTTCCAGAGTTTCCTAGTCACTAACCTCTTGAAAACCTCTAGTGACAGTGAATGCATTACCTAATGGTTAGGAAGTCCATCCTTATACTGAACCCCAATCCACCTTCTTATAGTTTCTAATCACTGACCCTTATTTTGATCTCTGGAGCCAAGAATACACCTCTTATCAGTGTTCAATTACTACTTGCTAATTAACATTGAGACATACCTTTCTTGGCTCCAGAGATCAGAATTAGGACCAGTGGGTAAAATGTGTTGGAATACTGCTGGATTTGGTGTTTATTGTATCTTTATCTGTTTTGTTGGACACTTCCCAATGTAATCAGATTCAGGTGACACTCTGGAACTTTGCTGAAAGACTCACAGGATCTAGGAGCCCATCTAGGTCAAACCCTTCATTTTAGCTGAGAAAACTCTAGAAAATCTAGAGAATCTAGAGAGTTTGTCTAGAGAGGTTGCAATTTAGTCAAGATCACACAGAACCAAGAATTAAACCCAGGTCCTTGGACTTTAAATCTAGGATTCCTTGGTTTCTCTCAATCTCAAGTCTCCTCATCTATAAAATGTAGCTGATTCGTGAGGTCTCCTTGAATTCCAACATGCTGGGCCTTGATCATTCTGGACTGGGATGACCAGGGAAGGCTTCCTGGGGGAAAATACCATGGGTCCCTTGGCTTGGGAGAGCTGAAAGGGACTGTGCAGGGTCTACTTGATTGCTTATCCTAGCCTAAGGAAGTCAGAATCCACATCCCACCCCTCTGCCCCACCTGCAGCATATACATTATATACTCTTTAATAAACAGAGAAACTGAGATATAAGCCCTAAGGAGGGAGCCTATTCACTCAGAAAGCTACCCTCTAATCCCAAAGACATTTAAAAAATGAGTCTTTTCTTGGCAATCCACTCCCACCCCCACTCCTGAGACATATGGAAGAATGAAGTGTGTTGGTCCAAGATATGTCCAGGTGGCAGCCCAGCCTGAGAGGGGCCTTAATTTCCTTTCTCAATGTCATTACATAATCGAGGGACTCACTGGGTTACCAAACAGAAAAGCCATGTGCCATCTGCATTAATGGTTCCATGAATAATATATGAAATCTGTGCAAAAAGTTCTCCTCTTCCCCTCGGCAACATGTGCCAGAACGTCTGCAGACAGTTTACAGGGAGGGGTGGGAACACTCATCGCCTGCCTTTGTAGTGGTTAAGAATAAGGTGAGGCATCTCAGGCAAAAAGGATGTCTCTGGGTTCTGTCCAGAACCAACCCTTCGACCCCATAGGGAGCTGCTCACATCACAGGTCTGTTTTCCAATGAGGTCAGAAAACACTTAGGAAGGTATTACAAGCCTGGCCAATGTCAGTTGATACCACTGGGGTATTAGCCTAGATAAGTCTATTTCATCTTCTGGTTATATGGATTTCTTGATCTGGGGGTAGAATTACCAAATTGTTATCTCTTCTTGAGTTATGACTTTATTAGCTATAAGTATTTGGTAGAATACCTCTTCCTCTTCCTCCATGCCTTGGAATTTTTAAGCTTTTAATGAAACAGGCTAAAATCTATAAAATTATTCTATGTATGGCTGGACAGAACTGGGCATTTTAGAGTAGATTTGTCACCATATGAAAAGAGGCAAGGGAGAGATTTGGAGAAGAGGGAAAGGCAAGAGGAGAGTTGATAGACTCTGTCTCAATTACATTGGACAGGTTAAGACTATGCCAGTAGAACAATCTGATATACTTTTGGTGATTAATAACTACAATAATGGCCAGTACACAGGCACATGCATATACACGTATACACATATGTACATATGTGTGTATGTATTTTACTTGATCTTCACAAGAACCCAATAAAATAGATGCTATTTTATCCCTCTTTTTCAGATTAGGAAACAGGCTGAGATAAGTGACTTACCTAGGGTCACACAGCTAAATAAATATCTGAGATGGGATTCCAGCTTAGTTCTTTATGTCTCAAAAGTCCAATGATCTAGCCACTGCACCACTTAGTTATACTTAAAAAAAAACCCACAACTTTTCTGAAGTGGATAGTTGAAATTTCCCTAAAATATTGATTAGTGCCTTAGAGTTGTAGAAATAAACTCTACCTGCTTTGTTGCCTCCATTCCCAGAACTGCCACATTCACTTTAGTTGTGGGATCATAGGACCATGGATTATCTGAATGTCTTGATCTGGGGGTGGAATTTCCAAATTGTTACCTCTTCTTGGGTTATGACTTTTATTGGATTCAAGTATTTTGGTAGAAGACCTCTTCTTCCAATGCCTTGGAATTTTTAGGCTTTTGAACCAGGGAAGGTACCTTAGAGGTCATCTAGTCCAGCCCCCTTGTGGATGAATTAACTAAAGGCCAGGGATGTTAAGTGACTTCCCCAAAGTCACACAGGGAGAGCTGAGATTCAAGCTCAGGTCTTCTGACTGCTCTTTCCACTGAACCACCTTGCCTCAAACTTTTTAATTTTATAGAAGATGAAAACTAGGCCTAGAGAGGTTTGCTCAAGGCCACACAGAGTCAAGGTGGACACTCTGAAGACCTTGAATAAGCTTTTTTCTTTGTGGAAAAAAAAAAGATGCTTGGAATTTGGACCAATGAGAGTTTATTGAGTTTACTTGCCTGAGTCTTGCATGACCTCATGGCGTCAATGGATAGATTTCAGTTGGTCCATGAATTTGAATGGGAAAAAATTACATATTTATTTCAACACAATTTGTCTCCTTTGTATTCCTAAAGCATTTTGTTTTATGCATTTAAAAATATTATTCTAAGGAAGGCTCCACAGGCTTTACCAGATAGCCAAAGGGGTCCAGGACACAAATAAGGTTAAGAAACCCTACTATAGGACATAGCTTTAGAGCTATGGTGTGTAGTCTGACAACCTCATTATAAACTGAAAAGTGTCAGACTTAGGAAGCTACATCACAGAAAGGGAGGTCACATGATCATGGCAGATCCAGCAGCAAAAATGTTGAGTTGACCTGGATTCAGTCAGTTGACTGAAGTCAGCTGACCTGGATTCCAATCCCATCTCCCTGTGTAAGCTTGGGCTTAACCTACCTTAACCTATCTGAGCCTGTTTCCTCATTTGAAATATGATTTGAGGTCCCTGGACCTATTGAGCATAAATGATATACCAAAATACTAGGCATTGTGGGAAGCCAAATACTCAGTCCTACCCCGCAAGAAATGTACCTACTGTTGGGAGTGGTGCAGGGGAGAGGAGGAGAGCAGCGCACACAGACACAGTATTGTTCTTGGGTCAGTCCCGTTTGTGGGTGAGTGCTGCTCTTCTCTCCTGCACCACTCCCAACAGTAGGTACATTTCTTGTGGGCTGGGACTGAGTATTATGCTTCTCTTTGACTTCCCACAATGCCCAGTATCTTGGTATATCATTCATGCTCAATAGGTCTGGACCTCAAATTATATTTCAAATGAAACAAAGGCTCAGATAGGTTAAGTGACGTTAATTCCAAACTTACACAGGGAGCTAGGATTGGAATACAGGTCAGCTGACTTCAGACGCATAATTTTTGCTGTTGGGTCTGCCATGATCATGTGGCCTCCCTTCCTGTGATGTAGCTTCCTAAGTCTGATGCTTTTTAGTTTATAATGAGGTTGCCAGACTGCATACCATAGCACTGTGCCACAGAGAACTCACAAAGGCACTGTGGGATATTTTAAAATTTTGACCTAATGCTCTAATAAATGGAACTGTTTACTATTTCTTTCTGCCTGGGGCTCCAGGAAAAGTATCACTGAGTCACTAATGGTGCCAAGAACGTTCGGGAACCTCTGGTTTATAGGATTTATCTATCAGCAAGATAGGAGGGGAATGAGGAAACAGGGGCCAAAAGTCATTTTTAAAGTTGCAGTATGCAAAACAGAAGGAGAGGAGCGGCTAGGTAGTGCAATGAATAGGGCACTGGCCCTGCAGTCAGGAGGACCTGAGTTCGAATATGGCCTCAAACATCCAACACTTACTAGCCATGTGACCTTGGGCAAGTCACTTAACCCCAATTGCCATGCCTTCCCTCCTCTAAAAAAAAGCCAAAAAAAAAACCCCAAACAAAACAATACAGAAAGAAGATTGAGAAATAGAAAATTCTTCTTTCAGAGAAGTAAGTACTAAGGATGTAAAATGTTGTGTATACTGTCAGCCCCAGTCATTGCATAAGATGGTTTTGAGTAAGAGTTTTCCTTCGCTCATTTGCAGGGTTGGAGGTGCAGGGGGATAGGAATGATGGTGATGTGAAAGCAAAAGTCACTAACAAAATAACTTTTTTTATGTAGGTGGTGGAGGGGGTTCATAGAATTTAAAGGGAAGTCAGAGTATTTTCCAATATAAATCCCTTAATTCCGTGCCTTTCACTTCCATAAAAAAGATTTGGAATTTGGGGAAATCATCGCATCCCCTCTATCCTACCTCCCTTTTGTGCTCCAGAAGGCCATTGAAAAAGATCGGCATAGGTCAGCTACATTCCAAATGAGGTGAAAATGACGCCTTCCTTACTCCCTTCTGCATCAAACACTGCGCTTTAAGGTGTTGATTTAGAGCTGCTCTATTTTGAGAAGCATGTCATTTTGTTCACACATACATGTCTGTACTCTCCCATTAGTGCTCTTGATGCAAGTAAACCAAAATAGGATGTGCCATGTAATCCTGTTGTACAACCTGTTCTGAGAAACAACCTGTATGCTCCTCCCCCCATCCTATGTGGTTTTATGCAGAAACCCCTAACCCTCACCCAGGGTAAAAGGGTTGTTGCACCAGATACTCCTCAAACCCCAGCAAGAGGGACCTTGACAGATCAGCTTTTGCCACAACCCCCTTACCCTGCTCCTGGTTTCCTGAAACCTATACAAACTTGTGTACTGTTCATTCAGGGAGTCTTTACCTCTTCAAGTGAGACTACCCTGCTGGCAAATTCAATAAACCCTCTTTGGTCCAAATTCTGTTTCTCAGCTGTCTCTTGTTCCTGGCACTGAGAAGACCTAACTGCAGCCCCTTCACTCACTTCTCTGACACCGCCGGTTTACTCAGATCTCCCACTTCTTTGAGTTTGTGTTGAACCTTTTTGCTCTGGCACTTAGCAACATACTGCCTGGCCCTATATGTCAGTCAGACACAGTATTGTTCTATTGTTCTTGAGTCAGTCCCATTTGTGGGTGGGTGCCACTCTTCTACTCTCCCCTGTACCATTCCCAACTGTGGGTGTGTTTCTTGTGAGCTGGGACTGAGTATTATGCTTCTCTTTAACTTTGCACAATGCCTAGTATCTTGCTACATCATTGATGCTCAATAGTTGTTTCCCAGAAAGAAAGAATGACCTGTTTGGAACCACTACCCCAGGAAAGTCAATCTTAATCTCCTGCTCTCATCCAAAAGAAACTCAGAAGGCTTGGCCAAAGATCCGTTAGGACAGTAGTTCTCAGCGTTCCTAATGCCTCGACCATTTAATACAGTTCCTCATGTTGTGATGACCCCCAACCATAAAATTATTTTCGTTGCTACTTCATAACTGTAATTTTGCTACTGTTATGAATCTATCTGATAAGCAGGATGTATTTTCATTGTTACAAATTGAACATAACCCACAGATTGAGAATCACTGCCTTAGAACATCTTTACAATAGACCCACTACTTGTTTTCTTCTTCTGGAGCAGTGGTTCTCAACCTTCCTAATGCCACGACCCTTTAATACTCGTAGGTGGGTGTATCTGCATGTGGGAGCACCCACCTGGAGATGGAGAGAGGAGTGGTATCTCAGTTCCTAAGACCATTGGAAATATGTGTTTTCCCAGTGGTCTTAGGCAACCCCTGTGGAAGGGTCATTTGACCCCCAAAGGGGTCGTGACCCACAGGTTGACAACCACTGTTCTAGAGGGTCCTCATCTTGACACAGGACCAGGAATAATTTCTACCCATCCTATCTAGGATGGCGCAAGACCTGGGTAAAATTAATTACTTTTGTTTGCACAGTTAAAACATAATTTTAAAATTATTACAATACTTTGGTTGTATATGTGTAAGTATAGCAATCACAGCCAAGTCCAGACCAAAATGTGAGGGAGGAAAAGTTTTCACTTAAGCTCTTTGATGGGGCAGCTGGATTGCATAGTGAATAGAGCACTGGGCTTGAAATCACAAGGACTCAGCTTCATGAGTTCAAATCTGGCCTCAGACACTCACTAGCTGTGTGACCTTGTCACTTTGCCCTTTTTGCCTCAGTTTCCTCATCTGTCCAATGAACTGGAGAAAGAAATGGCAAACCATTCTGGTATCTTTGCCAAGAAAAATCCAAATGGAGTCACAAAGAGTCAGTCATGACTGAACAACAAAAACAGCTCTGTGACGCTGTCCTTCCCCATTGCTTCACCCTCTATCCCCAACACACACACACACACACACACACACACACACACACACACACACACAAACACACAAACATACATTCAGTCATTCTCATGCTGCCCCTTTACTGGTCAGGACCTCCATACCAATTCCCAATTTACATCTTTACTACCCATCAGCATCTCACTCTCCCTTCACTTCTCATTGCTCCTCTATAAAAGGAGCATAATAAAATACTATTTGCCTCAGAGAATTGTGGCAAGGGAGAGCACTTGGCAGACCTTAAGGGGCTACATATATATGATCTGCTATCATTTTTGAAGAATTATGTCTAGATAGAATTTTTGTCAATCAAACCTTATTTTTAAAATTCTGGGAGTGGGAGTGAAGAAAGCATTTTAAGATCCTTTAAGGAAACCTGAAACATTTTCATAAAGCTAAGGATCATTATTTACCCTATTTTGTAAATTCCTTGTTTTGTTTTTATTTTAATATGGGAGCTCCTTAAAGCAAGACATACCTGGAGAAAAATAGACTATTTCCTTTTCTCTCATCAACCACAGACATGGCTGTCTTTCCCCCCCAGTGCTGGAAGAGCTCACAGCAGGGTTTCTTCGGTGACTAAAAAAGCTGTTTTTGCAATTGAGAATTCTTTTGGCTTGCAGTCATCAATGCGTGAACTGGATCTGGCCTCTGGATCTGAACTGAAACCTGACCTTTGCCCTCCAGGGTTAGCAGGGATTAAGTGTGTGACTCATGCTGGATTCTAGAGTCTGGGGTTCCCGTATTGTTTCACAAAATGCTGCCACTTGGCTCTCCCTGTCTGGGAGGTAAATGGACCTGATGTAATGCTGAGTGTGGGAAAAAATCATAGAAGACCAATCTGGGAAATCTGGAAATGAAAGAAGTGTGTACTTGAGGCAGGGTAGAGGAGAGTAGGAAGAAAACAAGAGAAAGGATGGAGGAGTCCTCATGCAGTCTTGGTTGGTTTAA
This sequence comes from Pseudochirops cupreus, assembly GCA_028627135.1. Lineage (NCBI taxonomy): Eukaryota > Metazoa > Chordata > Mammalia > Diprotodontia > Pseudocheiridae > Pseudochirops > Pseudochirops cupreus. The sequence goes on along the minus strand of CM053580.1, from coordinate 165,706,908 downwards.
GCTTCTGTCTCACATTGGAAAAGGTGATATGCTAGTGTACCTCTGTGAGTTTGTATCATTAGCATCCTTGGGGCCTATTTTAGGCCTAGGATTAAGAGGTACTCAGGTGACCTAGGACAATCTTTTGAGTTTTTTGCTTTTTTTTTTTTTCATTCATTGTGGCCTCTGGCTTGAATAGATCACCTCCTTCTGCAACTGCTACAGCTGTCAGCCAGCCAGGAGAGTGCTGACATTTCCTGAGTGCCCACAGGGTGCAGCACATGGTATCCAAGGCCGCTGAGGGATACAGAGGCGGCCAAAGATGGTTATCCTGCACTTGTAGGTCCCTGTACAAAAGTGGAGACAGAATGGGTAACAATAAAAAATATCACCAAACACGTAGAACAGGAAACATATAGAAACATAACCCTGGCATTATAATTGTCCACATATAGGACAATTGGAGCCAAACGATGTTAGTAAAAGAAGGCTTTTTAGAGATGACTCAGTCTCAGGCTGTTCCTTCTAAAGAAGGAAGTCAGAGAGCATTCTTGGCAGAAAGAAAGGTTTGTGTAAAGATTGAGAAGTCAGAGTGGACAGAGTCTGGCAGCTGGGGCACATCAGGAGATAAGGACAGTCAGCTAGGTGGCACCATAGTGCACAGAGTGCTGGACCTGGAGTCAGGAAGATCTGAGTTCAGATACTTTCTAGCTGTGTGACCTTGGGCAAGTCCCCTGCTAATCTCAGTTTCCTCATTTGTAAAATGAGGATAATAATTGCACCTACCTCCCAGGGTTGTTTGTGAGCGTCAAATGAGATCATAATTGTAAAACATTCAACACAGTATTTGGCATATTATAAAGACTACATAAATATTAGCTATCATTATTATGGAGCCATGATATGTGGAAGCTCATGATTTAGAAAACATGAGAGATAATGGCCAAAGGAGTCTGGGTCATTTTGAGACTGTCACTAAAAGTTGAAGGGACTGAGAAGAGACTTTTTTTTTCAGAGAATACAGTTGCGTGGTCTATCATTGGATGAATTATGATGAGTGAGCTCTAGTGGAAAGATCACTGGATCTGGAAACCACAGAACCTGGGGTGTAATCCTGGCTCTGGTACTTATTAGCTGTGCAACCTTAGTTAAGTCACCTCTGAGCTTGACTTGCCTAACATGAGGGGAATGGGTTTGGTGATCTCTCAGGTTCTTCCAGCTCTGAATCATCTGATCCAGGCATCTGATAGGTCAAAATAAAGTCAGATGCTCTGTATTCCTTCCCCAGGCCACTAAAAGGTTTTCGTTTGTTTATTTTAATAAAGAATCTATAGCTGGAGGTTGGGAGTGGGGGTAGAGGAAAAAGATTGATTTTTAAAACAATTCCTAAGGCTAAGTCTTGAAATTCAAACCACTGTGCAGCTGGCTTTTTAAAGTACCGAACAGCAGCTTGGTCGTTCATCTATCTATCTATCTATCTATCTCTCCAAAATGCAGAAAGCCGTATGGACTAGCGTAACTCACTTGCCTTGTTCTTCAGCAGCAGCAGTAACAGCAGCCACCTGGGCTTTGCATAGAGAGCTTGTGCCGCTCAAGGGTTAAAAAAGAAATAATTGCAGGGGCTGAGTGAGAGACCAGGAGAGAAAGGAGAACAAGAGTGAGGGAGAGAAGAGCAGCCAATTAAGATTGCCATTTTACCTAATCTCCTGCCAGAAAGCAATGCACAGGGACCCTCCGCATGCTCCAGGATTCTCAAATATCAGTGTGCTATACCCCTGCTTGCTCCTCCTGTCTTCCTCAAGCCTCTTTCTCCTTCTGCTCCCAGAGAAGGTCCCTTGTGACAGCAGCGTGTGCTTGACACCGCTACAGGCTTCCTTCTGTTGGACGGCTGCCAATCAAGCTTCCTCTTCCCCTGCGCCCCCTCCCCCTAGCCAGCGCTCCCGTTCTCCTGCTGCTGTAATCATCTCCGTTCTCCCGAAACCTCCTTACCAATGGGACCCTCTCCCCATCTCGCTCTTTCCCTGCTTCTCCCCCTCATTTGCCCTCTTTCCCCTCCCACACTCCCCGGCTACTCTGCCCACTGACTCAGCTGTGCACCACTGCCCTGATAACATGACAAGACTCTCCCTTTCCTCCTTTTACTTGGCACCTGGAGTTCTCGTCACTAGGTTCTATTTGCATCTGCAGTCTGTGACCTTCCAAAGAGCCTGGGAGATGGAATTCATTCTTGCAGCACACACAGCCATGATTGACATGTCTTCGAAAGAGAGGGGTGTGTGCGTGTGTGTGTGTGTGCGTGTGTTTGTGTGTAAGAGAGAATGAGCTTCAGCAAGAGAGAACGAGAGGAAGAAAAGGAGGGGGAAATGAGATGGGTAACTGTTTTCGGTGGAAATTGGTCCACCGTCAGGTACAAGAAAATTAAGGCCATTAGCGATTTTTCCTTCCCCCGTCCCCCCCCTCCCCCCCTTGTCTCATCTGCAACATTACAAAGCCAAATGCTTGAGGAGCACGTTTAGGGGCAAATTCTGAGTGCTCTGTGAAACCTGAAAATCTCTGCTCTGGAGAGATTGCCTGAAATTGTATCCTGCCTTGCCCTTTCAGTGGGTAATAATAATAAGACAATTAGTTAGCATACAGATGCTGTCTGTTCTCGCTCATATCACTTGGCGTTTGGTAATAATGGATGCATTTGAAATGGCTTTTAAAGCACACACACGCACCATGATCCAGTTAGTTTTCCCAGGCCTTTTTAACTTTAGAGTCAAATCAAGTAGAATGTTAGAATCATATTTTGTTGTTTGGTTTGGTTTTTTAATATAAGTTGTCTTATAGACATTTTAAATAAATTTGTGGTAGCGTTTAAAGTGGGCAGGAATAGAAACAGACCCTAGACCTCTTGGATTCTTCTTGTTGTTGTTGTTTTTAGCATGATGACTCTGAGTTTATTGAGGGAAGGAAATATAATCTTAACCAGTACAACAGGAAGAAAGAGGGCACAGTTGCATAAGGGATGACAGACTAGACTTAGTTAAGAAAACCTGGGTTCAAAGCTTGCTTCTGACACTTACTGGTTTGTCTGACCAGGGAAAATCACTTAACCTCTCTGAGCCTCAGGCAATTCTCAAACAGAGATTTTTTAAAAAATCCAAGGATTGGACTGAGTGGTGGCAGGCAAAATTGTGAGGCAGGCAAAATTTACCCTTGTGCTTTTCCATCTTTCCTTCAGGCACCCCTCTTCTACCTCTTGGGTCTACGTTTCTCCCACTTCTGCCATCCCTGATTCTTTGCTTCATTCTCAAAACCTCTATTTCCCCTCAGGAATCAGCAGAGGAGCCAACAACCTTCCCTAGGCATTTTTTGCTTTTAGACAAGGTTCTACTGAAGTCCCCAAAACATTCTAGTCCCAAAGGAGTAGATCCTTAAAGGTATGATTACAGAACTATAATAGTTGGGGGATAAGAGGAGTGGGGAGGGAGAAGGGAGGACAGGGAAGGATAGATACCCCCCTTTTTGTTTTTTTGCTTTTTGAAGTGGGGCAGGTAGGGCAATTGGGGTTAAGCAACTTGCCTAAGGTCACAGAGCTAGGTTTTTGTGTTAAGTGTCTGAGGCCACATTTGAACTCCGGTCCTCCTGACTCCAGGGCTGGTGGTCTATTCACTGTGCCACCTGGCTGCCCCAGATATTCTTCTATGAGCCACATCACACCCCAGAGGTGTTTAAAATATAACACAGAGAAAAAAAAGCCCATGAATAAGAACTCAAAATCCTGGTTTTTCTACTATCTAACTGTGACCTTGGGGCAATTCATATCTCTGAGCCTTCATTTTCTCTTTTGTAAAATGTAGAGGTCCTTTCAGATCTAAGATTCTAGGCCAGCCCTGCCCAATGAATAGGACTTTCTTCCTATCTCTTTCTTGATCCTACCACATTTCCTACAACCACTCGCAGTAAAACCATAGCATTCTGTAGGTTTAGACTCCTTTCTGGCCAGTGAACCCAATTGTTGGACCTAGTTTCCTTCACATTCTGATGCAGCCTTTAAAACCCCTTATTTCTCAGATGACAGCCACCCTGACCGTCACCTCTGATCTGGTGAAATATGTGATCCCATGAGAGAGGATATGAAAAGGTACTTTTCAGAACCTGATTGGAGGTGGTGGTGGTGGTGGTGGTGGTGGTGGTGTGTGTGTGTGTGTGTGTGTGTGTGTGTGTACGCGTGTGTTCCTCCCATTCCTATCTTTAATTCGGATCTAATTCTGACTTCATAGCTGTTCTGTGAAATCAAATTAGGTGGTGTAAGGAGCCTGGGAACCCCTTCAAGCATGATAAACTTTTGATTGCTTCCCCAAAGCTCTAATGAATCTGCGTAGACTTCGAGTAATAAAGGATTGTGTGGAGGGATTTTTCCTCCTCTGCATTTTTTTCCTTCTTCAAAAAAAAAATTGGAAATAAAAGAGGTCTTGAATGTAATAGGTACATAGTTTGCCACCTGTGCAGGTGTTAGGTGGGCAATCCAAACAGCACAGCAGGATTCTTAATCAGATATAGCTAATGCTGCTGCTTGGTACCCTGGCTAAAGAAGGTGGAGGGAAAGGCGGGGCTACCAGCTCAAAAAGACGTCCTATAGACAAGGGACTAGGCGAGGAGAAAATGGCCATCGTTCATTCATATTAGCTCGGTTTATATCTTAAGAGTGAAAAAGCACTTTCTACACCATAACCCTGTAAGTTAGATAACGGGATAGAGCACTAGAGTTGGAGTCAGAAGATCTGAGTTCAAATCCAGCTTCAGAAATTTACTAGTTGTGTGACCTGGGAAGTCACTTAACCTCTATTTGCCTCAGTTTCATCATCTGTAAAAGGGGGATAATAATAGCCCCTCTACCTCATCAAATGATCAAATGAGGTGTTTGCAAACCATCGGGTACATAGCAGATACTGTGTAAATGGTAGCTAGTCTTATGCTCATTTTATAGACCAGGAAAGGGCGGGTAGGTGAAGTAGAAACAGCACTGGGCTTGGAATCAGGACGACTCATCTTTATGAGCTCAAATCTCAGACACTTATGAGCACCATAGAATTGACACTTTTGAACTGTGGTGCTGGAGGAGACTTTTGAAAATCCCTTGGATAGCAAGGAGATCAAATCAGTCAATACTTAAAGAAATTAATGCAGGCTATTCACTGGAAGGTCAAATACTGAAGCTGAAGCTTAAATGCTTTGGCCGCATGATGGGATGACAGGACTCATTGGAAAAGACCCTGATGCTGGGAAAGATTGAAGGCAAAAAGAAAAGGGAGTGGCAGAGAATGAGATGGATAGATGATATCATGTAAGCAATGAACATGACCTTGGAGAGGCTTTGGGAGATAGCATGGAATAGAAGGACCTGGCATGCTGTGGTCTGTGGGGTCACAGAGAGTCAGACACAGCTCAAAACAATAGGTGAGGAAACAGAAACTGTTAGAGATAGATCCATTTGACAGATGATAAAACTGAAGCTTACAAAGGTATAGGGACTTGCTCAAAGTTACACAATCGGTAACTCAGATGGGAGTTGGCATTTGGATCCAGGTTTTCTGACTTCAGAACTGATACTCTTTCCACTATACTGAGTAACACCAGGAGACATTCCTTGAGTTCAGGGCACTCTGCTGGGGACTGGGACTTAAAAGAAGTATAAGACATAATTCCTTCCCTCAAGGAAGCTGCTCTGTACAGGAGTAAAATCTCTGGGAATTGGAGTCAGAAAAAAATAATAGGTTCTGCACCATATTAACTATGTCATCCTATCTAAGCCTCAGTGTTCTTATCTGTAAAATGAACATGATAACAGTACCAGTTCTTATCTAAATCATTTCTTCTCTTATCTACCTATTTTAAAGCCTCATTATGAGCCTGAGGTAAGACAATGCAGGCAAAACACTCTGTAACCATATATGCATAGGTCTATGTTGTTTTTTATCGGTAAGAAGCTCACAATCAGGTTGCCTAGGTGATTCAAGATTAATGAGGACTTAGGATATGTGGTTGCTCTAGGAGTTTTCCTCTTAAGCAGCATTGCCAAGGTCTAGAGCGATGGGCTCAGCCTTGAAACCTGCCGTGTGGATGGTCTACATTGTACATAATCGCAGGAGGAGGCGGGTTTGGGAGAGAGTTTTGTTTTGATTTATGTGTGGTTAGGGAATCCAATCACGTTTTGATTTGCTTTTCAATTAGAAATACCACATTTGAAATCTCGTGGAGAGAAGCCATTTCTTCTCTTAACAAAACTGAGGGCTGGGGGCGGGGAGGGCAGAACACACGAACCCCACCTCAGGTGGGACTTTAAATCTTACATTTGGCAGCTTGAAAAGGAGACGCGGGGGAACTGGAGAGTAAGGATTTGGTCTGTGGGAGGCAACTCCTGCCTCTTTAAGGAATAGAAATTAAACCTAATTAGCATAGACTGGCTACAATTAGCATAGAAGTCCCAGTTCTGGGATTTGGAGAAAGGAAAAGGACCAAGCTGAAACTTAATGGGGTTTTGTTAGACAAAATTAGCTTCCACAGAACAGCCATAAAAATATCTAAATTATGAGAAACTCTTGCCATTTACCATTAACATAGCGGGACATGCTAATATTTAGTGGCGTCGTGTCTTGAAAATTAACTGCGGCGTAGGAAAGCCCAGGGGGATGTAAACGGGAACAATCAGCACATGTCCACTCGCCTCCGTGTTATCCAATGACTCTTCACTAAATGCTTTACAACAGCTTAAGTTCTGTTCTATCACACTTTGCCCCGGCTGACTTTGGGGAATGAATGATTACAGAAAGCTAAAAGAACATCTCCGTGAGTCATAGCTGAAAGACTGACGGTTTTCGGAAGAGTGTTTGGTTTATCTAAGTGATACCCAACTTTGAGCTCGCGGTCGATATATCCAAAGCTACCTCCATCTTGTCATGCTTCAGGGGCAAGCCTAGTGGATTTTGGGGGTAGAGGACCTGCTTCATCTTTTTTTTTTTTTTGGCTTCTGCTGTTTACTATTTGTGTGAAAAGAGGCAAGGGTTGGTGTAAATGAGCTTCTGGCTCAGAATCTGACTCTCCACATTTGTCCTCTCCATCTAGAAGTCAGAACTCTTACTGAAAACTCATTCTTACAGAAAACATCTTCCATTCTATTTTTAGATGTATAGAGTTTAGACGTAAAATAAGCTTAATGGAACCCTACTTTAAAGGGCAGCTAGGTGATACAGTGGATGGAGCGCTGGGCTTACAATCAAGAAGATTCACCTTCCTGAGTTCAAATCTGACCTCAGACACTTTCTAGCTGTATGACCCTGGGCAAGTCACTTAACCCTGTTGGCCTCAGTTTCTTCATTTGTAAAATGAACTGGAGAAGGAAATGACAAACCAATTTGGCATCTTTGCCAAGAAAACCCCAAATGGAGTCACAAAGAGTTGGATGTGATTCAAAAACCATCACCCTGATTTTCTATCTAGAAAATCCTACCTTTCTTTTGCTGAATAAGGGTCCATAATCTGGCCTTACCTATTCCAACCTCTTCTCAGACACAGACTCTCTGTCCCACTTGGCATATCTACTGTCTGTTCCCCATGTATGCTAAGCTCATTCTTCTGCTTTTATATTAATGTTCTCTGTACTTCTCTTCTCCCAATCAAAGCTTTCTCATTCTTCAAGGTTCATTTCTCTCAGTAAGCCTTCCCCTACTACTATAGAATACATTAGTCTCTTCTTCCTCAACTCCTATAGCACTTAAAATCTGTATTCCTACTTATTACGGTATAATCTTTGTAGCATTGTGGAGTAAAGGGTTTAGGGCAACTAGGTGGCACAATGGATAGAGTGCTGGGTCTAAAGTCAAGAAGACCCATCTTCCTGAGTTCAAAATCTTGCTTCAGACACCTGGGCAAGTCACTTAACCCTGTTTGTCTCAATTTCCTCATCTGTAAAATGAACTGGAGAAGGAAATGGCACATCACTCCAGTATCTTTGCCAAGAAAACCTCAAATGGGGTTAGGAAGAGTTGGACACAAGAAAAATGATTCAAGAACATGTGCAAGAATAGCAGAATTGTGTTGTTTGGCCCTCTAGGTCAGAGCGAGGAGCCACAGGTGCAAGTTCCAGAGAAATAGATTTAAGCTTCGCAAGAAGAAAAACTTTCTAACAAGTGAAGTTCTGTTGTAGTGACCTATGTCACTTTGGGAGTCTGAGCAAAGACTGGATGGGACAGTCCTGGACTGGTCTGGAACAATTTACAGGGTGTCTTGTTCAGATACAAGTTGGCTCACATGGTTCCTTCCAACTACAGGAGCTTCTGAGGTTCCTTCCAACCTGTGATTATATAGAAAAGATTCCCATTCTTGGCCTTGATTGTTCAGGTCCTATTTGACTCTTTCCTCTGACACTGGTCAATCCATTTTCCTGTTTGTTTCTTGAATCAGATAAGATCTACTCTTAGAGTTAACCACTGAAACCAGAAGAGTGCCATCTCTGATTCTCTTTTCTTCACATATGACTATGTAGCCAAGACATGCTGAACGAATGGTTTTGTCCACTCCTTACCCTCTCCTTTTATTCTTTGAAATTCAAAAACAGGGACCTCACAGGAAAGTAATGCTTGGGTTCCAGGCCTTGCTGCTAGAGAAAATGCTAGGCTGTTTATAGGGGCCTTCTATTGCTTCTGATCGCTAAGGATCATAGATCAAAGGAACATGGGACCATAGCATTAAGCTCTAGAAAGAATTAAACTGTGTTTTTCATTGAGGACTATTTTTGATGATGTGAGAAGTCATTGTATCATAAGCAGGGCTAGGAAGGTGAACTCATCAATCATTAAATCAATCATCAGCATGCACTCATGAAATGCCTACTATGTGGCGCCTGCGCACGCGCCTGCGCACGCGCACACACGCACTGAGGATACAGATATGGAAAGGGGTTCATTTTTGCCCTCAAAGATCTGACATTCTATTGGGGAAGATAATATGTGCACAGATAAGTATTTTAAAAATGCATTCAAAATAAATACAAAGTCACTTGAGGGAGACACTAGCAACTGAAAGCTTAAAAATGTTTATGTACATGTGTGTATATGTTTTTATACGTACACATTTTCCAGTTGTGTCTGACTCCTTATGACCCCTTTTGGGCTTTTCTTGGCAAAGATACTGGAGTGGTTTGCCATTTACTTCACCATCTCATTTTACAAATGAGGAAACTGAGGCCAATAGGGTTAAGTGACTTGCCCAGGGTCACACAGTTAGCAAGTGTGATTTCGTAAGGCCAGATTTGAACTCAGGAAGATGAGTTTTCCTGACTCTGGACCTGGCACTCTATCCACTACATATCATACTACATGTATGGTTTAGTGGTCCCTTTTCTATGTGTTTTTGATATTACTGCTCTGTATCACCAGATCTCCAGATCATGTGGGATTTAATCCACTCAGCTTTGTCAGTCAGTTTTCCAATCAGCTGCCAAATCCTATTTTTTTCTACCTTCATAACATCTCTCAAATATGTACCTTTCTTTCTTCTAACACAGCCACCATGTTGATCCAGGACCTTATCACCTTATAATTAGATTATTGCAATAGTCTATTGGTTAGTCTGCTTGCCCCAAGTTGTTCCCCACTCTAGTCCATTCTCCACTCACTTGTCAAAGTGATCTTTCTAAAGCACAGGACTGACCACACACACACACACACACACACACACACACACACACACACACACACACACACCCCATTCATTCAGTCTACTCTACTGGGTCTGTATTGCCATGAGGACCATGTAAAATGCTTTGTTTGACTTTAAAAGTCCTTCATAATATAGCCCCTTCCTAATTTTACAATCTTCTTAAACCTTCCTTTCTTCCACATGCTCTGGGATCCACTGATACTAGCCTTCTTGCAGTTCCTCACACACTGGCTGTCCCCTATTCTTGGCTCTCTCTCTCCCTCCTCATCTCCGCCTCCTGGCTTCCCTGGCTTCTTTTCAAGCCTCAGAAAAAGTCTACTGAAAGAAACCTTTCCCATTCCCCCTTAAGTGTTCTCCCTCTTAGATTATCTCCAATTTACCAGTGCCTTCCCTCTGAGATTATCTCCAATTTACCCTAAAAATATCCTATGTAATTTGCATGTTGTTTCTCTCTTTAGACTAAGTTCCTTGAGAACAGGAACTGATTTTTTTTGCTTTTCTTTGTATCTCCGGGGCTTAGCACAGTACCTGGTTCATAGCAGGGGCTTATAAATACTTGTTGACTTAGTTTCAACTCCTGTCCTGGGGCCTTAACCCTCCTAATTGTTCAATGAATGAGAGAAAACTCACATGTTTCACTCTTTCTAGCCATCCCCAGCCATGGCCCTCCTCTATAGTCATTTTCTTCATATCTTCCCTGACATTGCATACACCACCCACTTCCCTTCCATCTCTGGCTCTAAGAACCATAATCAAATCAAAATTACCATTGCTTTTTGAAAGGGCATGCCTGTCAATTTCCCTCTGGCTCCACTCTAATGCCCTGTGATTTCCTAGACCAACACACACTTCCTTTTGAAACCACTTCTCTATCTCTCTATAGCTATAGTCTTCTTTGAAATGTAAACTTAAGTGTGGGGACCATCTCACTTTTGCATTCTCAACTTTAGTATAATGCTCGTTGCTTGCCTGATGCTTAATAATCCATGATTCATTCATTCACATCTGTCTCTGTCACTTCTGTCCTTAAAGACTCTCCTTCATTGGCTACTTATTTTTTTTATTTTACTGTTTAAATTTTATCTGAAGCTGTGATTGCATCCGCATGAGGGAAATCCTGATGCAGAAACAGCCCTTTTTCCCAGGTTGAAATTCTCTCCATTGATATATATATATCAGTAACTTATTTGGTACTTAAAGAATGAACATGAATTACCAATCAATTTTTAATGATAATTGTAGTAGAAGCAAAGGAGACTATGGTCCTTGGAACATGAGGTCAAAAAGGAGGGAGAAACCAGGGTATAGAGATGAAAGAGATTCCAGGATCCCAGAAGCCAGCCATCACTTCTGATGAGACCTTTACCAGGGTAGAGAGCTGACACAAGGTATTGCTGCCACAGGAAGAAATGGGCCATCTGGTAGCTACTAATTATTCTTACTAACTAGCTGCTAAACTCAATAGTTCAGTTTCTGAAGAAGTACAAGTGTTGTCAATGTCCTTCTGAATTTCTCATGCACTAAGGCAAAGCCCAAGTCGCCCCATCCTAGTTAGAGTTTTGTTATTTTAACATTTTGTCATTAACCATATGTGTTCTTGTCATATATAAAATGTGAGCTCCCTGAAGGCAAGGAGCTGTTGTTGTTTTTTTTTTCATTTTTGTAACCCTATAGCTTTGCACATAGTAGGTGTATAATAAATGTTGAATTAAATTGAATGTTGCACAGGTATGTATGGTGTACGGCTACATCTGTGAGAAGAGAAAACAGCTGCACCAATATCAATTTTTAGACTTGGGGATAAGAATTTTGTCACCTTTTGTGTCTCTGTCATTTAGTATGTTTGTGTCGTGCGGTTAGGGTGCGTGAGTCTGAATCATTGGCTGTGTGCAGTCTTGATGAGAGTCCATTTTACATATTCTCAATTTAATCTAAAGTAGGTACTAATTGATTACTGCTGAATGTCGGCACGCTCTGATTATCTGTTCAAGATGCTGCAGAGGAAATAAAAAAGAGAAGGATTTCATTTGTGGGTAGGAGTTTATATTCTGAAAGCAATGGAGAGAATCTGTGTTTCTATAAACCTCCCACCACACCCCCCAAAGTCCAGTGAATTTATCCCACAGACAAACACAAAAATTAGCAAATCAATATATGCCAGAGCTAAGAGAGAGACCAGTCACCTGTTTCAGGTTGAGCCTCATAGGGTGGTTGGGGTCACCAAAGACCCAGGCTCTAGTCTTTAGCTTTTGCAGGTTCAAAAATCCCAATTTCATCAGTTTGCACAAGGGTGATTAGGCTCTGGGAAATTGATTCATGTTAACAGACTCCCACGAGACTGATTCTTGCACCCGAAACACGTGTCGGGCAGGATAACTGGTAGCAAGCATTTACTGAGGGCATTCCCCCTGTTGGGTAAGTATATTCAGAATATCAAAGTACAGATCAGAAAGTCGCTTGGTTAGCCCAGAATTAGAAGAAAGGGAGGTGGATATTCTTCAGGGATATTTCCATCAAGCCATGTAGTGAAATGAATTGCCCTTCTCTACTCCAGGGATATTTCTGTCTAGATAACCTGTAGAAGTCATTAAAATCAGGGCACCCTTTTCCCTGGGGCAATGCTGGAGACAGTCATTTTTTCTTTTTTACTCCTTGACTCTCATTTTTTTAGACTTTATACAAACCAGTAGCTTCCCATTTTTGTTATTGTTTTACAGTATTACCTTTTACATATTTCAATTAATTTGACCATCTTGTAGCAAGTCTCCACGAGTTTTCTTGGTGAGATTTTGAAATATCTCCTAGTCCATTGATAAGCTCTGAGAAGCATCTCAGTGCGTTAGTTCACAAACTATCTCTTACACCAGGTCCCTGCCGCAGATGGCTAATCTAATCCATTTTATGCTGATTCTCATTAGCTTTTGTTTCTGATGATGGCTTTTTGTGACCTTGTCCCTTAATTCTGGGGGTGTTCCCAGTATGAAGCTTGCAATCCTCATGCACTAACTAATCCATCTAGTCTGATGGGTCCTTTTTAGTAACCAATGCAATTTAGTTGTCCAAATGACTCCGCTGCCATTTGCTTCTCTTTATATCGTGTAGACACATCTCTCTGGCTGAAGGGCCCATACACAACATGTGTGAATGCACAACTCTTTCTCTATCTCCTCTTACACAACAGACACACACACACACACAGCTACAAAGGGGTTTAATCAAAGAAAGCAAGAATGTAACAATACATTGAAACCCTGCCTTTCATGCAAGACATACAGTGGAGCGAGCTGTCACACATTAAACCAGGAGAGAAACATGAACACACAAGAATGGAAAGGATGAGAAAAAGCAGTCAAAGTCACTAGCCAAAAAGAGTTCTACTTGCAGAGCATCAACATCTGAGGCTCAGGGTTGGTGTTCTGATCTGATTATTTTCTTGTTCATCCATCAGGCAAATTGTTATTGTGAAAGGTGATGAAACCTAGTGAGGAACGTTTAGAGGATCAAAAGAACTAGTGACCTCTACATGTACAACAATGGATATCTTTTCCTCTTCTGTTCACTTGTCTATTTTTCTTATTGTAATAGGTGCACAGGGCTGGGTTCAAGCAATGCATTTATGTTTCTCACATTCCCATAACTGAATAAAGTTTTATCACAAGACAGAAATTGGACTACACCCATAATTGAATAGGAAAGGAACTGAGCTAGATCCAGAAGTGAATCACAAGATGAAGTCAGTGTGGTTCACTCAATTTCCACAATTCCCACCCTATACAATATGGTTCCCTTTGGGGTCAGCATCTCAAGAGCACTAGATATTTCCTAGGGGAGCAAGGATGTTAGGTCTTAGAGGTCCCACCTAAATAATTATAGGCAACTAGGAAATAGGCTTCATTTGGTCAGAGGAGGAAAGGAAGTTGCCTCTTATAAGGGTTAGTCTCAACCTAGGTTTGTCTGTTTTCTAAATCAGTAGCCCTGAAGCACTTCCTCTTTGTATTTTATCTGTTCAAGTCCAAGAAACTCTGAACACCAACTCTATCTTTCTGCACATAATCACTTAAACAGGAACTTTGATTCAGTCCAACTATAAATCCCACACCTCCTCATTCCCCAGTCTTCCATATTGCTATTTAGTCTTAATATGCTGTGAATCAAGAAGCTTGTCTGCCCACTAAATGAGTGTGCTTGACATGAATTATGGGTATAGAAACTGGTGAGAAGAAAACCATGTTTGATGGAAACCCATTCAATCTGAAAAACAGGATTTTTTTTTTTGCGTTATCTCTTTGAATCTTCTTCGTTTATGGACTTGAGTGGACTCCCTTGGGCAGCTCACTCAAGCCTGGACATTTTGTTACTTTGGTTAAGAAGCAAAACTGTTCTGTTATCCAAGTGGATGGCATCATTATGTTACAGCCACAGTGAAGAGAGCAAGGAAACCATGCACATGTTCTAATGTTATTTGTCACTGGGTGAGTTAAAATGTGTGGAATGTCCGCCCATATTGGAACCTGGACTTAATTTGCCTGGACTTAGTTAGCACTGTTTGTATTCTCTGATTTTGTGTGAGTTCAGAGTATCATGGACATCTAAGAGATAGAAGGAGCATCACAGATCCAATCCAATTGATCATTTTACAGACGAAGAAACTGAAGTAACTATCTCTTGTTTTTGTGATATTTCTTTATTATACTCCTTAGATTATCTTTGTGCATGTGTATATTTGTGTGCATGCCTGTATGTGTTTTGGCTGCCCAAGTAGAGTACTAAGTTTCCTGAAACTCAACCTGAGAGAGCTGGACTGGAGAAGACTCCTTCCAGCTCAAAATCTGAATATATATAATATATATACACATGTATATATACACACCTACACACACAAATATGTGTGCATGTGTATATGTATATACATTATCTGTGTTACATATATTATACAACACATTGTGTGTGTTATATATGTGATATGTATGTACCTACACATACACACATATGTATATGTAAGTCCTACTCTGTCATCATCAACTAGAAGTCAGAGACTGTACATTTTTCTTTCCTTGGATTATAGCCTCTCTCCCTTTTTCTTCCTGCCTGCCCTCAATACCTATACAGACTTTGACTGCGGTGGGTGTTTAGTAGATGGTACTAATTGTATAGAAGAACCAAAGTTGAAGTTGTCCTGCTTGACAGCTCCCCCCTCCCCATTAACATTTGCTGTATTTGACAGTAATTTTGAAATGATGACATTTAAACAAAGATTGGTTGTTGGAGGACTTAACCTCTAAGTGATTTCTTTCAGAAGAGAGGTATTTCCCACGTGGTTTTAACTGATTTTGCTCCATGATGAGATTCCAAGGTAAGAGTAACATGAAGAGCAAAAGTCATTTTGCAATAGATAGGTGATCAAGGCACATGAACGGTTTTCAAAGGAAGAAATGATAGTATTTTTAAAGTGCTCTAATACATGAATAAGAGAAATATGAATTAGAAGAAATGTAAGACATCACCTCAGACCCACTGATTTGTTTAAGACAATAAAGAACAGAAATCATCAATATGAAAAGATAGACACATCATTCAATCAAATACCAAGCACTTACTGAGTATCTACTTTATGCTAGGCATTGTGCTGGTGATCCAAAGACAAAGAATTCCTACTCCCGTGAAGTTTGTGTTACTATGATGGAGGAAACAGTAAGTACATATGTAAAAAAAAAATATATATATATATATATATATATGTATATATATACATATATATATGCGTGTGTGTATACATATACATATATATAGCATATTGGATATAAAATGTGTGTGTGTGTGTGTGTGTGTGTGTGCACGCAAAGTAGTTTGGAAAAGATGGGTTCTGGCAGTTGGAGAGATCACAAAGGCTTCAATCAATCACTCAATCAACATTGATTAAACACCTACCATGTGACTACTGTGTAATGCCACTGCTATACCAAGTGCCAGCTTCATTAGAAGAAGATGCTTGAGGTACATCTTAGAAGAAGGGAGGGACTCTCTGAGCTAGAGGCAAGGAGAGAGGCAATGGAGGACTGCCGATGGAAAAGCACAGAGACGGGAAGCAGGACTCGTGAGTTAGCACCCTACAAGGGAGCTGTTGCTTTGGGTCCTGGAGATAACTCTGGGTCTGCACTCTGAATGCTATAGCTAACAAGTCTCTAATTGTGTCCTTCCATTAAAATCATGCTGGTAGACAAAGACATTTACTAAGATATTCTAGTGGGAAAAGTTGCTACGAAACATCCCTTCAGTAAGCCTGAAGTCAGGAGTGTGCTATCTAGGCTTAAGAAAGTGATGGAGTAAATGTATAATAAAAATTAAATATGAAAACATGTCTTGCTTTGCTGAATAATTTACTAGCATACCCTGCCTGAGGCACATCCTCCCACAATACACATAATATTTAGAGGAGGAAGTACAATGGTCAAATAAACTTGTACAGGGGGCGGGGCCAAGATGGCATCATAAAAGCAGGAAAATGCCACAGCTCCCACATAGCTACCTCAAATACCCATAAAATAAGACTCTAAACAAATTTTGGGGCTCCAAAACTCAGAAAAATACAGAAAAATACATCTCCCAGTGAAGGCAGCTTGGCAGGAAGGGCTCACTGCAGCACGCTGGGAACCAAAATCAGACCAACATGAAACTGTGGCTTGGCCCCAGGGCAGCCAGGACAAGCTGCATCTGGAGCCTTTAGGAGAGTGGATCAATGGCAGGTGTGGCAGTTTCCAGAACTGTCAAGCCATAAGAAACAAGGACAAAGTGAAAGGTCAGTGGAATTCAGCTAAATTTGGGGTAGAAAAGCAGTCTGGCTGAACTGCCTCCAGGGCAAAGAAGAGGCAGAAGCAGCAGCCCCGCTGCCACCTCCACATGGCTGCTTCAGAGCTCCTGGCCTGCAGACTGCAGCGGGGCCAAGCAATCATTCAGAAGCTAAGTCCTCTTGTATTGAGTGGCCTGGATTTGGATTGTGGTCTTGGGTGGTGGTCTTGGGGTGCGTTTTCAGTGAGTCAAAGCTGGTAGTGGCTGTAGAGGCAGTTGAGAAAACCCTAGTGATTTGGGACAGAGCTTTCCCCTCTGGAAGCAGAGTTCCACAGAGCTAAAAACTCAGGTAATTGACTGGCAACATGAACAGGCAAAGGAAACAAAGTAAGAACATCAATCAAACTCAAGATTCCTTCTTGGGGGACAAAAAGGATCAAAGCATGGAATGGGAGGAAGACAACACAGTCAGAACTCCTGCACCAAAAGCTTCCAGCAAGAAACATGAAGACTTCCTACAAGCCACAGAGCAGCTTAAGAAGGATTTTGAAAACCAAGTGGAAGAAAAATTGGGAAGAGAAATGAGAATGATGCAAGAAAATCATGAAAAGAGAGTCAACAACCTGACCGAAGAAAATAACACCTTAAAAAATAGGTTGGTTAACTCAAATGGCAAAAGAGGCCCAAAAAGCCAACGAGGAGAAGAATGCCTTAAAAAGTCGAATTTGCCAGATGGAAAAAGAATCTCAAAAGCTCACTGAGGAGAATAATTCTTTCAGAATTAGAGTGGAGCAAATGGAAGCAAATGACTTTATGAGAAATCAAGATACTATTAAACAGATCCAAACAAATGAAAAAATAGAGGGCAATGTGAAATATCTCCTTGAAAAAACCACTGACTTGGAAAATAGATCCAGGAGAGACAATTAAAAAATTATTGGACTAGCTGAAAGC
>CM053580.1:165660481-165688984 GCA_028627135.1 Pseudochirops cupreus | reverse complement strand
TTTTTTTTTTGTTTTGTTATTACTATAACTAGTTCCTTCCCAAACACCAGCCTCCGTTTCCCATCAAAATTAGCATTGACAATCAAAACAAATCCCTGCATGGACAACATCAGGCTCTTCTGTATGTCTAGCTATCTGTTGAATATCTTCACCTGCCATTATCTCAAATTTAGCATATCCAAATGAGAATTAATCATTTTCCCCACTACACTTTCCTTTTGCCAAATTTTCTATTTCTACTGAAGCTGACATCATCTTCTCAGGCATCCAGGCTTAAAACTTAACACTTCCAACTCTTTCAACTTCTTGTTACTCATATGGCTAATATCTTACTTTACATTTTCATCTCCTACCACACAAGTTATTGTAACAGAAGCATTGAAAGTTGATTGGCTCAGAGTGACCCATTGTTCCCAAACTTGCTTGTCAATCAGTGTTGGGGGGAGGTGTCTTATTAACTGATATTTACCACATATGAAGTCATCCCCCTCCCTTTTTGTATCTGGAAATTGTCATGTACCTTGGGAAGGAACAGAGATGCACTGGCCTGAGCCCTTTTACTGACCTAGACTCAAAGTCATCAATAAAAGTTAGTCCCATCTTGAAGCCATTGCTGATCACCAGTGATCAGTTGGTCAAGTTAACATGCTGCTACCTTGACAGACTTTAATAAACTCTTCAAATTCTCTTTGTCTTGAGTTTTGCCTCCTTAGTCACAACAGAAGCCTGAACAAAGAATTTTCCTTTTAACAACATCCTGATTGGTGTCCTTTTCAATCTCTCCTTGCTGCAATTCATTGCTTACAACACTCTCAAAATAATCTTCTGAAAGCCCACAAGTCTGACCTTGTTACTGCCTTCCTCAAAAACCTTCAGTTGCTCACTATAACCTCTACAAAGGTTCTCAACCTTCCTAATGCCGTGACCCTTTAATACTCGTATGTGGGTGTATCGGCATGTAGGTGGACCCACCTGGAGATGGATAGAGGAGTGGTGTCTCTGTTCCTAAGACCACTGGAAATATGTGTTTTCTAATGGTCTTAGGTGACCCCTGTGAAAGGGTTGTTCGACCCCCAAAGGGGTCGCGACCCACAGATTGAGAACCGCTGCTCTAGGACAAAACATGAGCTTCATGAAAGGTTACAATTTGCTTCCAACCTGCATCTCTAACCTTATTTCTTAGTATTTCCCTTTACACAATCTACATTTTAGGTAAACTGCACTATCAACCATTTTTCATATTTGATATGCCATCTCCTATCTCTGCATTCACACAAGCCAGTAGCACCCTCTCTCTCCTCTGTAGCCCTCTACTCCTCCACACACTCACACACAACACCTATAATATAGTCCCTTCTCAACTCTGCCAACCATCATCCCTATCATCCTTCCCATTTCAGTTTAGGGACCATCTCCTCAGTGAAGCCTTTCTTCATTGCATCCCCATCCCAAGAGAGTTTCTCTCTCTTCTCACATTACTTTGTATTTATTCATCGATGTTTTCCACACATCCCTTCAGTAGAATATAATCTCCCTGAGGTAAGATATTGCTGTCTTTCTCTCCTCAAGTCTGTAACAGTGCCTAGCATTTTCCCAGGTTTTCCTAGTTCTAGAAACTACTTTCAGTTCAGGCTAGGAACAGCCCTCTGTTCTGGCTGTCTCTGCCTTTTGTGTACTTAATATATGTTTGTTTAATTGAATTGGGTGTCCCAGAATATTGGAGCTAATTGTTTTTTAATTGTGTTATGTGTGAATATCTTGAGTGCCCAAATAGTTCCTTCTTGGCAGAGGCTTTGTTTACTATTATTTCTTTCATTTCCCACCTCCACACCCCTACACAGTGTCTAGCATAGGGCTGGGTAAGTGAGTAACTGACAGTAATCAATTTATTAATGTAATCAGCTTCTGAAATGACTAGGACTAATTAACCCTTTGGTGGATTACTTAGATCTTCACTGTCTAATATGATGATGATGATGGTGGTGGTGGTGGTGGTGACGGTGATGATGATGGTAATGGTGGTGGTGGTGGTGGTGATGATGATGGTGATGATGATGATGATAGCAACTAGTATTTAGTACCTATTATATGTCAGTGACTGTTCTAGGTGTTTTACAAACACTGTCTCATTTGAGCCTCACCACAACCCTAGGAGGTAGGTGCTATTATTTTCACCATTTTACATTTGAGGAAACAGAGGTTAAAAAACCTGCCCAAGGTCACACAGCTAGTAGATGTCTGAGGCTGGGTTTGAATTCAGGTCTTCCCAGCTACAAAGAGTCACCAAATCCAACCTTCTACAGGAAGTCTTCCCCAGCCCCCCTTAGTTCCAGTGCCTTTCACCTATTAATTCCCTCTGTATAGCTTGCTTTGTATGTATCTGCTTGCATGTTGCCTCCCTCATTAGACTGTAAGCTCTTTGAAGTCAGAGAATGTCTTTTCCCCCCTTTTTTTATATCCCTAGCCCAGTGCCTGGCACATAGTAGGCACTTATAAATATTTCTTGAATGAATGAGAGGTTAAATGACGTGCCCAGGGTCATGACCATGAATTCAAGTATTCCTGACTCTTTGGCCACTCTGTCCACCTGCCTTTCGAGAGAACCAAGAGAAATAGATCCCAAACCCAGCTTGGCCACCTGCTAGATGCACATATTCCTGGTAAATCACCTCATTTCTCTGCACCTCCGCTTTTTCAGCCGTAAAATCAAGATACTTACCCCTCAACAGGCTACCTGACCTGGTTGTTATGAGGAAAGCATTTTGTAAGTGATACAGTGGTACATGGAAGTGAATTGTTGTTATTGTTGTAAGTAATAATAGTTGCATTAGAGATAGTTCTCTGCTACAGATGGGTGGCACAGGAGACAGAGAACTGACCTGGAATCAGGAAGGCTTGAGTTCAAATCCATCCTCAAACACTTGCTAGCTGTGTGACCCTGGGTAAGTCATTTAACCTCTGCCTCAGTTTCCTCAGCTGGAAAATGGGAATCTACCTCACAGGGTTGTTGGGAAGATCAAATAAGATAACATTCATAAAATGCTTAGCACAATGCCTGGCACATGGTAAATGCTATATAAATGTGAACATTGGAAAGTGGTAGTGGTGTAGTCTGACTCTTCATGACCCCACTTGGGGTTTTCTTGGCAAAGATACTGGAGTGGTATGCTATTTCTTTCTCCAGCTCATTTTACAGATGAGGAAACTGAGGCAAAAAGGGTAGAGTGACTTGTCCAGGGTCTACAGCGAGTAAGTGTCTGAGGTCAGATTTGAACTCATGAAGAGGAGCCTTCCTAACTCCAGGCCTGTTACTCTATACAGCAGCAACAGCCGCAGCAGCAGCAGCAGCAGTAGTAGCTGTTTCTCATAGATAATAGAGAGTTGATTACATTTAGAGTGCATAAGTTATACGCCAAAAGGTCATTTTTTAAAACCCTGTGTTAGGGGGCAGTTGAGTGGCATAATAGAGCACCAGCCCTGGGATCAAGAGGACCTGAATTCAAATCCAGCCTCAAACATTTACTAACTGTGTGACCCTGGGCAAATCATTTAACCCCTATTACCTCCAAAAAATAAAAAAAATACCCTCCCAAGTGTCAGGACTAGGCTATATAGGAAGGAGCCAACTCACAGGCAACCCAGCAAGTAGCTGAGAAAGAAGAGACTTGGGAGGAGTAAACAGAAAGTTCAAGAGATAATTGAGAAGAGGAATTAAAAGAAAGGAAAAAAAGAGGCTGAAGTTCACTGACTATGTTAAGAAGAATAAAGCTCCCAAGTCTCCTTCATTAGCAAACCTGTCCCCTGAAGCGTATTTGTAAACCTGGAGTCATCCTGACCTCTTATGTCTCCTTCCCACTTCCTAGCCCTCTTTCCAATAATTGCCACCATCTCTGGCATCTGTCACACTCTCTCCATTTGCATGGCCACCATGCTAGCTCCTGCCCTCATCTTCTCTCATCTCCTGATTGCTTTCTCTGCTTCTGATCTCTCATCTATCCATCTGTCTCCACCCAGCTGCCAAAGCACAGATCTGAACACCATCACTCCTGACTGAAAACTTTCAGGGGCTCCCTATTACCTTGAGGACAAAATGCCAATTAGCCTGGCATTGAAGGCCCTGCACAAACTGGCTCCCTCCTGACTTCTCAGCGTTATTTCATTCTATGCCCCTTCTCAGAGTCTGCATTCTGGTCAAACAACTTTTAGTCATTCCTTTGATCCGATGTTCCATAATCAATCGCATTGCCTTTATTCAAGTTGCACCCCATGTCTGGATTTCATTGCCTTCTTCATCTCTACTTTTTGAAGTTGTCCTTCAAGGCTTAGGAATCACTTTTTCT
Organism: Pseudochirops cupreus; assembly: GCA_028627135.1. Taxonomy (NCBI): domain Eukaryota; kingdom Metazoa; phylum Chordata; class Mammalia; order Diprotodontia; family Pseudocheiridae; genus Pseudochirops; species Pseudochirops cupreus. Next base: position 165,684,644 of record CM053580.1, on the reverse strand, counting down.
GAAAAACCTTTATCACCCCAATTGTTCTAATTGTTGGTATGTTCTCCCTCCTTGGTTTGCTTGTACTTCTTCACTTCACTCCCTTCCTGACTCTCCAGACTTCACCATTATGACTCCAGCTGCCTTCTCACCCTGGGACACCCCTGCAGCCTCCATCCTTCTGTGTCAGTTCCTCCCAGACCCTCCATGTTGAGGAAGTATCCAGGTCAGCACTCCTTTGGTCTTCTTTCCTCACTAAATCTCCCTGTGGGCGGAAATTTTCTTTCTTTTTGCTCATTTTTGAACAGTACTTTGGGGTGGATAGGGTATTCCAGGAGGACTAGCGCCTCTGGTGGGAGGGCTTGCTGAACGCTTTGCAGGGCCACTCATGTACCTGTGGTGTCCACCTGTCCCCCAACTCTTACTTGTGACTCCGTGAAGCTGTAGCATGTACAGAAACTACACGTTGGTAAAACCATCTTAGCAGACGAGATAAACCAGGTGTAGGGAAACCAAGAGACCTCAGACCTGCTGGTGAATTAGGGAAATATCTTCCCCAAGCACATAAAGACTTCCCCCAGTGGAATGGGCAAATAAGAACAATTTATTCTAGCAGCCATGAAGATGGCTGAAGCAAGAGCTGTGAAGAACTTGCAACTTGGTCAGACATTGAAGCCACCAAGGTCATCCACTGCATCCTGAGCTATCATCAGTCATCCTGACTTCTGTCCTGCCCCTGGACTTTGATGACTCTGGAAAAGAGAGTGATGCTGACACTTTGTGCAACTCTTCCTCACTTAAATATGATTCATCTCAAGTCAAGACATCACCCTGTGATGTCACTGGTCCTCTTAAAAAAACAGAGGATCAACAGCAACAGTGCTTAGCATAGTGCCCAGCAATACTAAGCTCTTCATAATTGCTTATTGAGGCTCAGATTCAATCTAGCTGAGGTTCAATATGGCCTACTTGTTAACACAAATGTCACAAATGCTAGGCTCCTTAAGAATCTACCCAATATGGCAAATCTTTAATAAACTTTGTTTTACTTTGGCTGAAAAAAAATTGCTTATTGGCTTAACTTGACTGCTACACTTATATGCCTACCTGTTGTTCCCCCTCTACCATCCCTATCATATATAAAGGAGGTGACTGAGATACAGGATGGTTTTGTTTTTCTCTTTGGTGGCTTTGTGTGGGAGTGGGAAATGAGGAGAGAAGATGGGTATTGAGGAAAGAAGGGGTTTATTATGATTTTCATAGAGTAAGTGACAGGTTCAAGGAAGAATCACTCTAATACAAGAAGAATGAAATAAATGTCTTAAGAAAGGCACATGAAAGTTTGGCGGGGGTTCAGAGATCAGATTTGGTTAGAGGGATCAGAGAAAGATTCACTCAAGTGTTCTATAATTAGTTTCTGCTTAGTGGCTCCTGAGGCATTTATGAAATACTCTGTATATTGAAATTGCTTTTTGTTCCCGGTGTCTGATACAGAGACCTGGAAGGCACCACTAAGAATCTGGAGTTCTTGTATCTGGGCAGGCCCTAGGCAAAAATGTCAAGTCAAGCAAAGTGCGCCTTCATCATTCTTCCCCCCATAGGCACCATCCTCCACAGACACTAACCACCAATATCCTGTTGTCCAAACCTTTCTCTCTCTGGAAAAGTCCCTTGGTGTTCCGCCAGAGTGGTCCAGGGATCCCCATTAAAGCCTGTTCTTGAAGGATTGGCTCCCAATGCTGACCCCTCTCCTACCCAGTACTCCCTGCTGTCATGCCCCTAGCCCCAATACACTGAAATTTTGCTTTCTTCTATCTCATCTCTTACATTATTCTAAGCTAACAACAAGCTTATTTGGTAAATTCACTTGTGCAAATGGGAGACAGCTGGAGGATGCACAAAATTTATTGGTTGTAAATTATTTTGGAGCTCATCTAGCCAACCCCCTTCCTTTTATAACTGAGGTAAATGAGGTCTAGGGAAGGTGACTTGTTCAAGGTCACACAGTAAATAAGCAGAGTGGGAATCCAGTCTCAGTTTCTGTTTCTACTATTTTAACACTACCTATAATCATTCTTCCTCCTTTTCTAGCTAAGATACATCTTTAGCAGGGGTCTTAGAGCTCTCTGCACTTTTCAGTCACCCCATTCATTCAAAGAGGTGATTCAAACGGTATCTATCTCAGGCTGGAGAAATGGTAGGCTGGTGTCAGACCAAACTATTTATGGCACTCTCTATGAATGGGTTCTGAGCCCTAATTTGAGTGTGCCTTCATAAAGAGCTATCACTCCTTCAGTCAACAAACATTTACAAAGCACCTACTAGCTAGGCACTGTGCTAAGTTCTGGGGATACAAAGAGATGTAAAAAACAATCCCCATCCCCAAGGAGCTCTCAGTGTAATAGGGGAGACAACATACAAACAGATATGTTCCAAGTGAGCTATACATAGGTCCAGTAGGACATCATTAGCAGAGGGGAAGGCACTAGAACGAAGAAGGATGAGGGAAGGCTTCTTGTAGAGGGTGGGATTTCAATTGGCACTTAAGAGAAACCAGGAAAGAGACAGAAGTTAAGGAGAAAGAGCATTCCAGGCATGGGGGACAATTAGACAAAAAGCCTGTACTGGAACAGCATTTAAGCCAACATCATTAAATCCAAGATTACTTATCAGGGAATAAAGTGTAAGAAGACTGGGAATGTAGGAGGGGGCTATAAAGGTCATGAAAGGCTTTGAATGCCAAACAGAGTATTTTGTATTTGATCCTGGAGGTGATAGGGAGCCACTGGGGTTTACTGAGGGGAAGGAGGGCAACCTGATCGGACCTTCACTTTAGGAAAATCACTTTGAATGGAGATGGGTTGAAGTGAGGAGAGACTTAAGGCAGGCAGATCCACCAGCAGGATATTACAATATCCCTGGTGTGAGGTGATGAGGGTGGTACTAGAGAAATATCAATGTCAGAGGGGAGAAGGAAGTCTGTGGGCTTTGGACAGCAGCCTTGATAAGAGGGGTAGAAGATACAGAGGTATCCACTAAGACTCTTATGTTATGAGTGAGGGACTGGGAGGATAGTATTGCCTTCTATGGTAACAGGAAAGGGAGAAGGGGAGGGAAGAGAGGGTTTGAAGGGAAAGTTAATGAGTTCTGCTTTGGTCATGTTCGGACACGTTCAGCCAATCCTGACCAGGACTTCTATATTCTTTCTAGATGAAAAGTAATCACTGTTGCCCATCTGACCAAACTCATGTTGACAGTTGACGAAACACATTCCTTTGTTGGTCCTCTGAATAAGACACTACGATGTGTGTGACTTCAGCAGATCTATTCACTTCTCTCATAAATTAAAGGGGTTGGACTTGTACATCTAAGGACTTTTTCTTCCAGTTTCAAATCTAAGATCCTGTGACTTGTCTGAGGTCATACAATGGAAGTGACAAAATATAATAGTAAGTATTGGATCCAGGACTTGAACCATTCCACTGAATTAAACTGTTGTGTTAAAGTGGACTGAAGTGTGGGTAACGATCAGAAACCAACTTCTTCTTGAGAAGATAACAATTGCCCCTGTGGCTCAGAGCCTTTACCCTACCCATCCAGAGTCCTGGTTTATTCGCTGCTGTGCAGGAGGCAGCATAGAATGAGCCCTGGATTTGGAATCAGGGAGACAGGTTCAAATGCAGGCTCTGTTACTAATTCTCTGCATGACCTTGAACATGTCACTGGACTTCTCTGGCCCTTGGTCCCCTCTTCTGTAAAATGAAATGGCTGAACCTAATGGTCTCTTCCTAGAGCAGTGGTTCTCAACCTGCAGGTCGCGACCCCTTTGGGGGCCAAACGACCCTTTCACAGGGGTCGCCTAAAATCATCAGAAAACACATAATTCCAATGGTCTTAGGAACTGAGACACCACTCCTCTATCTGTCTCCAGGTGGGTCTGCCCACATGCATATATGCCCACATATAAGTATTAAAGGGTCGTGGCATTAGGAAGGTTGGGAACCACTGTCCTAGAGCTAAAAGGTTCTACCTCTAAGTAACATTCTCCAGATAGGCAGGTCTTCAGAACCTTTCAATAACAACAACAGCAACAATTTGATCAGGATTGTAGACTAAAACTGTGTGACAAACTCAAAGAACCCAACTGACTTTATTTTGCTTTGATTTTTAATCTCAAATAGTCGGAGGCCTGAATACCAGGTGGCTCCTGAGTGAAGCCATTCTACCTTTCCTAGTTTCTCTGGATCTTTTCTTTACTTTCACATGAAAGAGATGAGAACGTAACTTCAGCAACACCCCCCCCTGCCCCATCATCACTGCCACCACATCACTTCAAACTGGGAAAGCCAGCTATCTCCATGAGATAGAAGGTCCTGGTGTATCAATATGAGAGACTTCAAGCTGGGTGACTGGGAATTGACATGCCTTCTATTTATTTATAAAATTTGTAACTGCGGAATTTAGCCTTAGAAGTTGTAGACCCATTACTATTAGTTTTATCGTCCTCCTAAAACATACCCAGAGGCATTCCTAGAGATTGAATCCTATTGTGCTTTGCAATAAGCCCATAATTGATTATGCTATGGAGCTTTAATATGGATGGAGAAATGAAATCTAGAAAGTAAATACATTCAGAATTTTGCTAGCAGGCTGAATTTAAAACTGATTTTCTGAACCTACTAGGATTATTCCTCCCTCAATAATGATTTAATTTGAGCCTGCCACCCTGAGAGCTGCTGTGTGTGGGGTGAGTCTGACTTGCCTTCTCACCGGACCCCCTTAAAGAACTTTATCCAGCATTTTGCACCTGTGGGTTTGTGAAGATAAAATTAAACTCTACAATTATGCATGATGGACCAGTAAATAACACTGATGCTCAGACCAGGCTGCGGCTCACAGGGTGCTGATGTAATCACCTGTCACTAACACTATCAGCTGAGAGGGAGCTGATTCATTGCAGGCCTATAATGTGAGCAATTATGCCATATTTCTTCATAAACTGCAGAGCAGATTGGGGAGGGGGAAATTACAGGGGAAAGGTTGTCTCCATCATTCTCAGCTTGAAGAGAGCTTCTCAGAGGGCAGGTGTCTGGAGTGTTTTCCAAAGGTGGTCTTTCAGGCAGCCTCCTTAGGAAAATAGAACCCTAGTGTTCCTTTTCTCAAAAGTTAAATTTGCCCCTTTCCTGGTAAATGACTGAGAATGCAATTTAGCATCAGATTCCAGGTCCTCACAATTTCTAACTTAGGTGTAGTGAAGTAGAGTAATAGCCCTTTAGTATTCATTGGTATAATTTATATGCAGGACTCTAAAGTGTCCTAGGGCAGATAGATGACTCAGTGGATAGAGCACTGGCCTAGAGTCAGGAAGACCTGAGTTCAAATCCAGCCTCTCAGACACTTATAAGCTATGTAACCTTGGGCAAGTCACTTAATCTCTGTTCACCTTGAGCCATTGGAGAAGGAAATGGCAAATCTGTCTATTATTTTTGCCAAGAAAACCCTGATGGACAATATGGTCGGCACAGTCAAACATGATGGAATTAAAACAGCAACAAAGGGGGCAGCTAGGTGGTACAGTGAATAGAGCAACAGCCCTGGAATCAGGAGGACCTGAATTCAAATCGAGCTTCAGACACTTGACACACTAGCTGTATTACCTTGGGCAAGTCACTTAACTCCAATTGCCCTGCCTTCCACCCTCCAAAAACAACTACAACAAAGTCTTCTAGTTCCCCACCTACCTCTCTGAGCATTTCCCTGCCTTCTTTGCTGGCTCATCTTTTTCTTCTTACCTCCAAGTGTTGTGTGTGTCTGTATCTCTGCCTGCCTATCTCTCTTTCTATTTCACTGAATCTTTGTCTCTGTCTCTTTCTCTCTGTCTCCCTCTGTGTCTCTCTCTCTCCCATTATCTCTTCTTGATCTCATTCATTCTCATCCATTATTATTTATTTGCTGATGATTTCCAAGTTTTCATCAAAAGTGCAAAATATTAAATCTAGAAGGACCCTAGAGACAATTTAGTACAATTTCTATTTTTTTCTTTTTACATCTGTGGAAACTGAGGCTCAAGGAGATAAAAAATAATACATATAGAAAGTCTTATGACTTGCAACACCAATCAAGGAGCATTTATTAAATGCCTTCTATGTTTCAGGAACTATGTGAGGGGGTTAGGGATACACACAGAAAGGTGAGATGGTCCTTGTCCCCGGAGGCTACAGCACATATAGGAGAGTTCTAGACAGGGAAAGAAACTTTGATCGAATGTAGTCAGAGGGATCACAAGTGCAGCCATAGGGCAGTTCATTGAGAGAACAGAGAGTATTGGATCTAGAATCAGGAAGATCGGAGTTCAAATCCTCCCTCAAATACTAATTAGCTGTGTGAAGTCTGGTCCTGTCATTTAGCTTCTGCTCGGTTCCCTTATCTGCAAAATGAAGATCACAATAGTAATAGCACCTACCTTTGGGAGTTAGGAGGATCTAGTTAGATAACACATGTAAGGTGCTTTGCAGATAAATGCTAGTCAGCATTATTGCTGATGTGGTTGCTGTCCTGCCCTTTCCAGTTTCAACAGGAATATTTATTTAATAAGATCAAGTGTGGTCTGGGGCAGGCTTGAAATAGAGAAAGGAAGTAAGGATTGACTTACTGTCTAGTGCTGACAGCTCGACCCCCAAGGGCAGTCCTCAAATTTAATGGACTAGCTCCCCTTGGGTGAGGGGGACAAGGTCTCTGAAGGTCCCAGTTAGGAGTATTGCCATTGCTGATGGGGCAAGTCAGTCAGTGATCAGATGCCTTCAGTGGCTGTGATGTGGTGTCATGGCGGATGGCTGGATGGAATGAGGCATGGGCTTGGTATTTAAGATCAGCTAACGAGTAGAAGGCAAACTTCCTGAAGGCAAGAGCTGTTTTGTTCCCCTCTTTGTGGCCCCAGTGTCTTCCATATGATAGTAATTTAATAGATTTGTTTAATCTACAACATCCTTTCCTCACAACAATTCTATGGGATAAATATTATTATTATTTATATTATATATATATATATATATATATACATATATATATATATATTATTATTCCTATAAGATACTTGAAAAAGCTGAGATTCAGAGAGGGTGAACGCTTAGGGTCACCTAGTGGAGGAGTATCAGAGCTCGCATTTGAATCCAGGATTTCTGATTCTAAAACCAGCACTGCTTTCACTATCCAACCCTGCTATCCCTTCTCCTCAATCGTGCGCGCGCACACACACACACACACACACACACACACACGCACACCCCATACACACACAGAGACACAGAGACACACACACACACACACACACACACACACACACACACACACACACACACACACACACACACACACACACCCCTCTGAAGCTCCAGACTCTCCTTTCAATTATGTCAGCACCTCAAACACAACACAATACCATAGCATTTAGTGTTTGCAGGGCCCCTAGTCCAACTCTTTTATTTTACAAATAAGGAAAGTCGGGCTTCTAAAGGGCCAGGGATGCCCCTTCTTTCTGGAACTCCAAACCCTCTTTTCTAACAGCTTTCTGGATATCTTTGTCAAGTTTTCCCTTCTGCATCTCAAACCCAATATGTTTATGTCTGAACTTAAACTTTCCCCCCCAAATCTGCTACTTCTACTGCATCTCTAATTTCATCAATGGCCCTGCCATACTCTTAATCACCCAGATTCAAACCTTCAGAAATACTGGGTCGCTCACTCCTTACACCTCATCATTCCTATCATTTCTATCATCCCCATATCTCTCAAATCTGTCCCCTTCTCTCTGTTCTCAGCTACCACCTTAATCCTGGCTTCCATTGCCTCTCACCTAGACTATTGTAATAGCTTCCTAACAGCTCTTCCTGCCTCAGGTTTTTTCCTTCCTTCAATCTATCCTACACGGAGCTGTCAAGTTAATCTTTCTAAATTGTAAGGCTGATCCTTTCACGGCCCTGCTCAAAAATCTTTCCAATTTGCCCTGTATCTATCTTGTATATGTCACACTGATGTTTTGGCACCACTGTCTCAGGCCCAGGCCAGTCACATTCTGCCCCCTTTAAGATCCTTAGCTACCCTGAAAGATGGTTAAGCCTTCTTCTCTAGGATAGCTCAAGTCCCGCCCCCCCAATTGTGTTCTCCAAATTATTAGGGTTCCAGTGATAAGCCAGCACTCCTGTTATATTTAACCACTTTACATAATATTCACTTTAGGAAAGTTACTTTAAAGATTTTGTAAAAATGCAAGGACAAACCCACAAACACTTTCTCTAACACCTCAGGGCATAATCCCCCTGTTATCACCTCAGGCTCTAGACAGAAGAGGTGGAGGTTTAGGCTAACAATTTAGCAGCACCGACATGGCCTTAATTTCACCAAGTTCAAGCCCAGAGCAGGCAGTGCCATCTTCTTCTAGAAGCCTGCTCTTCAGGATACCTCTGACAGCGTGGCTGCAACACTCAGCCTGGATTTCTGATCTCATGATGGTTCAAATTTCCAAGCTGGATCAGGAACCCCACTCCCTACAAACAGCATAGAAAAGAGCAAATGAAAAAACCAAAGCCCCAGTGCCATTTTTCAGGGTGACATGACTGAAATGGGGATAAGGAGACCCTAGCACTCTCCCCCTTACCAAATGGTCTCAGCAACTATTAATGAGGAAGTCCTTCAGCCTTAGAGAAGAATGCAAGCTAAACCCATAACCACTGCTGTTGTCAGATAGCTTTAAGGATGCCAAAACCCAGTCAGTGGGAAAGGGTGTCTTCTAAGCTCAGCGAGGCCAATGCACAATGTCCATACGTGCTCTAGTTCTCTGGTCTCCCCAAAACAGTTCCCCCCAGCATCTTCAATGTGACTAACACTATCTCAGGTGTTCTAGGAATGTACCAAACCCCCATTAAGTACGTGTAGTGTTTTACAGGTTGTCTACCTCATTAGAATGTGAACTTGAAGCCAGGGTTTTTTTCCTTTCATTATATCCCCAACACTTAACATACTGCCTGACACATAGTACCTTTTAATATACGCTTATTGTTGACTGACTGAATGATTGATCGAATCCCTTTATTTATTCAATAAAACTCTCTTTCCTTAACTTAGCATTTGAAGCCCTTGGCAATTTGGACTCAACATGCTTTTCCAGGCATTTCCCATTCCTTCTTTCCTGGTAAAGAGAGATTGACATCTCCCACCTTCTTTCTCAAAACCATAAGTCAGAAGAACCAGTGGAGACTCTCTTCTCTCCCATTCTTCTCTTCCCTCCTGGCAGGTACAGATTATTGATTTCCAGTGATGAGGGATTCCCCTACAATAGACCCTTGGGTTAAAAGTTACTCTTGCAATCTATGCTGTCCTGAAACTCTGCTCTGCTAGGTAGAAGGTAGGGGCGTAGGGGGAAGTGGAGGGAGGGGGGCAGAGACATAAAGCTACTCTTTGCTTCTGAACTTGCCAGAGAAGAAACTTCCTCTTTAAAAAATCCAGCCCTGTCCTCCAAGGGCTGAGCTGTTAGCCATAGACCTGGGAAAGACCTTAGCTTGAAAAGGCCAAGGCCCTCCATTGCATCGTGGGCCACATCCAGGTGTCCTGATGAATATCTGGCCACTGGACCCAGATGGCTCCAGAGGAGAAGGTGAAGCTGGTGACTTTGCCTGACTCTACTTCACTTAAATCCAATTCACTTGCAAGTCATGGCATCATCTCCCTGCTGTCACTGGTCCTCTTCAAGTACAGCAATGTGTGTACAAAATGCAGATGGCTCTCCCTACTGAAGTGAATATAAAGCTCTGGGAAGATTGATACTCTGCTCTTCAGACTATAAGAAGAATGATGTGTTCCTTCAAAGATTTTAAACAGTGCTTCAAGGGGAAAATAGCACCAAAAATGGAGCTGAAGAAGAAGAGGGAAAACCTAACTGGGGTCAAGGGGCTGAAGGATGGGAGAATGTGCCATAAAGAAAGAAAAGAGGGAAAAGGACCACTGAGCTTATAGAGCTATGTAATAGCTATGGCTAACAGCTCAGTCCTTGGAGGACAGGGCTGCATTTTTTAAAGAGGAAGTTTCTTGTATTATAAAGAATGACAATAAGAATTGACTTGTGCTACCAGGAAAAAGACCCTTCCAATATTGGTCAGAGGACGAAGAGATAAATTATTTGCGGTTTACGATCAGAATACCTGCCAAGGGCATCTCAAGGTAGCTACAAGTCACCTTAATTTGAAAAATAAAGAAGCAAGCTTATTTTCTATATATCTATGTACCTATGGATGAAGAGCCTCCTTATGAATGTGGTGAGTACAGACTACCTCTGGTAATTCATGTGAGGGGAAAAGCTATGTCAAGAAGGAAAACAGAAAGTATCCCTGGGGAGGAACTTAAGAAGGTGGAGTAACAAGAAATATAGCTGAACTATACTATTCCCAAAACTTCTCCACAAAGATCTAGAAAATATACCAGATCAAATCCCATTAGGGACATCCAAAAAAAAAATCAGTTAATCGCTTTTCCAGCTCAGGTGAATATAATAAGATAGAAAAGTCTCCATTCACTGGGGATGGGGCCTAGTTGTGCCATGGCCTCATGGAGTTTTCCATTCCAGGGAGAGACTGTACATCAGGGAAAGAAGATGTCCCACATACAGCACAGAGGTGTCTATACTTATACAGGATATAAGCATAGTTGCCACCTGGAAGTTCTGTTCCTCACTATCCAATTCCGGGTCATAGATCCAAGGTTGACTGAGAAGGGGAATTGTGTGTAGATATGGCATTCCTTAGGGTGAGGAACAGTCACGGCGCCTAAGTTGTATACTGAGCTAAAAGCAAGTACAGAAGCAAAGAGTAGCTTTATGTCTCTGCTCCCCTCCCCCCGCCCACCTCCCTCCCATGCCACCTAGCAGAGAAGAGTTTCAGTTCTAGCTTCTAACCCATGTGGAAACCTGCAGGAATTCAGACTAAAAGGGATCCTGAAGTTCTATGACTCTGAACCAGTAGACCTTCCTAGGGGGCTAAGTCCAGCACTCTAACCAGGGGCAAGCCCAGAGGCATATTACACAGATCCAAAACTAAATCAGGAGCTTTGAGAACTCAGACCCACAATAATCAGACTTTACCTTGGACTGGATCCATTGAAAACCTATAGGATCCCGGCCTATGCTGTCCTAGAGATCCTAGAATGACATGATACTCAATAGCCCCAAGAAAGAAGCATCAGGATCCAAGAGGCTACAAGGTCAACTCAAACATTCCCTCCAAAAGTGTACAAAATCTAACCCTAACATAATGTTCAATGTCAGAAAACAGGCTAGAAGAATGAGCAAAAAAAGAACAAGATTGTAAAAAGATGTCAGTGACAGAGACACTCAAGACACAAAGCTAGGAGAGAATGACTCCCAACAGCTCTCAGTTCCCAATTCCCAAAGCCTCAAAGAAAAACATAGTTTAACTAGAATTCTTGGAAGAGATAAGAGTTTAAAAAGAGTTAACAGCTTGACATAAGTTAAAATAAAATTTTGCCCAAGAAACAAAATCTCTGAAAATTAGAATGGACCAACAGAAGATCACGACTACATGAGACAATAAGAAATCTTAGTTAAAAAACCAGGAAAAAAAAGGAAATATAAATTATTTCATAATAAAAATAACTAGCCTAAAAAACAGTTCAAGGAGAGATAATGTATGAATCATTGAACTACCTGAAATCTAAGACCAAAAATATTTTAAAGCACCTAGACACTATATTTCAAGAAATTATAAAAGAAAACTTCTCAGATCTTTGAGAACCAGGGAGCAAATTAGAAACATACAGAATTCACTCACCTCCTAAAAGAAATGTCAAAGTGAAAACTCCCAGGAATATTATATCTAAAACCTAGAGGTCCCAGGTTAAGGGGGAAAAAAAAAATACTGCAAGCAGCTAGTAGAATGAATTCAAGTTCTGAGGAGACACAGTCAGGACGACAGGGGTTTTAGCAACCATCACTATAACGAAGTCAAGGACTTAGAATGCGTTATTCTAGACTGCAAAGGAGACAGGCTTACAATTAAGAATAACCTGCCCAGAAAAACTGAGTACAATGCTATGGGGGGAAAATAGACATTTAATGAAACAAAGGACTTCTAAGCATTCTTGATCAAAAGACCAAAGCTGCCTAGAGACCTTGAAGTGCAAATATAGGAGTCATGGCAAACACAAGAAAGAAAATTTGAGCAAACTCAGGGAGCAAATAAAGATTTAAACAAGGACAAACTCTTTTTTAATAGAGAAATAATATATATGTACCCTTAGAACTCTATCATCACCAGGGGGTAATAGAGACAGTCTAACTTAGTAGTGAGCATAGAAGTGATTTTAATATGTTTTGAGGGGTGTAAAGAGGAGAGAATACTACTGGGGTGGGGGGAGGAAGGAGAGGAAGGAGAAGAACACTGCTTCATATTATCAGCGTACAAAAGTAGAAGTCTATACAAACAAGGAGAAAAAGATGAAAGGATGAATGACATTTAAACCTCCTCATCTGATCTGGTCAAAGGAGGGAAGACACACACAAGGGGTGGGATTCAGAAATACATTTCATTCACCTGGAAAATAGAAGAGAAAGAAGAGAAGGAAAAAGTAGTATCAAGAGGAAGGATGGGTTAAAGGAGGAATTAGTCCTAAGCAAAACAAACTCTAAGGATATATAAAGATATTTATAGCAGCTCTTGTTGTGATGACACAAAAAATGGAAACTGAAGGAATATTCATCAATTATGAAATGGCTGAACAAGTTGTGGCACTTAATGAAATAAAATATTATTGTGCTATAAGAAATGATGAAAGAGTGTCTGAAAAACCTCAGAAGACTCAGATGAACTGATGCAGAGTTAAATGAGTAGAACCAGAAAACGAATTTATACAATTTGTGTATATATTGTATATATTTGTATACAATATATATACAATTTTATACAATATTTTAAGACAACTTTGAAAGGCTTGGGAATTCTGATCATCACAATGACCAACCACAATTCCAGAGAACTTATGATAAAACGTACTACCTGCCTCGGGGTAGGAAGGTGATGGATTCAGAATAAAGATTGAGATTATTATTGGTTTTTTGATATGGCCAATGAAAGAATTTATTTTGCTTGACTCCACATGTTTATAGCAAGGATTTTGTTTTTCTTTCTTTCTCAATGGGAGGAGTGAAGATGGGAGAGGGAGAAGACAGGTTTTTGTTGTTGGGGGAAAATTAATTTAAAAAACAGAAAACATTCCTAGGAATTAAAAAGTTCAGGGAAAGAAACTTGAAGCCCTCAGCAACACAGCAAAGTTTTCATTACAAAGTGAACATCTGGATCCCACGAGTATTACTGAGACTTGATGGGATTATATGTTTGGAACACAGCTTAAAATATAGGAATGATGGGCTCTTAGTTAGGGACCAAGTGCTAATAAAAATATATTTTCCAGGAAACTTATAAAGCTCTACAAGAGAGAACTTATGTGAAAATGGAGGAAATTGCCTATGGGGGAGACATTACCCTCCTCCACCAACAGCAATCAATCAATCAGCAAACATTTATTAAGTACCTACTATGGGCTAGGCAAAAAGACAAGGAGACTGTCACCTGTCCTCAAGGAGCTTTCATTTTAGTTGGGGAATACAGAATATTCAAAGATAAATAAATATAAGGACATTAAATACATATGAAGTGATTTCTGGGATGGGAGTGAAGGTCGCTAATACCTCAAAGATTGAAGAAAGGGCTCTTCAACGAGGCAGTACCTTACCTGAGACAATAAAGGAGAGAGGGTTTCCAAGAAGTGTAGGTGAGTAGAGAAAACTGCAGACATCGAGAAACAGCCTGTGAAATGGCACATAGGCAAGAAATGGACCATCTTTTATGAGGAACAACAAGAAGGTCAATTGGGCTGGAATGCAGTATTTGTGAAAAGGATTGGTGGGCAATCAGCCTAGAATGGTAGGCTGGACACAGACTGTGAAGGGTTTCTGCAGGAAAGGAAGAAACATATCAGTGATTCACAAGAGACAGTATCCAAGAAGGGCAACCATGAAATTCGTGGTCTCAGCTGCTTGTCTACTTATGCACAAAGTCTGGGTAATAAATAAATCCGACCAGTTAACACAATAAACTTGATTGTCAGAAACTGGGACTTGGTGGGAGGTGCTTCATGACTGGACTATCACTATGGAAAGATATACTTTATTATACCTGTTACCTAATCTGTAGATTAGATTTTTTTTTAAAGGTGCTGGAGTAATATTGTATATGAAGAAGATATACTCATGTGAAGAAATCCTTCACTGGAGTGATGAACATTTGAATGAGCCTCTAGGGCAGCTATATGGTATGCTTGGTAGAGTGCTGGACTAGAAGTCGGGAACACTTGAATTTGAATCTTGCCTCAGGACTTCATAGTCAGCAAATTATTTAACCTTTCAGCTTCATTTTCATTATCTGTAAATTGAGGGAAATAATAACACCTACTTCATAAGGGTATAAGGATCATATGAGATAATAAATGTAAAATGCTTTGCAAACCTTAAAGCATGTATAAAGGTGAGCAGTTATCATAAGAAGTAATGGAGAACGAAAGCTAAACAACACAGTGGCAGAACTATCCATAAGGATGAAATAAAAGGAAACTTTGGGAAACACGGTAAATTTACTACAGAGATGTGATATAGTATTGATGGGGTGGGAGCCGGGGAGACTTCAGTTGTCCCGATGTTGGTTGAAACTTACTCTCCTGGGGGAAAAAAAGAACCGGCAAATTCTTGAGTTTCATTATCATCACCATCAATGTAATTCTTCGAAAGGTAAGATTACTAACAAATAAAAACCTTAATTATTACCATGTAAGAGAACACAGTTGGTAAAGTAGAAATGATCTGACATGGCACAGTTTGGGGGAAGTACTGCTTCAAAGAGTTCATAAAGGCAGGAAGGATTCCATCACCTAAAAATCTCCAGGACAAGTTGGATGATGAGGGACTGGATGAACTTTTAAGGACAGAAGTGGGAGGCAACTAAGTGATGTAATGGATAAAGTAATCTGGAATCAGGAAGTCCTGAATTCAAATCCAATCTTAAGACACTAGCTGTGTGACTTTGGGCAAGTTACTTAACCTCTGTTTGCCTCAGTTTCCTCATTTGTAAAGTGGGATGTCGGGAGGGAGCACCTGCCTCCCAGAGTTGTTGTGAGGATAAAATGAGATAATATTTGTAGTGATTAGCACAGTGTCTGGCACATTATATTGTTATCTAACTAATAGCTATTTTTCTTAGTGACTAAAATATCGATAACACAAAGATAAATAATTCTGATGAAGAACAAAAGTGGAATGTTGCCTAAGGGGAATGGTGTGCATGCACTGGGAAATCATATTAGCCCTTCAATTTTTTTTTGCTTTTTTTTTGGAGGGGAGAGGGCAGGGCAATTGGGATTAAGTGACTTGCCCAAGGTCACACGGCTAGTGTTAAATCAGGTCCTCCTGACTCCAGGGCTTGTGCTCTATTCAATGTGTCACCTAGCTCCCCCAGCCCTTCAATCTTTTAAAAAGATATTCCTTGGTAACAACTGGGACAAAGCTCCTGCCACCTTGTTCCTTTACAGCTCTGATCATGTTATTTCAGGATCAGATAAAGGCATGTGAAATGTTAGATCAGAGAAGACAAGCTTATCTTCCAATATTTCATAGGATTGTCACTAATAGATAGTATGATTAGACTTGTTCCACTTGGCCTCAGATAGCAGAATTAGGGTCAATGGATAGAAACGAATAGAAAAAAGCACTATTAAGCATTTACTATGTGTTAAATACTGAGGATAAAAATACCATCAAGCAGGACATTCCCTGCCCTCAAGGATCTCATATTCTAAGGGAAGAACACAACAAATAAAGGGGAACTTGGAAGGGGCTGAGGTAGGGGAGGGGAAGAGGATTAAGGTATAGTCATGGCATCAACATGGCCAGGGCTCTAGTAAGATAAGACAAAAGCTTACCTATCAGAGCTAGGGACCCAAGAATAGAGACCAAGTTTCTACTGGGGAGGTAGAAATGATCATCTAAGTGGAGAAGGCATGGCCTGGAATAGCCAGAAAGTATAGTGGAAGCCAGGTCCCCAGTAGTGGGTAAAGTATTACAGAAGCAGATTTAGGTTCAGTGTAAAGAAATGCTTTTCAACAATTAGAGCTGTCATTAGAGGTCCTCAATGATGAATACTTTCCAATGATTTTGTAGGAGGGGATTCCCCTGTTCAGGTATGAGTTATACTAGTTAACCCTTGAGGCCTCTCAACATTCAGATTCTTTGGTCCTGTGGTCCTAGGGTTTGTATCCCCTACAGTATTTCAGACTTAGTATATGCTCAATAAATATTTATTGGAAGTTGAATTAATTAACTTCTTTAGACTGAAAATCTTATGTAAAGACAGATTTCACTATGGGCAATTGGATTAAATTCAAATTCAATAAATGTTCACTGAATTCCTACAATGTGTATATAAAGATAAAACTGAAGTAGCCGCTACCCTCAAAAAACTTAGTTTTTATTCAATTACTGCCAACCTAAAAAGAGAGACACTATTGCTTCTCTAAGCCATTCCAGTCAACCACATATAAAGAGTTTGGTGAAGAAATACCCTTCAACTCAACTTGGAAATGGGCAGGGACAAGGATGGGAGAGAGTGGAATTGAAGTGGGAGGGTATAGGCAGGGATAGGGACTGAATGGTCCCAAACAAAACAAACTTCAACACTGGGTGATAAATCATAAAGGGAAGATTAAGGAAGGAAAGATAACATAAAAGCCAATGGTCAGGGCTTGGGTGAAGGGAAAATAAGAGAGGCAACAAAGGGGAAGTGGAGCAATTTAATTATAGACCAGTGGTTTTGTCATGGTTTTCTTTCACAGTTTTCTACTTTGTGGAGAAGAGACATGAAGCAAAGGTGTGGGGGGAGTATTAGAGTATAGTAATATACTTAATAAATATAATCAAAAAAGGTGAATGAAATTAACTCATCCACAAAAATAGAAAAGGATAGTAGAGTAGATTAGGAAACAGAATACCAAACTAAGTTGTTTTATTAGAAGCACACTTACAGTAGAAAGATTCAAATGGAATTAAAATTAGTACAACAGAATTTATCATTCTTTAAGTACATTTTTAAAAAGCAGGGAAAGCAATCATGATCTGAGAGAAGGCAATAGAAGAAATTTACATAGTTAAAAAAGATAATCAGTTAAACTACATTAAGCTTAAAGGCACCATAAACCATGAAATAATATCAGTACTTAATATATATGCATCAAATGGCATAGCGTCTAAGTACCTAAAAGCAAAGCTAATCAAATTATAGGGTGAAATAGACATCAAAACTGTAATAGTTAGAGATGTTAATGTCCACCTTTTCAAACCTAGACAAGCCTAAAAAAAGAAAAGAAAAGAAAGAAGTTAAGAACATGAATGGAATTTTAGAAAAATTAGTTATGCTAGAACTCTGGTGATTATTGAATGTGAATAGAAAGGATTATATATATTTCTCATCACTGTATTACATATTTACAAAACTTGATCTGTGCTAGAATGTAAACATCTTATAAAGAATGAAGAAAAGCAGAAATATTTAAACATATCTTTGACTAAAATGTAGTAAAAAATATAATCAATAATGGCATTTGAAGAAAGGATTGAAGATCTGTTTGAGGCTAAATAATTTTATCCTAAAAAATTGGTGAGTTGAAGAACAAATAATAAAAACAATAGATTCTGTAGTAAAAAAAATGACAATATTGAGACACATAACAAAAATTTGGAGATGTAAGCAAAACTGTCCTGACAGCGAAAAATTCGTCTCTAAATGCTTCTATCAATAATGGAGAGAAAGAACAGTTAAATGAATAAAGTGTGAAATTTTTTAAAAAAATAATAAAATTAAGAAAACAATAAATTCCTCAAAAAGCAATAAATCAAAAAAATCCCAACCAAATACCAACATAGAAATTCTGAAAATCAGAAGAGAGATTAACAAAATTGAGGAAAAAAAATTTAATTGATAAATAAAATTCGGGCCTAAGTTAAAGAAACTAATAAAATTCACAATCTATTAACCAATTTGATTAGAGGAAAACCAAATTACCACCATCAAAAATGAAAAAAAAAAAGAAAATCCTTAGCAAATGTTAAAAAACAACAACAAAAAACAATATTAGGAACTTTTTTGCCTAATTATTAAACAACAAAACTAATAACAAATTAAATGAATAGATGTTTACAAAAATATTTTTAAAAATTCATGTTAACAGAAGAAAAAATGGAAATTTATCTAATCCAATTTCACAAAAAAGAAGTTTAAAATGCCAGAAGTATGGTTGGTTGTTGTCCGTCATTCTCAAAGAAGATCAAAATGACATCACTATGTTGGAATCAAGGTACAGTGTGTCCAACTGTGGCTGTTCAGACCAATATGGGCTCAAAATGCTCTACCACAGGTTAGGCACAAATAGCCTATATGAACATTTGGAGTGGAGATGTCTCTAAATTAGTGCATGTCATTTTTTTTTTTGAGCTGCTGCAATTCTGCTTCACCCATAGAACAAAGAGCCTTCTTTGCTATGGGTACACCATGCTCTGTGGTCATTTACCAGAGTCTCTCCTATGTCCCACAATTGATTCTGAAGTTCTTCAGAGAGACCTTGGGAGTGTCCTCGTATTGCTTCTTCTGAGTAGCACACGAGCACCTGTTTTTTAAGAGTTCTCCATAAAATAGCCTTTTAGGCACATGTACTTTGCCATTCAAGCAACATGGCCAGCCCTATTAGAGTTGTGCTCTCTGCAATAGAGTTTGAATGCTTGGCAATTCAACTCAAGAAAGGACCTTGAATAGATTCAAAGAAAACTGGAAAGATGTGTGAGCTGATGCAGATAAAGTGAGCAGAACCAGGAGAACAGTTGATATGTTACAAAAGAGCAACGACTTTGGAAGACTTAAGAACTCTGATGAAGGGAAGGGAACACACATTTATCACCTGGTATAGTGTGTCAGGCACTTCATAATTATTATCTCATTTGATCCTCACAACAGGCAGGTGCTGTCCCCACTTTACAGATGATGAATCTGAGGCAAACAGAGGTTAAGTGGCTTGTTCAAGGTCACACAGCAAGTAAGTATCCAGGGCTGGATTTGAATTCAGCAGTCCTAGCACCCTACTTACACACCACCCAGCTACCTGGCTAATGAAAGTAATGACCAACCAGAATAATTAATTTGGCTGTTGGCACAGAAGTGATTAAATGGATGTGTAGAATGAGACACATATTTCTGGACATGGCTAATACGTGTATTTAGTTTGCTTTGCGATGTTTATTTGTTACGAAGAAGGGTTTTTTGAAGGAGAAATCAGAGGAAATGATGGGGTATAAGGAAGGGAAAGGCATAACCTTCTATAAAATGCTTACTATGAACCAGGCACTGTGCTAAGCACTTTTTACAATTAATATCTCCTTTGATCTTCACCACGACAACTCTGTGAGGTAAATGTAATTTATATCCCCATTCAACAGTTAAGGAAACTGAAGCAGACAGAGGTTCCCAGGATCACAAAGCTAATAAGTGGCTGAGGTCACATTTGAACTCAAGTCTCCCTGACTCTAAACACAGTGCTTTATTCATTGTGTCACCAGGTGAAAGTGTGATAGTGATGGAAGGAAGGAAGGAAGGAAGGAAGGAAGGAAGGGAGGAAGGAAAAAGGAAGGAAAGAGGAAGGAAGGAAAAAGGAAGGAAGGAAGAAAGGAAGGAAGGAAGGAAAAAGGAAGGAAGGAAGAAAGGAAGGAAGGAAAGATAGGTACATCAGTGACAGTGTAAAAGTTTAAAAATAAAAGAATAAAAGGAGGTTCAGAAGGAGACAGGCAGTACAGCTTTGAAAATAATGTACTAAATTCATTATACACTTCTAAAAAGTCAAGCCATGTATGAGGGATTCATAGTCTCATAAAAATCTTCCTTTTCTGTTCTTCTTTGTATATGGGAATGCTCCTATTTGTTGATGTTTGACTAATTCAAAATCACTAACAATTAAAATTCTAAAATATGATACTCATCTGATTTGGAATTGTTGGGTTCAAATTCTGGCCCCAATACAAACTAGCTGTGTGATCCTAGGCAAGTCAGCCCCTCTAAGACTCAACTGACTCATCTATAAAATAAGAATAATAATATTTATACTTCCCACCTCTCAGGGATGTAAAAAAAAAATGCTCTTTTAAGTCTTTAAACACTATATAAAAGTGACTTATTAACTGGTCTACCTTGTTACTGTATAGATGCAGAAACTCAAGTCCAGAGATATTACAGTCAGCAAAGAAAGTAGCAAAGTTAGAATCTGAACCTGGGTCTCCTAACTTAATGTCCACCATTCTTTCCACTATACCACACTTCCTATCTACTTCTATCTACTATCACACTTCTCTACTACTAACCTCCCCTATTATATCATAATGGCTCATCAAAACTCATAAACTTAGGGCCCTTTGGCTTTTAGTCAGGGACAATCTCTACTTTCCCATCAGTAGTAAAATTCCCTCAATAAAGATGCCTACAGTCACCCATCTCTCTAGAGAACAGTGAGAGCAAAAAGGTGGTCCTTTGTCCTTTCCCCTAAGGAATATGGCTTGGAATCTCCCAAAGAGTTATCTCTAGAGTAGTAGAGATAGCAACTCCCTCTTCTTTGTGATACAACACTTCAATGCAGTGGGACATCACCTAGAAAAACCTGGACATGGTTATGTATGCAAACAAAGCCCTGGTTGATGCCAATTGCAGACTTCCTCATATGAAGCTCATTCTTTTTTTTTTTTAAGGGGAAGGTAGGGCAATTGGGATTGAGTGACTTGCCCAAGGTGACATTGCTAGGTTGTTGGGTTTTTTTTGTTAAGTGTCTGAGGTCAAATTTGAACTCAGATCCTCCTGATTCCAGGGCTGATGCTCTATTCACTCCACCACCTAGCCGCCCATTTTTGCCTTTTTTTTTCCAAGCTCATTCTTAATCATAGGTGAAACTACCCATTCAAAAGTAGGAGAAAGGAGAGGGAAGTAAAGAATGGAAAAACAAGGGAATGATGGGTGTGTCAGAGAACACGATATGTCAGTGGTTCTTAAGATCCCAGACAGTTATTTTCTTACATGTCCCTTATTTATTTGCATAGAAGTACCCACAATCTTGTCTCCTGGCACATCTTGCCTGGGTAATGTTGATGGAAAAGAGTAGAAAAAAGTAGCTTGAAAGAAAAACAAACCACACAAATGAGTAAATTCTCATACACTTAGCAAAGCAAATGTTTTTCTAAAATTAACATCTTCCTAATCTCTGTGGATTATTTATTGGAGGCATAGAAGAGCAGGCAATGAAAAGCCACTGTTTTAGCACTTTACTCCAGTTACCACCAACTTCTAAAGGTGGGAAGCATTGAGGTTAATAAGTGAAGTACGTAAATGATCCCAAAGACAAAAATATCCAGTAGCATTGTTTCTATCCCCCAACAAACCTTTCAGAATTACTGAGAGATAGCTGGGGGATACAGAGGGTAGAGTATTGCAGTTGGAATTAGCAAGATCTGATTTAAATTGTGTCTCAGACAGTTGGCTAGCTGTGTGACCATGGACATGTCACCTAATCTCTCCATCTGTTTCTTCATTTGTAAAACGAGCGTAATAATAGTACCTACATCCCAGACTTACAGTGAGAATCAAGTGAGTTAAAACATGGAAAGCACTTTACAAACCTTAAAATGAAATATTGTTGTTGTTATTTAGATGTTTCAATTATGTCTGACTCTTCGTGATCTAATTTGGGGTTTTCTTGGCAAAGATACCAAAGTGTTTTGCCATTTCCTTCTCCAGCTCATTTTATAGATGAGGAAACAGAGGCCAACAGGGTTAAGTGACTTGCCTAGGGTCACACGACTAGTAAGTGTCTGAGGCTGGATTTGAACTCAGGAAGAGGAGTCTTCCTGACTCAGGGTCTGGTACATTATCCATACTCTATTTATTCTTTCCAAAATCCTATTATTATCATCATTATTACTGTTACTGTTATACGTACTAGTTATTATGATTGTTACCAACATGGTGCTATTGTGACTATTGTAAGGTTAAGTTTCTTTCTCTGCTCAGTCTTTGATAAAGGACATAAGGCACTATGTGACGGAGAATGTCCCTATTTTGTACTAGTTTGCAGTTTACAAAGTGCTTTCTTTATAACAAGGTGGTTAGGAAGAAAATATTGTCATCTGTGTTTTACTGACGAAGAAACTCCTTTCTGTAAGACTCATTTCTGGTTCTGGCTCCTGTAAAAGGTCTGCTGACGGCCTTTCCTGATTCTGCCCTGCCCCAATTACTTTGAATTTATTTGGTATACACTGTGTATTTACTTATCCCTGTGTTCTCATTTCTTCCCTATAGAATATGAGTTTCTTGAGATCAAGTAACTTTTGCAGTCTTGACTTTGTAGTCCATGGACCTAGCCCAGTGTCTTGCCAATTACGGACTATTAAGAAAGGCTTGCTTTTTTTTACATGTAATTAAGAAATAATTAATGAATTAAATAAAAACGTGGTTAAAAATGCTGACTTGAATTGATTATTTGGGAAGAATGATTTACCTACAGTGACCCAGCTAGCAAGAATCAGAGTTAGATCAGATCCCAGGTCTACTGCCTTTTCCTATCTACATTGACTTTCATGGTCCCTCTCTCAGGGGGACAATGTGAGAAGGAACCACAAGGGACTGGGTAATCCATAGACCAGAGGCAGGGGTGGGAAACCTGTGACCTTGAGGCAACATGTGACCCTCTAGGGTCTTCAAATGCAGCCCTTTGACTGAATCTAAGTGGCTGCACTTGAGGACTACATGTGGCCGCACCAAGTCCACCTCTGGTTCCCCACCTCTGGATCAGACCTCTTTTATTTTAGTCCACAGGAACATGGATTCAGAGAGGACTAATACCTCTGCTGTGACAGCTGCTGAAAGCTTTTCAGAGTTATTCATTTACCTTTTGTGACTATCTGTTACTCAGCTCTTACCTGTGGCTCCCCAAAGCTGTGACCACACAGATGCAGTGACCACACCCTGGAAGAACTGGCTCAGCAGATGGGCTAAACCAAGCTGAGGGTAACCAAGAGGCCTCAAACCTGTCAGTAATTTAGGCAGGTGTCACCCCAAGCATGTGAGGACTTCCCCAGCAGAATTTGTGGATATGGACATTTTGTTTCAATGGGCCATGAAGGCGGAGGAAGACACTGAAGACACCAAGGTCATTTATTACATCCCGAGCCATCACCGTCACCAGTCATCTTGACTTTTGTCCTGCCACTGGGCTCTATTGACTCTGGTGAATGAAGCTAACAACTTAGAGCAACTCTGCCTCACTTGAATCCAATTTGTGCATGAATTACAATGCATCACCCGTAGCATTTTACTGTCATCAGAAGAGTCTCAAGGTCTCTCTGAAGAACTTCAGAATTGACTGTGAGACATGGGAGTCACTAGAGTAGGATCTCCCACCATGGTGTGCTGCTTCAAAGAAGGCTCCACACATGCTCTATGAGTGAAACAGAATTTCAGTAGTTCAAAAGAAATGTCAGATGCACATATTTAGAAGTTATCTGCAACCTAAAGGATCATTCACACTATTTGTGCCTGATGTGGTAGAGCCTTCCAAGCTCACATTGGTATGATTGGACATAGTCAAAAACACCATACCTTCATCTGGACATCATGATGTCATTTTGGTCCTCTTTGAGCACAAAGGACAAACAACAATTGATCTCAAACTGGAAGGGTCCTCAGAAGCCACTGATTTCAATCCCTTCATTCTGCAGATGAGACTGAGGCACAATTAATGCATTGCCCTAGGTCACAGATGATCTTTCTACCACACTACATTGCCTTCCTGCTTGTACACTACAGCAGTCTTTGCTCTTAACCATGTCAAAGGAGTTAAGGTTAGAGAAGGTAACTCTGGAGGGGCAGAGCTAAGATGGCGGAGAGTAAGCAGTGACTTCTCCAAGCTCCCCAAGAATTTAGTCCTTGGGAACTAAAAAGTAAATTTGAGCGGATTTAAGAGTGACAGAACCCATTGGGAGACAGAGAGTGACAGA
>CM053580.1:165636248-165659981 GCA_028627135.1 Pseudochirops cupreus | reverse complement strand
AAAAAAAAAAAGAGAAGGTAACTCTGGCAATAGTCAGATATGTCAAGAAATAACCATACAGATGTAAACTTTGAGTTAGAAATTTCCTTCTGATATACTATGACCAATTATTCTTTGAGGAAACTCTAATTTAAAGTCCTCAATAGGTATAACCTGGAAACTGTGGTTTCTGTTTCTGCCTGCAGTGATCTCCACCAACTTCCCCTAGAAGCATTTAGCCTCAAAACATACAGCAGTTTATTTCTATAATAAGGATACAGAAACCCATATAGAAGAATCCAGAGAGTTTCTTTCCATCTGACCCCCTAGATTCCTAAATAATCTTTTTTTACTACTAGTTGGGACTGGCAAAAGGATAATCAGAGCTGGATCAACCATGTTATTTCTCTGCTTTTTCACCATTTTGATTACTGTTGCTCTGACTCTCTGATTCATTGCTAGTTAACTCTACTATAGGTGCTAGTTCCCTGCCCCTAGTTCTATCCCTATGCCCTGTTCCCTGTTCTTTGGGGGCCACTATCATTCTTCCTTTTATACCCTAGTTACCTCTCAACCAGTTAGGGGAGGGAAGGAAGAAGAGGAAACTGTCAAAAAATGACATTTGCAATTAGAACTGCACTTAAGGGCAGGAACCTTTTGCAGGCTCCACTACTCAGAAGTATCTCATATAACCCTGTCCCAACCAATGCTGCTTGGCAATAACATAATTAATACCTCAGAGCTCAAGTCCTGCCATAGCATCATGAACTTTGCTGTTGGTTAATACTACTTTATAACATTGTTCGTATGGAGCTAACTCTCTCTCCTCTTTCAAAAATCCCTCCTGAAATGAAGGGCTGCCACACCTATTTCTGTGTTTTTAAGCCTAGGAGCAGAAATTTCATGGGGGGGAGGAAGGGAGAGGAATCTGTTTCTTTGAAAGATATTTAAAAGAGATTCCTTTCACTCAATCCTATTAAGCATTACTCTTCTTATAGATGAAGAACTGTGCAAGGAGATACATAAAGACAAAAACCAAATAGTCCTTGCCCTTGTGGAGCTTATAATCTATGAGTGAGTGATCCACCATGTATACAAATAAACCATTGACTGTTTACCTCAGGTTGAAGTCAATCCCTCTGTAGGGATTGAAAAAGAGGTTTAGAATCCTATTAGGTTCCTCTCCTGTGGCAAAGCACCTGGTGCTGATTTTATTTCACCTGAGATTTATAAGGTGGAGGGGGGGGGGAGGCGCGGGGTTTCATTGCTCATACAAAAACTGACTGAAATTTTCCGGATTATATGGCAAGAAGAGATTATCCCCGGTAGTTCTAGGATGCCTCCATTGTCCATCTCTATCAAGGTAAGGAAATAGATTGTCCTGTGAAAATCACAAAGGGGTCTCTCTCTTGGTCATTGGTGGCAAGTTCTTGCCAGAGTCCTTCTTAAAAGGCTGATCCTTTACTTGAAAGATTTACCTGAGAGCCAGTGTGTATTCAGAAAGGGCCTCTCAGCTGTCAATCTGGTGTTTACTGCTTGACAACTCCAGAAGAAATGCCAGGAGCAGAACAGAGATCTGTAAACAACATTTGTTGACCTGACCAAGACCTTTGATACTATCAGTCATGACATGGAAAATTATTTCATTGGAGCAGCTAGGCGGTGCAGTGAATAGAGCACTAGCCCTGGAATCAGGAGGAGCTGAGTTCAAATTCGGCCTCAGATACTTAACACTTAAGTGACCTTGGGCAAGTCACTTCACCCCAATTGCCCTGCCTTCCCCCCTCCAAAAAGCAAAAAACAAACCAAAAAAACCTCCAAAATAAAAAAAATATATTTCAAAATTTGTTTGCCCTGAGAAGTTCATCAGTATTGTTCAGCAATTTCATGATAGCATGTTTGCCCAGGCTCTGGATAACGGATGATGCTCTAGAGCAGTGGTTCTCAACCTGTGGGTTATGTTCAATTTAAATGCATCCTGCATATCAGATATTTACATTACAATTCATAATAGTAGCAAAATTACAGTTATGAAGTAGCAATGAAAATAATTTTATAGTTGGGGGTCACCACAACATGAGGAGCTGGATTAAAGGGTCGCGGCATTAGGAAGGTTGAGAACCACTGCTCTAGAGCTTTTCCAGTCACTAAGGGAGTGAAACAAAGATGTGTGCTTGCTCCCACGCTTTTTAGCATGATGTTTTCAACCACATTGTCAAATACTTCCAATGAGGATGAACTCGGGCATCAAGGTCAGCTACCGCACTGATGGTAAATTATTCAGATCAGTACATAGATATGAAGTAATTAGGGGAAATATGAAATACTTAGGAGATCAAAAAAAGCTTCCATAGGAATGGCATCCAGGTGAACCTTGGAGAGGCGTCAAGCATGAAGGGAATGAGGGAGGGTGTGCTAGAATGGGGCACAGCTTACACAAAGTCAAGGAGGCAGGAGAAGGAATGTTATACATAGGGAACAGCAAGTATACCAGTGTAGTAGACCAGACTTTTAGGGGGTCCCCTGGCCCCATTGAGGAAATGCTCCCCTCTTCTATGAAGTCACTAGGCAGATATGCAGGAGGAGTATAATCCTGTTTGTAGATGCCTCCCTTGGTCCTATGAATAACTAAAGAAAATTCAGGGTAGTTAATTAGCAAATCTTGTTTGTGACTGCCTGTTTGTTTGTGCCTCTGTACACTGTCCTAGGATGAAGTCTTAATGAATAATTAGCTTTGGGCTGGGAGTGGTCATGACCAAAGAGGGGTCCTTGCATTCTGGTTACGGAAGAATTTCTGCTATAGGGAATATAAGCCTTATGATTTTCTTGTATCTTAGCTCTGTATGAAATGGTTCTGTAATAAACAGACTATCGAATACATCCCCGTCTCTCTTTTATTCAGCTGGTTGCTAGGCCATACAACTATGCTGGTCGCAGTACCCCAGTTTGCTGGTAACACAAAGTGTAAAGGAAAACCATGGGGGAAGAGGGAGGGATAATGTGAAATAAGTCAGGAAAGGCAGGCAAAGAGCCAGGTTCTAAAGGTCTTCATGTGCCAAATGACAAAACTTGTCCTTTATCTTAGGAGTAATAGGGAGCCATCAAAGCTTCTTAAGCAGGGGGTTGAGAATGGGCATGAGGAGTAATTAATTTGACAGCTCTGTGCAAGGATGGATTGGGTAACCAGAAGCTGGAAGGCAGGTTAAGAAGCAAATTGTGCTATGGGTATTCATTTTCCACTGGGTTATATTACTGAAAGAAGGACATCTTTAAGAGGAACTGGTTGTCTACAAGCTATAGGGAAGGTGGCATGGAAAAATCTTGGACTTGTGATCAGCAGGCCTGAACTGCTATTTTGGCCCTGTATTAGAGGGCTGACCTGGGGCAAGTATGTTAGTCTCTCTGGACTTCAGTTTCCTCATCTTTGATATAAATATTTAACTTTACAAGTATTTATTTACTATATACAAGGCCATGTGGTGTAATGAATATGGAGCCAGACTTAGATTCTAGAAGACCTGAGTTAAAGGCCGACCTCTGATCACATTCTCTGTGTGACCCTCTCAGGACACCAGGCAACACTGTTAATTTCTGATCTATATAGATCTACGTGGTTGAGATGAGGGTTAGGAAGAGGGAAGGAAAAGGAGGGGGGATGTAATTTTCTCCTCTCTCCCCCCTCAAAAATATTCAAGTACTACATTAGGTTTTAGCGATAGTCTTTTTGGCCCAGGAGCTTAGGAACTGCCCTGTAACTCCATAAAACTCCAACGCAATAAAAGATGTAAAAATGTCTTCAAAATTTTAAGCACTATACAAGTATAAGGCTTTATTACAGTATAAAAATGTATCAACCTTACCACCTCTCTTTCTACCATTATAGCTTCCTTCCTTTGAATCTTGAAAGATTTTTCTTGTTTCAACTTTCTCTCTTCAAACTGAAAATACCCCTGGGGGAAGGACCACACCTTAAGCCCCATTATCAGCTAACACTTTAATTATTAGTTACAGCTTTGTCTGGGATTGTTGATAGGCAGCCAGAGAAAGGAGCTGAGAAGACCAAGGGTGCGGAAATGGGAGGTAGGAGAGAAGCCACCCGAAGGAGGAAAGAAGAAAAACACCAGCAGGCAAATTTCACCTCCTTCATAATACTGGGGAAGTAGGGGGAGAATGCACTTTTGCTTAGGCATTTCCTATATGTCGAATAATAATTCAGGAAGGAATAATAATAGCTAACATTTATATAATATATTATATAATGTATAGTATGTATTTATTTTATATTATATTATATTATATTGTATTATATTGTATTGTATTATATTGTATTGTGTTATATTATATTATATTGTATTATATTATATATTACATTGTATTATATTAATGTTATGTTATGTGTATTTTATACTTAAATCATATATAATAACATTAATATATGCCAGTTGCTTTTACAAATGTCTTCTTATTTGATCCTCACAACAGTCCTAGGATATAGGTATTATTATTATCTCCATTTTATTGATGAGGAAACTGAGGCAAACAAGGGTTAAGTGACTTGCCTAAGGTCACATAACTGGTAATAATAATAGCCAACATTTATTTGGTGCTTGCTGACAGGTACTTTACAATTATTATCTCATTTGGTCCTCACAACAACCTTGGAGGTAGGTACTTATTATCCCTACTTTACAAATGGGGAGACTGAGGTTTCATGGTTTGCCTGGGGTCATACAGCAAGCATATGTCAGAGATCATATTTGAACTCGGGTCTTTCAGATTCCAGCCCAGACTCTATCCACTGTGCCACCTAGCTACCCCATCATTCAAATTTTCAATCACAGTCCTATGACTAAAGTGCTCATATCATCAACAACCCCACCAGATCCTCTGATGCTTACCAAGTTCGGGGGTGGAGTGAGGTTTGTTTTTTTTTTTCTACCTGGAAAGATCTTCCTTGGAAATTTAGAAAGCTTCCCACGCTTGCCTTTGAAAAGTCACAAAAAGGAGAGGAGTCTGGGAAGATGGTAGAGTAGGTCAGAAAATTCCAAGTTCTCAAGATTTTCTCCAACAAAAAAGTTAAAATAGCACCTTAGGGTGAACCAAGTGTGGGTGGAGATAAATAAAAACAGGGGTATAACCCCAGGTCCTCTTGGGACAATTTGAGAAGATCTGAAGGGAAATCCCAGGACAAAGTTTGGTCCCTGTGAAGAGTCAGTTTTAAGCTAGCCTCTCTAACAAAAAGTGGTAAGCCCTGGAGTTAGTTGGTTTGAGAGGCTGCCTCACCCCCAGCCACAGGGACTTTGATCGCCAGGACAGTGAGGGGAGTTGGGTGTCTGAGCCCAGGAAGATTGAGGGAACCTCTGCTGACCAGGAATCCCAGACCCAACTGTGCTGAGAGCAGCTGGGGCAAGAAGGACCCAGCACAGGCCTGGTGAGTGCAGAAGTGAGGCAGAGAGCCCCTGGTTATGGGTACTTACAGAAAGTTGGAGGTTTTGCTTTGATTCCAGGCTAGAGGGAAGAACTGAAGATTTGGGGCAAGAGGCACCATTTTCCATACTCCAGGGCTAGAGGTGACTACAAATAAACAAGCCATTACCACAAAAAATGCATAGGCAAAAGAGAGCGAATCCAACCATAGAAAACTATTATGGGAATAGAGAGATGACCAGAGTTTATCTTCAGAGGAAGATATTGAAGCAAAGAAACCCCCAAAGAGTAACATCAAATGATCACCTGCCCAAAAAGAATTTATTTCTATATCTTCTGATCTCTAAAAAGACTTTAAAAATCAAATGACAGAGAGGGAGGAAAAACTAAAAAAAGAAACTAAGAATAATCCAAGAAAAGCAAGAAGGGTATAAAAAGAAAGTCAACCAACTAGAAAAGGAGATCCAGAATCTTAAGGAAGAAAATGACACCTTGAAAAGAGAACTGGGCAAAGTGAAGCCAGTGAAATTATAAGAGATCAAGAAATGGTTAAACAAAATATGAATAATGAAAGAATAGAAGAGAAAGAAAACATCTTATGAGAAAAACAACAGATTTGGAGAATAGACCAAGAAGAGAAAATATAAAAATAATTAGACTAACTGAAAGTTATAATCAAAAAAAAAGAATCTTGATACAAAAATACAAGAAATAATTAAAGAAAATTGTCTGAAAACATTAGAACAAGGGGAAAAGTAGAAATAGAAAAAATCCATCAATCACCACTTAAAAGAGATCCTATGAGGAAAACTCATAGGAATATCACAGTCAAATTCAGAAACCCCCAGCTCAAGGAAAAAGATATTAAAAGCATCAAGATTGAAACAATTTAAATATGATGGTGCCATAATTAGAATTACACAAGACCTAATGGCTGAGACATTAAAAGACCACAGGTCTTGGAACACAACATATTAAAAAGCAAAAGAACTGGGTTACATAACAAAGACTAATTATAAGGAATCCATAAAGACAGACTGTTTACTTTTTATATATGTAAAATGTGTGTCTAAGATTCTTATTAATAATTGGGCAGTTCATAAGAAAGATTGGAGTAAACCTGAGTATGATATGAATTTAAAAAGTAAAACCGTTTAGGAACAGCTTAAAAGAGTAATTATTTTATACAAATGAGGAACAAGAGGAAGAATCAATACACAGGAATTAAATGGGGGAGGAGGGCTAGTAGTTTTGGTAACCTGCTTTCATAGGGAATAGGTTCAAGAGGGAACAATACATATATATTTAAAAGAGTATAAGAAGAAATAAAATGGTAGGGGCATAGGGAGGGAGGAAGGACAAAGGAGGGATCTTTAGAGGGGAGGGTGAAGGAATAGGTAAATAGGGGTATAGAAGGGTGTTTAGATTTATGGGAATGGGAGGACAGGGGAAGTTTCCTTGGAGGAGGGTAGGCAAGTCATAGGAAGGCTAAGTAGTGGGTAAAAGAAAAGTAGAGGAGGCAGGAGGGATAGGAAACAAGAGATATGCAGCAATATGAAAACAAAGATCAGCAGTAGAATAGGTTTGGGAAAGTGTATGTCTCCATATGTGTGTATATGTATATGTGTACGTATATATCTATAGCTATGAAGAAACGTATCTAAACTTTACTGTAGTGGGGGGGCTTGAGAAGAAGGGGAAAAAAGAATGAAGTAAAAATGTGCACAGCAGAGAAGAAAAGAAACCAAAGAAAAACACAAGAAAGCAAAGATGGACAGTTCTCAAAACAATGAGTATTATTTATCATATAGGCTTTCTTGAAATGAAAATTTATTGTTATGTATTTTGAATCCTCTCACGTGCTGTGATGCACATGACACGCTTTTTTTTTTCTTTCTAACTTTGTATTTAAGTTCAAAAATTTAAGTTTATGGCATATTTTTGTTTCTTTTCTGTATTCTGCATTTGCATTTTGGCATGTGAGTCTAAAATAACATTTGGGAGGAAAAAAAGAAGTCACAAAGGCGAGTATTAGAAAAAAAAAATGTCCTGAAAGACAACATCCCCTTGACCTCCATCATCTATAACACACCTCTAGGCAAGATCCCCTTGGAACAGTACAGAGGGAGACACTTAAGAGTATCAGCTCTTGAACAATTCATAGAAATCTCAGAGATGGAAAGGACAAGTCCAGTCCAACCCCTTGTTTTTACATATGAGGGAAACTGAAGCCTAGAGGAAGCAGGGTCAGATATCGAGGTAGAAGCTGAGCTGAGACTAGATTAACATCTGACTTTTCCATCCTCCAAATCACTTTCCTCTCCATTCTTTCCAAGCACTTTATAGATGTGCAGAGTTCAGAACTGCTTCTTCTCTGTGGTTATCATCTTGAACAGTCAATCACAAACATTAATTAATACCTAATGTCAACCAGGGACTGTGCTAAGTGCTGGGGATCAAAAAGAAGCAAGACAATTCCTGTCCTCAAGTAGCTTACAATCTAACAGGGAAGAAATGTATCCTTTGGATAAGATTCATTCAGACAAGGTCATATTCAGTAGAAGTGCCTCATTTCTTATTCTCCCTGGGGAGAATAAGTTACTTATGAGGAGGTTAGACCTAATGACTTTCTTGTTTTCTGTTATTGTTCAGTCATTTTTCAGCTGTGTCTGCCTCTTCCTTACCCCATTTTGGGTTTTCTAGGCAGAGATATTGGAGTATTTTGCCATTTCCTTCTCCATCCCATTTTACAGATGAGGAAACTGAGGCAAACAGGGTTAAGTGACTTGCCCAGGGTCACACAGCAAATAAGTGTCTGAGGCTGGATTTGAACTCAGGAAGATGAGTCTTCCTGACTCCAGGAGGCCGGGCACTGTGCCACCTTGATGCCCTTTTTATGTTTCTTTCTACCTCTTTAACTATGATTCTTCCTTCTAAGGGGAGGTGGAGGGAACAGGAGTGGAGAGGGGACTATGGTTGTGGAATGCTGTATATGGTATCAGATTGGTTACTTCTTTAGGAAATTTTTAAAAACTCTTTTCCTTTGTTACAAGGTGAGGGTTCAATGGGAAAGGCAGTATACTGGGAGAGAACTGGTGTAAAAAAAAAAGACATCAACAAAAATTTAAAAAAATCAAATAAACGGGTCAGAAAAGCCTGGGTGTTATTTTCTCCTGCTTTTTTTTTGTTGTTTGCTTTGGAGGTTATCAGTTTGGGAGAAATATGAAAGTACAATTTGATTTCTTTTTTGCTGTTGTTTTTTTAATTCCTGTTTGTTTTATTCTTCACACTTGGTTGCTCTTTAGTATTCTTCCCAAGATCTTTTCTCCAGGGGGGCTTAGACTAGCTGTTCTGCTCTTTCATAAGCTTCGTGGCTCAGATCCACATTTGCATACATAATCAGAACTGTCTGTCTGAGCCCTGTCTATCCTGGAGGCAGCCCTGGTTAGAGGAGGCCCCAGCTGCACCAGGAGATGTGGGTGGCATCTGTAAGCCTCAGAGGGCAGCCCGCCCGCCTCAGCTATCACAGCCTTTAAGCGTCAGCTTGGGTCCCACTGGGCCACTAGTCTTTAGGATCAAGCCACTGTCACCACAGCATATTCTATTGCGTTTCTGTTTCCATTGCATTTTCCTTCATAGTCAAAGGAAGGACTTCCTTCCTTCACTCTACCTTTACCTCCAGAGGCAGCATGGAAAAAGTACTGAGTCTGAGGACTTAGCCTCGGTAAGACTGGGATTCAAATCTCATCCTTGGGAGCCCCCGATACCGGGTACATCCCTTAGTGTCCTACGTCACAGGGGTATTGTGAGGATCAAATGAATCCATGTTTACTAAGGGCTCTCTCTCCTTCCCCTCCCCTCCTCTCCTCTCCTCTCCTTCCTTTCTCTCTCTGTCTGTCATACAGATAC
Organism: Pseudochirops cupreus; assembly: GCA_028627135.1. Taxonomy (NCBI): domain Eukaryota; kingdom Metazoa; phylum Chordata; class Mammalia; order Diprotodontia; family Pseudocheiridae; genus Pseudochirops; species Pseudochirops cupreus. The sequence continues at coordinate 165,650,666 of CM053580.1, read as the reverse complement.
ATATACATAGATATATACACACATCTATAAATGCATATTAACATACATATATATTTTATATTATGTTATGTTATGTTATATTATGTTATATTTTATATCATACTGTATCGTACCATATCCTATCCTATCCTATTCTATCCTATATGTTATGTTGTCATATTATGTTATGTTATATATTATATTATGTTATATCATGTCATGTTATGATATGCTATACTGCATTTTATCCTATTATATGTCTCTGTATATATACATATATGTACGCATATGTGTGTGACTCATTCTCTCTCTCTTTCTCTACATATGTATGTGTATTTTTGTTGATCTTATGTAATTTTTCATTAATGTCTGACCCTGTGACCACATTTGGGATTTTCTTGGTAAAAATACTAGAGTGATTTGTCATTTCCTTCTCCAGCTCATTTTGCAAATGAGAAAACTGAGGTAAATGGGGTTAAGTGACTTGCCCAAGGTCACACAGCTGGTAAGTGTCTGAGGCCAGATTTGAACTCAAGAAGATGAGTCTTTCTGACTCCAGGTCTGGCACTCTATCTATTGTACCACCTAGCAACTCTCTCTTCCTCTCTCTCTATGTATGTATGCATATATATGTATATGTGTGTATATATGTATATATATGTGTGTGAGTATATATAGATATATATATGTAAGCATATATATATATATATGTAAGTATATGTGTGTGAGAGAGTTGTTATTATTATTACCAAAAAGAAGAACCAGGCAGCATCTAGTTCACATAGTGACATTGCAGTGAATAGGGCGATGAACTTGGAATCATAAAAGACCTGAGTTCAAGTTCAGCTTTCGATACTTAACATCTGTATGACTTTAGATGAGTCAACCTCTGTATGTCTCAATTTCCTCATCTCTGAAAATGAGAATAATAACAGCACTTACCTCCCAGGAATGTTGTGAGAATCAAATGAGATAAGTTTTGCAAATCACTCTACAGATGTTGAAATGCTGTATAAATGCCAGCTCTTGTTATTAGCAACAGAAGCAGTAGTAGTAGTAACAGCAGCAGCAGCATCATTAATGAAGGGAAATGGCCAATGTCCGAGAATATCTACCTGCCTATTTGCCCTATTCCCTGGAATTTCCACCGTTGGAATCTCTGGATTAAGTCAGGGATTCTTAACCTGGGAGTCCAGAAACTTGTTTTTCTTTTCTTTAAAAAAATTTTTTTTTATAACTGTACTTCAAAATAATTGATTTCCTTTATAATTCTGTATATTTTATTTTAAAACTTTGCATCAAAGAGTTGATAGGCTTCACCAGACTGCCAAAGGCATCTACAACACCAAACAGGTTAGGAAGCCCTGGCCCTTGAATTCTTCTTTTAAAATATAAATACATGTTTGAATCATTAGGTTAATAGGCATAGAGAGGATGGAGAAATACTTTATCGGGTCATTCTGAGAATGAGTATTTCGACTGAAGGAGAAGGGAATGGGATGAGGGAGGTGGATTGAAGGGGAGATGAACAGACTGAGGGGCATTTCAAAGAATTATTTAGAGGTGTTTAGGAGTGCCCCAAAGAGGCACATTTGTGTGAGGTAGCAGAGTGGAACCCTGAGCAATCAGGTGGCACCGTACACTTGAATAAATGAAATACATAGCTAGCTTTTGTTCAGTCATTTTCAGGCATTTCTGATTCTCCCTGATCCCATTTGGGGTTTTCTTGGCAAAGATTCTGGAGTGGTTTGGCATTTCCTTCTCCAGCTCATTTTACAAATGAGGAAACTGCGGCATACAGGGCTAATTGACTTGCTCAGGGTCACACAGTAAATGTTGAGGTATTGCAATGAGTAGTGTTGAACTTGGAGTTAGGAGGATCTGAATTTAAATCCTCCCTCTGAATTCAAATCCTCCCTCAGACATTTACTGGCTATGCCACCCTAAGCAAGTTACTTAATCTCACTTAGCCTCAGTTTTCTGATCTGTAAAATGGGGATAATAATATCCCTTACTTTCTAGGATTGTTGGGAGGGCTAAAGGACAGACAGTTGAGAGAGAGAGAGAGAGAGAGAGAGAGAGAGAGAGAGAGAGCGAGGGAGAGAGGGAGGGAGATTGCTTTACAAACTTTTGGACCCTCTGGATAAATATCAGCTATAATTATTTAGAGGGAGCAGAGATGTGGTGAAGCCAACTCTTATCCAGCTCAGTTGATTGTTAAATCTTCAGTGTGAGCATTTACACCTCGGAAATCCACAAATGCTACAAATCAAGGCTTGATTTACTGTTTCGATGATTGACGACTTAAGGAAGGGAGGAAGGAAATATTAATAATGTAGTTCATGCTTTTTTTTTAATGCGTGGTAGGTTTTCATTTGGGAACAAAGGGAAAAAGAGAAGTGGATAAATATTTCCCCTGATTTCATCAATTTTGCCCATGACTGCCCTGCTGATAAAGCCCCATATCACACAGATATATATGCGTTTGTGTGCATGCTCACATACAAACCCTATTTTAAAATAAGCATCCCACAGCAGCAGAATTCACAAAACGAATATTCCCTTGTTCTGTGAAACACTCTTGAGTCTGACTATAGAAGGAACATGAGAAAGATCCAGCTGGGGGCACACCTGTAGCAGCCTAAGAAGACACTTCGTTTGCCCGACTGAGGAGGGTGACATGAGACTAAGCCATGGAGACAGTTCCAGCCATTGGCAGCTTGCCGAGGAGTTCCCACAAGGGCCCAGTCATTTCCCATACCTCCTTTCTCAAGAGCTATGTCAGGAGGCCGGTGCCGACCTGTCCACACCCAACTGTTTAAATGCCCCAAGGGGGGAGACCCCCTGCCGAGAGAACTCTTAAATCGCCTCCTGCTGTGATGAGACTCTCTCTCCCCTGGTTGGCCTGGAGTGACAGTGATAGATTAAATGCACCAATTAAATTAGATCCTATTTTAAAGAGCTTGAGCTGGATTTACTTTTAATTATAGCGCTTGTGCTCACTGATGAGGTATTGTAGGGGACTTAACAATGGGCTGATTGTGCATCCAAGTGTGCAGAGAAACGTTTCCTGGTACAGATTGGGTCAGGTTTTTTCCTCCAGTGTAGCTCTGGGGAGAAAAGAAGAGGAAGGGAGAGAGGGAGTGGGAGAGGGAGAGGGAGAAGAGAGAGGGAGAGGAGGCGAGACAGAGAGAGAGAGAGAGAGAGAGAGAGAGAGAGAGAGAACCTTCCCGTCTCCAACCAGCGGAAGACAATTTTTATTTTACTTGTCTCATGCTTTATAAGACACTCGTTTCTGGGGAGCCCTGATGGTTCATAAATCGGGCTGGGGAGGGTGCCTTTCGGGAGTGCTTCGCATCTCTCCCTCCTGTGGTTTTCCCAATGGGAAGGCCATTCATTGCTGGGTTCAGGAAATCCTAGCTCCTAAAGACGCTCCCCTAAGGCTGCTGATAAAACGCCAGCGTTCTTCCCAGGCTGTCTGCCATCCCTCGCCTGAAGTGCTGGCTCTCCTCGTCATCCCCACCACCCTGTGGGACCCAGCCAGAGGCTTAAGAATCGATTGCTCAGCCATTGAGAGAGCTTTAATGACAGATTCTCTGTCCTTTGCCAGAATAATTGGTGGCCCCAGGCCGGCGACTGGATCCACCAAGCCAGAGGGGCTCCCGCGAGGTCAGCAGCTGCATAAGCAGACCCAGCTCCGCCCAGACTTGAAGCGCGATCTTGGCAGGTCCTATAACCTGTTTATGTTTCTGCTGCTAACTCAGTGGGGGAAAAAAAAAAAAAGGAGCAATAATGCCACAGCTGCCCACTTGGAGTTTTTTGGAAGCGTAACTAAATCACTGCCTTTCCTTTGCTGAAACGTTTCGATCTTGGAAAATAAGGCAAGAGATTAAAAAAAAAAAAAGTACGTGTGTGTGCGCGCGCGCGTGGGCGCGCGCGCCACACATGCGGTCTCACAAAGGCATCCCTTTTCCATGAGACTCAGCTACCCACCAGGATGCCAGGGTCTACCAACCGGGGACTTTGCCACCTGCCCCAGTGCCAAGTGCACCCCCACCTCCTACTTTCCCACTTTCTATAATTTTACTCTTGCTCCGGGAATGATAATCAGAAGAATACTACAGCTGCTGCTAAAAAGAATAGACACCATTGCCTTATGACTCCATTCACCATGTTGTAGCTACCTAGACTGACATTCCCTTCTCTGCTCATAATTCCCCTATATTAGGGGATCTGGACTTGAATTCCTCCTCAGATAACTTCTTAGCTCTGTCACCATGGAAGTGTTACTCTTTCAGTCTCAGTTTCCTCATCTGTTAAATGAGGTTAATAACAATGACCTCTATACAACGGGGCTGTGGGGAGGATCAAATGAGATGATACATGTATGGCACTTTGCAACGCTTAAAGTGAAACATAAATGTTAACTGTTATCATTGTTATACGTGTTGCCTCACCTTATTAGAATGTAAGCTCTGTGAGGGCTGAGGATTTTTGTGTTTGTGTCCCCAGCGTGTTTCGAGGTGTTGCCTGGCACATTGTAGGAGCTGAATAATGGCATGTTGATTTTTCTAATCGATTGATTCTTGCCACTAAAATGTTTTATATTCATATAGCATCTTACCAATGGCTGCCACTTAAGATGATCTCATTTGACCTCAGAACAGTCCCAAGTAAGTTCCCTTCTTTACAGGAAGCCTTTCTCAACATCTCTTAATTCTAGAGCCTTCCCTCTGTTAAGCATTTTGTATTTATTCTGTATGTGGTTTGCTTTGTATTTTTTGTCTCCGTGTTGTGTCTCTTCACAGCTCCCCCCTCCCATTAAATTATAGACCCCTTGAAGGTAAAAACTGTCTTTTGCCTCCTTTTATATCCCCTGGAACATAGGAGGGGCTTAATAAATGTTGATTGATTGACAAAAGTGATGGCATGAGATTTAGCATCCCCATTTGATAGATGAGGAAAATAAAGCCAGAGATGAGTAGGTGATTTTCCTATAATTCTACAAAGCCAGCAGAGCCTGTGTGGAGGTCCAAATCTCCTGACCCTTAATCAGAGAACCACAGTATTTAGGACAAGAAAGGATATTAGAGATGATGCAGTCCAGAGGGATCAAACTCTTGGCAAGCTGGCCTCGTATAGTCAGCAAAACTCCAGCATGCAGATCTCTAACTAGATTAAAATATAATTGGGAAATGTTTATCAGAACAAATAAAAATACATTGCACCATAGATAATGTTAAATTGTGGTTTTCTAAGTCAATATGAGACCTTCAGGGTTCCCTTTCTATTTGACTTTGACACCACTGACTAATCTATCTGGGTCCAGAGCACTAAAGTTTTGAATAATTTAGCCCTGGGGTACCTGGATGGGACTTCAATGAACCCCAGCGTGTGAATAAATGAAAGCCCCTCTCCCTAGAAGCTAGGCTCCTGAACCTATCTCAGACTGTAGTGCTGGGTCTTAGAGTCTCAACTTTAGAGGAGAAAGAGGAAGTGGGGGATGAGGGGAGAGGAAAGGAGTGGGCACAAAAGCCCAGTTTTTGGCCCCCAAAGTAATTCCTTATAGTTAGACTAGGATCAGAGATTGAGAGATGGAAGCAGAGTTAGATGACCTGGTAGTCAGACCCTCTCAGTTTATAGATAAGGAGGCTGAGACTAAGGTCACACATTAAGTGGCAAAAACTGGATTCAAACCCAGGTCCTCAGATTCCCATTTGATCCCTCTCTTCACCCCAATTTCCATTATACCTTCTGCAGTGGACAGAGGATTGAGAGTCAATCGCAGTTGTCTCCTCTCTATCACTAACTCTCTTCATGAGGTTGAGTGACTCATTCAATTTCTCTGGTCCCATTTGTTTATCCCATCTTGTTTCTCCTTTGTTCTGGAAGAGGACCAAGGGCCTCAGGAACATGACATCTAGACTTGCTAATGGATTGTATTTAAATGAGTCAGGGCAGTGCAAAGTCATCATCTCTCCTCCTGAGTCCCCAGTCCCGGTCACCTTAGGAAGGGGTAATGGGTGGGACTAGACACCCCTTGGACTCTTTTTCCAGTTCAGAAACTCTCTGATTCTGCCCTAATTGGCTGTATGAGCAGGAACAAACCTGCACCTCTGTTTTTCCTCAACTCATGCCCTTCTCACCACAATGGGAAGTGCAGGGACTGTCACAAAAGCACTTAGAGAGCCTTGAATATCACAAAGGACTCTGGATGAGAAATCCTGATAAATTTTTGGTTTTGGTTTTCCTTCCGCACTGAACTTTATTTGTTTAGAAAATGAGTTTCAAGCATTAAGCCCACCAACCCTGTTCCTCGGGTATTCAAAGTCAATAGATTTATAAGTTGCCTGCTATATGCCAGACATTGTATCTGATGCTGGAGATAGAAGAGGAAAATAAATTAAATAGAAACTGCCCTCAAATAGCTTACATTATACTGGGGGTCTGAGGGGCAGAGGAATCAAATAGAGAAATGTCACCCCAAAATATTTACCAAGAAAATAAAGTTACCAGGTTAGTTAGAATGTAGCGTCTGAAACAAAATAATGTGAAATCAGGTGAAGAAATAGGTTTGATCCAGATCTTTCTTTTCTTGTCTTTTTTTTTTTTGCTGCGGCAATCAGGGTTAAGTGACTTGCCCAGGGTCATACACCTAGTGAGTATCAAGTGCCTGAGGTCGAATTTGAATTCAGGTCCTCCTGACTCCAGGGCCCGTGCTCTATTCACTGAGCTTCCCCTGATCCAGAGTTTTACAGGGACAGGAAAGTTTGTATTTTACCCAAGAGTCAACAGGTAACCACTAGGGTTTTTCAGACGAAGTAGTGTTGTGGCCAGATATGCATTTTAGGACTACAAATATGGCAGCTGCGTGGGGATGGACTGGAGAAGGGAAAGACTGGAAACAGGAAACTTAGGATGTTATTGCAATAGTCCAAGTGAGAGCAGATGATGACCTGAATTAGGATATTGTTTCTGTGAGTAAAGAAAAGACACCAGATGCAAGTGGGGACCACTGGGGAGGCCAGCGGAAGGCAAGGGAGAATAGAGAGTTGAAGTTCTCTCCAATACATAAAATAGATGGAGGCAAAATAAAATTGGAATTCACAAAGCACATTCCTGACATGCAGCCACGATTCAGGTTTGTTGCTAAGAGCTTCCTCATGGTCAGGGAGACCATTTCTACCTATTTCCTGTGCAGCACTAATGAGGTCACTTGGTGCTGGGTATCTATGTGTCTCTGTCATTAGATGTTGAAAACAGGAAATTAAGGGGGGTTGAGCAAGACATTTGTGAGCCAGGTTTAGAATGAAACAACTTCCAAGTACAAGCCGATGAAATCATAGATCTTATCTTTCTGCCTTCCCTGCCCCATCCCCACCTCCACCTGGGGCTTCTTTACAGATAAGGAGGTTTTGGAAGATGGAAGCAGAGAATTAAGGCTTCATATTCCAGTTTCTCTACCAGTAGTTCCAAAAGGAAAATTACCATCTTTCTTATAGAGGTCCATGCTACAAAAAAAATGACACAGCAAACCCTCCCTTACTATTCCTATCTCCAAAGACTCCTGGTTACTATTATTGGGAGGGTTCTCAACACATGGGTGATTTGGTTAGTCATTCAAGAGTTTGTATAAGAAAAGCTGCTGAGTTGTTGTGTCTCTGAAAGAGCACTGGACAGGGAGAATCAAGAGACAGCCTCTAGCCCCAGCTCTGCCATGAACTAGCTGCAGACCATAGGCAAGTTGTGGGCAGATTCCATTACCTCTCAGAGGCTCAGTTTAGTCATTGTGTAAAAAGGTATGCTACAAGCATACGCTATAAGCACAACATGAATGTCCCCTCAGAAGTTAGCGATAGATGAGAAATTTCTGTGTCTAGCACAATCATTGAGCAGAAAGTTACATAGACCAACCACCCCATCTGATTGTCATGGCTTTTACAGAAGTTTTGTGAGTCACCAAAACAAGGGAAAACAAAACGTATCAGCACCTCTAGCAACAAGCACCCTAGCATACCCAGGATGGCTGCTAGCACAGGTTTTTAGATATGCTTTTCTAAAGGAAAGCAACCCAAAATGGATTAACAATCTTGCTTTAATAAAACATGTATCATTTACCTAGTTCAGTGGAAAAAGTCTACAGCCTGAACTCCAGAGAATTCAAACAGAAGTTGCAACAGAAAATAGCATAATTCAGCAGACAGGGCTTCCAGCTGCCTAACTATTACATCCATCCCTAGTTGGTTATCAAAGAGGGAAACACAAATATCTGGGTTTTCAAAGCCAGGGGGCTAAGTGGCTGCCCAGAGTCTCATCTAACCAACTCATACAACTCTTTGCAAAGTGAGCCCCAAACCAAAACCTCACATCAGGGTATATATAGCCTTCTCTTGGCTCAGAGAATGTCACAACCCTGTTGACCCACTGCCCAATCACAAAATAACAAGGTGTGGGTGTTCCTGAAAAAACAAGCCTCCTGACACAGGCTCCATATGACCACATTCAGCCTATTAAGGGGCAGAGTATATTTTCAAATCAGGGAAGGTTCTCAGAGTCACTTAAGCCTATCAAGAGGCCAAGAGGCCTCAAATTCCCATTACAGCACCATAAGATTCTGGGACACTCTGGGCTGTATAAGACAACAGTCCTAAAGCAGAGGTTGACTTATACATCTTTGAAATTTTGAGTGAAATTTTGAGACCTGGCCATGAGGTTGCCTAGTAGAGACTCTCCTTAAAGGGAAATGGGTTTACATGTCCTGGTCATGACAGAGGTCCAGCTTCCCATTCTGGATAAAGGCACTATGCAGTCCAGTCATTTTGCCCCCTGAGGCAGAGTAGCATGCAAACCCATGGAAAGAAGAGGGATCTATGGGGTGGTAGGGCTAGGTGTTGTAAGGAGAAAACAAAAAGTAGGAGTAGAGGACAAGGAACAACAGCAGATGGAGGGGAGCTAAGCCTGAGGAGAGCCAGCAGCACAGGGAAAGAGGAAATGGCATTTCTGGGTTTGGTTTTATTGACATTCCAAAATAAATATAGGGAGGCAGTTAGTTGGCTCAGTGGGCAGAGCACTGGGACTGGAGTCAGGAAGACTTAAGTTTGAATGGGATCTTAGACACTTACTAGCTATATGACTGTGGGAAAGTCACTTAACCTCTGCCTGCCTCAGTTTCCTCTGTTGTAAAGTGGGGATAATAACTTGCAGGGTTGTTGTGAGGATTAAATGAGATGATATTTGTAAAGCACTTGCCATGCATACAATAGGTGTTTAATAAATGCTTATTTCCTTCCTCCCAGGACACCCAAGGATAAGGCTCCTTGGCACTCTGGGTTGGCGTTTCTCTAGTTGAAATGGTTAAAACAAATAAAAAAGTCACAGGTACTAGCCACCTGCCTATATAACCCTGAAGAGGAAAAAGAAGAGCTTGGATTAGAGTAAGAAAGAGGAAGTGTCTTCTTTTCTCTCTAAACTATCACTAAAGGACTTGATGTTCTCCATCACATACATAAATAGACACACAAGCACACATATGCCTAAATGCATTACCGTACGTGTATACACATTCACACTTACACATGTGTCTATATAGATGTAAAGCTTTAAATACAGGCTCACACCTATACGCATACATATGCATGAACATGAACTATCACATGTGCACTTAGCCACAACAGAGTCAACACGCACTCAGAGACACTGTCCCGAATTCACTAAGGCAGCCCCCGCTGTGTGGTCATGCGCTGTGAACCATTTACCCTCCAATGGGCCGTAACTGTCTTGTTTCTGATTAGTACAGTAGCTTCCTGCTTTCACATTTCACAGATGTAAAATTGGACTTTGAAATGCCCTTCCAGCTGAGTTATTATTTTTTTTAAGCTCCCAGGTGAGGAATTTTAATGAACCTTCTGCAGGCATCTTTGAGCTTCTGGATTCTCCCAGGTGATTTCCTTTGAACCAAGCATCCTTGGGAGGGTGTAGATTTTAAAAGCATCTACCCTGAACATCTGTGGTCAGAAGGGGACCCCCTAGAGATATAAGAAGAACAGTCTTTTCAGTTTAAGGAGGAATCCTGCTCCAGAAGTGGAAGGCACCTTTCCATGTATGTCAGTGGTAGTGGTGGTGGTGGTAGTAGTGGTGGTGGTGGTGGTGGTGCTGGTGCTGGTGGTGGTGCTGGTGCTGGTGGTGATGCTGGTGGTGCTGGTGGTGCTGGTGCTGGTGGTAGTGGTGATGCTGGTGGTGCTGGTGGTGCTGGTGCTGGTGGTAGTGGTGATGATGATGGTGTGCTGGTGGTAGTGGTGGTGGTGGTGGTGCTGGTGCTGGTGGTAGTGGTGATGATGGTGGTGTGCTGGTGGTAGTGGTGATGGTGGTGCTGGTGCTGGTGGTAGTGGTGGTGGTAGTAGTGCTGGTGGTGCTGATGCTAGTGCTGGTGCTGGTGCTGGTAGCAGTGGTGGTGGTGCTGGTGCTGGTGGTAGTGGTGGTGGTAGTGGTGCTGGTGGTACTGATGCTAGTGCTGGTGCTGGTGCTGGTGGTAGTGGTGGTGGTGCTAGTGCTGGTGGTGGTAGTGGTGGTGGTGGTGCTGGTGCTGGTGGTAGTGGTGGTGGTAGTGGTGCTGGTGGTGCTGATGCTAGTGCTGGTGCTGGTGCTGGTGGTGATAGTGGTGCTGGTGGTGCTGGTAGTGGTGGTGGTAGTGGTGGTGGTGGTGATGGTGGTGGTCGTGGTGCTGCTGCTGCTGCTGGTGCTGGTGGTGCTGGTGCTGGTGGTGGTAGTGGTGGTGGTGGTGGTGCTGCTGCTGCTGCTGCTGCTGCTGCTGCTGCTGGTGCTGGTGCTGGTGGTCGTGCTGGTGCTGGTGCTGGTGCTGGTGGTGGTAGTGGTGGTGCTGGTGCTGGTGCTGGTGCTGGTGGTGGTTTACAAAGAACAACATATGTTTAAAAAAAAGACATGATTTATTCCTTACAATTGGGGGGGCACATATGTATATTTATTTACATGCATACATGTCTTCCTGGGTACACTGTAAGTTCCTTGAGGATGATGACTGATTTTTGTCTTTGTAAGAGGGGATGTTATGGTATCTTGTTTTGCTCTTACAAAAGTTATTGGGAGATAATCAGTAGCTGTGAGGAAGCTTGCTTATCTTATTTTACTAAGACAATGACCTTCCTGGTGCCAGGGAGAACTAGAAAGGTGCGGTGTGATAAATAGCTCCAACCCTAGAGGTCACACCCTGGTCACAAGTATCCTCACTACCATGCCTACATAATCTGCCAAAAGAGGGAATGTAGGGAAATAAAATGAGGCATTTGAACTAACCCTAACTCTAACTGGAAGGACCTTCACTTCTGCTTCTGTATTAGTGTGGGTGTTCCTAGGGAGCACCACATCTGCTTCCTCAAGGGAAGCTTGATAAACACCTTCCTCTGCACACTCTATTTCTGAGTTCTTTCAGTGAGAAGGGGTTTGCCATGTTAAGGGACATATCATGTGAATCTTCCTGAGGGCACGTGATCTGGGAAGCAGTGGACAGTGGAAGCTCGCCTGGGCTAACTCTCTGACCCTGCCTGCGATGTCCTGTGATCCCCACAAGTGTGTTCCTCACAGTATACCTCCAAGGTTGGGCACAGTTCCTGGTGCCTAGTAGATATGTGGCCACTGGATAGGGTGCCAGATCTGGAGTCAGGAAGACTTAAGTTCAAATCCAGCCTCAGATATTTACTAGCTATGTGACCCTGGGCAAGTCACTTAACCCTGTTGGCCTCAGTTTCCTCATCTGCAAAATGGGCTGGAGAAGGAAATAGTCAGCCATCTCAATATCTCTGCCAAAAAAAACCCAAATGAGGTCAAGAAGGGTCAGACATGACTGAAAAAACTGATGAACAAAAACAGCACCTACCTCTCAGTCTCAGGTTTTTTGTAAAGATAAAAAAGAAAGATGCTATTTGTAAAATGCTTGGCAAATCTTAAAGCACTCCAGAAATTCTATCTATTATTGCTATTATTTCTCTGAGATCTAAACCCTGTATTCACTAGCAGACTCGTTTCCTTCTTTATTCAGAATCCCTGATAATGGGATTTTGCTGGAGGGCCTCCACACATCCCTGTTAATGCTTGGCCCCTTCGTTTCATTAAGCAGCCAGGGAAAGGGGCAGCTGTTAAAAGCCAGGGAGTATAATTGACTGAACAGAGACATTCCAATTTGGGGACTTGCCTGGTGAGTGAAAAACTCAGCGGCACCAGTGAAAATAGCCAAATTCCAGGCCACATGATGGCATTTCTTTTGCATGGCAGGACACTCTAGCAGAGTAGCCCACAGAGTCAAGAGGTGCCATGGTTATCTCGCTCTTCAGGAAGGAACAGGAGCCAATCTAACAAGTCAGTCAGCACAAGAGTCAGCAGGCCCTGTCTGTTGCCTGAAATTAATATAAGCACCCTCATAAGTATCCATCCCTCACATCCACACCCACGTACAGCATTTCTGGTCCTAGGCAAAACTGAGAAAGAGGCAAAATTCATCTTTCAGCAGTCTTCTGTTTCAACAAATGCCCATCCCCACCTGTGTTCACTACATGCATTCTGTTTGCTGGTGACTTGATTAGATTCAGCTTACCTCAGTCTGATGGCATTGGTGACACCTACTATGTGTAAAGCACTTTACTGGATAGAAGGGAGAAAAAAAGAGTTTGCAATGTGGAATATTAAATAGAGTACTGGACTTGGAAGCAGGAAGATCTAGGTTCAAATCCTGCCTCAGATACTTATTAGTTCTACAATGCTAGAAAATTCACATAACCTCTCTTTTCCTCAGTTTCCTCATCTGTAAAATGAGTAAACTGGACTTAACGACCCAGAAGTTCCTTTCTAGGCATAAATCCATGACCTTTCATCCAATGATCCAATGAATAAAGCATTTATCCTGCCCTTATTGAGAGTAGGATTTAGTAACAGGATGGGGAGAAGCTACAACCTACCACAAATAGAAAGAAGACATAGTACTTTCTATACTAGAGAGATACAGAGAGCTGTGCACTGTACAAAGATGTGTAATCTACTTGGACTGGGAGAAAGTGCTGAGAATTGTGGTGAATTCCTGTAATCCCAGCTGGTAGGGGAAGCCGAGGCAGGAGGATCATGTGAGCTATAGTAGGGCTAAAACAACTGGGTGTTGGCACTAAGTCTGGTAATAGTGTGGTGGGAGGTAGGGATGGAGGCAGTACAAGATTGACTAGGAAGGAAGGAAAGAAGGAAGGAAGGAAGGAAGGGAAAAAGGAAGGAAGGAAGGAAGGAAGGAAGGAAAGAAGGAAGGAAGGAAGGAAAGAAGGAAGGGAGGAAGGAAGGAAGGAACAAAGGAAGGAAGAAAGAAAATCCAGAACCCAACTCACAAAGCTTCAGAGTCAATGACAGAAAAAAGCCAGAGTGTGCGAAATATAAAAACAGAGCTGAATTGAACAAGAGAGTAAGACTTGGAGAGTTGGTAACTGGTTAGTAGGGCTGTGTGTGTGTTTCCTATAGGGAAAATCTCCCATCACATTTTCTAATATGAAAGTGGTGGCTAGCAAATAATCAAAGAAAAGAGACAGACTATCTAGACTAGAGAATCAGCATCTGATCTCTACTTTAGGTGCATTAGCCAGAGCTCCCTTGAGAAATATAGAAAGGATTAGATTTCATGACCAGAAGGGGGTGAAACCAAGATAGCAGAGAAGTAGCAGTTTATCTGAATTCTTCCAACATTCCCCTCCAAACTCTTAAAAATAACACTGCTAAATCAAATTTTGGAGCAACATAGTCAACAAAAGGTCAGAGTGAAACATCTTTCCAGCCTAAGAGAACTTCAGTGGTTAGTCAGGGAGGTTTGTGACATCAGGGTGGGGGCTATCCTGGAGTGCTTACTTCTAGTGAACCTTGAAGGCAGCTGCAACGGTGGTAGCAGCAGCTTCAATAGCTTTCAGCCCAGAGAAAACAAGGAGATTGGATAACTGATCAGAAAGATGCTGAGCTTACACACTGGGCACAGGACCAGGTGCCATTTGGCAATTCTTTTGCCTATAAGCAATTCTGGGTCTCAGTTCCAGAAAGAAAAGGAATGCTTCTGGTTGGTCACAAGGGAGCAGGGGCCTTGGTCACAGTTCCAGGGCAGAGAGGGACAATAGCACTTGCAACTACAATGGAACAGGGACCCTTTCCAGGTAAAGACTAGAGTATAGACCAGGAGAGCAGTAACTGCACCTCTCCCACTTTGGAAACCTCCCAAAACTTGTAGACTCTCAGAACTAGCTCTGAAAACAGCAGTGTGAAAAAGCCTAAAGTTTAGGACAGTGTTTTCCCCACCTCCAGGTGAGAAGAGCCCAACTTTAACATAAAGTTCAAAATCAAGAAAGACGCTAGAAGGATGAGCAAACAACAACAACAAGAAAAAGAACCAGGGGGCGGAGCCAAGATGGC
>CM053580.1:165618470-165635748 GCA_028627135.1 Pseudochirops cupreus | reverse complement strand
AGAAAGGAAGGAGGATGGAAGGAGAAAAGAAGGGAGGGAGGGAAGGAAAGAGGGAGGGAAGAAGGAAGAAAAGGGAGGAAAGGAAGGAAAGAAAGCAGAAAGGAAGGAGGATGGAAGGAGAAAAGAAGGGAGGGAGGGAAGGAAAGAGGGAGGGAGAGAAGGAAGAAAAGGAGGGAGAAAGGAAGGAAGGGGAAAAAAGAAAGAAAAAGATTCTACCAAAATGTTCAAAAGAGAAATGTCACACACATGAAAAGGACAAAGAAGACATATTTGTGTGTGTTGGCCTTTGCGTTTAGGACACTCTCTGCATCTAGAAGTGGGGGAAACATCCTGTACCTCTAGCTTGAGGAAAATCTGGAGATGGATGGGCTCTGACTCCAGTGTCAAAGGGTTTCCTGCTTATTGGCTGCCTAATGGATTCTGCACATTTGAGACACCTGAGTCGAGGTTCTGTAGCACATTAATATGTCTGACAATGAGGTGGCCCTCTTCCTTGCCATAACTAACCCTTCTTCTCTAGCACTGATCTCATCTACTCCTGTCCTCTGCAGAGATGCTGACAGAGATGCTGTGAATGAAATCCCCTCATGGCATTTTTCAAAGTGCCAAAAAAGAAAACTATTGACTCTAAAAACAGAAGAAATAAAAAGGAATGAAGGAAGGAAGGGAGGGAGGAAAGAAGGAAGGGAAGGAAGAAGGGAAGAGGAAGGAAGAGGTAGAGGGAAGGAGGGAGAGAGGGAAGGAAAGGTGGAGGAAGAAAGGAAGGGAAGGAGAAGGAAGAAGGAAAAAATGAAGAAGGGAAGGAGGGAAAGAGAGGGAAGAAGAAAAGAAGGAAGGAAAGAGATGGAGGAAGCAAAGGAAGAAAGGAAGGAAGGAAGGAAGGAAGGAAGGAAGGAAGGAAGGAAAGAAGGAAGGAAGGAAGGGATCTCAGTCATCCTCCTCTCTAATCTTCAACCTCTCTTTATCCATGCACAAATACCCAAAGAATAACAAGGTGCCTGACCTGCACAGTAGGAACCTTAATGAACACTTGATTGATTGATACCTACTGTTCCTTCCCTACTGCCTTCAAACATGCCAGTCTACTCTACCATTTAAAAAAAAATTATTATATAATCTTCTCAATTTATCATCCCACCTCTACTTCCTTTCTTAGTCAAACTCCTAAATAAGTTTTCTTTACTTCTCTCCCCTCCTTACCCCTTTGAAATCAGGTTTCCAACTTCATCACTCAACTAAAGCTGCTTTCACCAAACTTCTCTCTTACCTTTTAATTGCTAAATCTTATTGTTTTTAGCTTTCACCCTCCTGGACTTACTTACATTTATCTCTATTGACCTCCCTCTGCTCCTAGATCCTCTCTTCTCTGGATTTTTATGACACAAGTCTTCTGTAGTTCCCCTTCTACTTCTCTAACTAGTCCTTCTCAGACTTCTTTGCTGATCCATCATCAGTAGTAACATGACCCCAAACTAGGTACCCCCCAAAACTCTGTTCTGGGATCTTTTTACTTAGGATTATAGAAGCTGGATTTAGAGCTGGGAGAGACCTTAGAGTTGTGTGAGATGAAAGAGTTCAGAGTCTGAATCTAAGGTCAGAAAAGGTCTTTATTCTTTCTCATGAGAAAGGACTCTACCCTCTGTCACCCAACATGGTGTCTGCAGGGAGAGAGTGACAGGTAGAAGCCAGCCTATGGTTATATAATCTTCCAGTGCAGAAACCCAACCCCCCCAACTGGCCTTAACTCTTATTGGTAGGGGGGCTGTCCCACAACCTAAGCATAGGAATCTCTCTGAGACAAAGAACCCGGAAACATGTGGGTGTCCAATGAAAGCAGTCCACCTTATTTGGCATATCTTCTGCTATGTTGGCACTGGGGGAGGGGTCTCCATTGCTCTAAGCCCCAGATCGCTTGAATCAGGTGACTTGACCTTAGGCCTAGTGAATACTGAAGCCATTCTAGATTTGATTTTTCAGAATGGGGAAACTTCACTATAAATTATCCCTCACAGAGTCTATCTGTTCCAATCTCCTCATTTTACAGATGAGGAAACTGAAGCACCTAGAGACCTATTGCAGTTAACTTGTGTAGTGTCACAGAGATAGAAGGTGTCTATGACAAGATCTGAACCCATCATCCTGACTTCAAACCCAGTGCTCCATCCACACTGGATTCTTCTCTCTCTACACATCTTCTCTTGATCTTATCAGCTCCCATGGGGGGAACACCTCCGTGCAAATGAATCTTGGACCTATATATCCAGTCCCTTTCTTCTCCCTGAGCTTCAGTCTGGCATCATCAACTGCTTATTGGACATTTCAAACAGGATGATTTGGACATCACCTCAAACTTAATATCCCATACAGAACTCATTTATCCTTCGCATTTATTCCATTTATACTTATATCTGTCCTTGATGTCTCTCCAGTTAGAAAATAAGCTCCTTGAGAATAGGAATTATTTCATTTTTGTATTTATATCCATAGACATTAACGTAGTGCCTGGCACATAGTAGGAGCTTGATAAAGTACTAGTTGATTTATTGATTAATAGCTGCGCTCACTTATATCTACAAAGGCATTTTTTTTCCTTTGCTTTTATTTTCCCTTGAAGCTGGGTCATTAGGAACATCACCCTACAAGACACACACAATGGTGTGTGTGTGTGTGTGTGTGTGTGTGTGTGTGTGTGTGTGTACACACTAAGTGACATTCCAGCTGCTCTCCTTCCTGCACCAATGGCCATTGTTGGCTTAGAGTCGAGATAAGACTCAAGTATATTATGTAGATTGAAAGAGGGATAGAATATTAAGAGAGCATCTGAGTATAGAATGATCCATGAGATAAGAGGATTGGTCCCTCAGACATCTTACCAAGTGGAATTCCTTAGGCAAGTCAATTCACCTCTTTGTGTTTCGGTGTCCCCATCTGCCAAATAGAGACAATACAGCCTGATACATCATAACTACCTCACAGGTAGTTTAGAATCAAACGAGATGTCTACAAAAGTGACTCGAAGAGGCTCCACAAATTTAAAATGAAAATAGAGAGCAGAAACTGTGGCACAATTGAACTGGTCTTAGGACACTTAGTTTGGACTCTCAACTGATACTTATTTGCTGTGTGCCACTAGACCAGGCTCCTAACCTTTGAGCTTCAGTTTTCTCAATTATAAAATGGAGATAATATTTGAACTACCCACTTCACGGGATTGTGAGCAAAGAACTTCCTAAACCTGAAGATAGTACGAAATGTGACTTATCAAAGAAAAATATTAATACTCTCCTCCATGGCTTAGGCACAAATCTGCCAGAAATATTTTTTTTCTAATCAATTTAGCATTATTCTCTATCCCAGCATTTTTGGCATCAAGAGCAAAATGTGCAAACTGGCATAGACCCTCCATGCCCTAGGATGTCTCTTTATACCACAATTACTTAAAGTAACATTAATAGGAATTTTGAACAAGGAAAAGATCACAAAATGTCAAAATATAGTTTGGGGTTAACCTTCTAGAAAAATTCACTTAAGCTTATATTAACATTTCTCAGACTACTCCTTCCTTGACCCTGAAGGATTGAAATGACTTCCTTTCTGTGATCAATATCCTTATTTCTAATTGGCAGAGGGCACTGCCCCTGGGCTGGTCAAAGTACCAATTGCTCCAGGGGTTGGGGAAGGCAAGGATCTTACCAGCACAATAGATACTTATCTTATTCTGTCTGCTTACCATCCTTAATCCATTTTTTTCCTGTGGACTTAGTTTTTTTGCTCTTAACCTTCTATACACTTTCCTAGGAGGAAAAGTGGGAAAGTTTGAGGCTGGAGAAATATCTTTATCTTAACATTTTTGGTTGAATTAAGGGGTTAAAGTTTACTATACTTCACAGACCTATTATTAGTATTAAGGTATGATTGTCAACAATAATTATACAAGAGGGTGCTTAGTTTTTGGGAAACTTTTTAACCGATCATCACTGCTGGATGTTTGGTCTACTTAATTGAGTATAAATGCTATCATCTCTAGTTAGGAGATTTGAAAATAGGTACCTTGTTTCAGAATGCAGATTCTTGAGGAGGGATACCAACACTTAGAACTAGTGATGTCAAGGTGTTCTATTTGATTGACATGGCTCTGGGATCCTAGTGGTTAAGGAGAAAACATTGGATTGGTGATTATGTCTGATGAAATGTATGTGAGATTTGTGACTGGGTTCCACTTTAGCAGGATCAGCAATACTACAGAGGAAGTTATCCTTTCCTTATTTACCTTGAAGGATTTGTCTAGAATTGTAGGTATGAACAAAGTGAAAAAAGCATTTACAAGTGTTTTTTATGTGCCCAAAACTGCTAAATTCAAGATACAAATAGAAAAATTAGGACAGTCCTTGTTTGCAAGGGTCTCATGCTCTAATCGGGGAAGACAACGAACAGAAGAGACTGTTCAGTGGTGGGATAGATGGCAAGGTCCAGAGATCCTTGTTTGAATGATTAAGTCCAGAGGAAAAAGATTCCTAAAGCTTTGGAGTGGCAGGTACAGAGAGTTTGAAGTGTCTTTCCTTTGGCAATCTAGGGGAAGGAGAAGCTGATGGAAGATCCCATTCTGAAGGAGACCGTGTAGCATAAGTTAGAATTCCATTGGTAACATTCCAGGGCATGGGATCACTGTTGCAATTTGTGTGGAATCAAAGGCCATGGAATATGGCATCAATGGAGACTGCCGAAAAGAGTCAGATAGATGTCTTCGGTTCTTAAAGTAGCTAATGCTGGATCAGTCCCAGGGTCCATGTTTAACCTATATTTTTGGTGCAAGCATCTAGAACACTTGATCTATTGGTGCTGGGGAGCATTGTTTCCAAAGTGAGGTTTGGACAGTACCTCTTCCATAACCTAGGACCAGAGGATAAAGTTAAATCTTGCACCCTCCCCATTCCTCTGTAATAATCAGAGCCTGAGTTCACAATCATTGTAGGAAGGAAGTTGCTAATGTCCATAATAAGGGTCAAGGATGGGGGAGAATAGTTCCATAGCTTAGAATCCTGACTTAAGGCAACACAATTTATGGAGATTGTACCCCCAAAATGTAATAAGATATGACCCCCAAAAGTCTCATTACAAGGAATGGATGTGACATTTTTTTTTTATCAGTAGCGCCTAGCAACAATTTGTCAAGAGCTAAAAACATTAAGAAGCCACTAGGTTGCTCAGTAGATAGAGCCCTGGACCTGGAGTTAAGGAGACCTGAGTTCAAATGTGACCACAGAAGCTCACTAGATGTGTGATCTTGAGAAAGTCACTTAACCTCTTTTGCCTTAATCAGTTGGAGAAGGAAATGCCAAACCACTCCAAAATCTTTGTCAAGAAAACCCCACAGACAACATGACCCATGAGGTCCTAAAAAGTTGGATGTATTGTCTTCCTGGGGCATGCGTCCAAGACATAACAGAGAAACTCCTCAAATTTATCAAAATGGTTGAAAACTACCTACTTCTAGTAATTCACAAGACTGAACGACAATAACAAAATCACATCAAGGATAGCTTCTTAGAGGCTGCCCCAGGGAGGCCAACTAAATCGGTAAAGACGGGATCAAGAACAGCACCAAGCAGCACCACAAAAACGAGCACAGGGAAGCTGGAAAACAGCGGTTCTTTGAAAAGGAAGTCGGCGGTCAAGGAAAGGGCCTGCAGGATTGATCTCAGTTTTGTGAGGCACTATTCTTGGTTTTTTATTTTTTGCCTTTTGCAATATCGTATTCCAAGATCTCTTCTACTACTGCCATAGCTGACAAGTCTTGTGTGATCCTTACTGTGGTTGCTTGTTATTTGAACTATTTCTTTCTGATTGCTCACAGCATTTCTTGGCTGAGGGTCATGATTTTCAGGTAGTTCAAAGACTCTCGGATTATGTCTCCTTGACTTTTTTTCTAGGTAAGTTGTTTTTGAAATTATATCGTTTTAGTTTCTTCTGTGTTTTTTAACCTCTTTCTTTTTAAACCCATTTTTTTGGTCTAATAGAATAATTTTCGATTTCGTCTTTTCTACTTTTCAGCGAGCTTATTTCTTGAGCAAGATTGACCATTTTCTTTGTTTCTTTTTTCTTTTTTTTGCTTTTTGGAGGGCAATTGGGGTTAAGTGACTTCCCCAAGGTCACATGGCTAGGTTTTGTGTTAAGTGTCTGAGGCTGGATTTGAACTCAGGTCTTCTGACTCCAGGGCCAGTGCTCTATTCACTGTGCCACCTAGCGGCCTGCCTGACCATTTTCTATGCTATTTTTCTATGCTATATAAAACTGAGGCAGGCAGAGGTTAAGTAATTTACCCATGATCATACAGCTAGTAAGTATCAGAGGTTGGATATGAACTAAGGACTTTCTGACTCCAAGCCTAAGACTCTATCCACTTCTCTCAATCTATAGTATTTCTTCATTTTTCTGTTTGCTCATAACTTCCATCTCAATTTCAGGATAGGGATTTTGCACTTACATTTGACTGTTCCCTCCCATATTTACGGAAGGGGTAGGTCAGCCCTGCTTATTCTGGGGTATAGTGGCTAAGAGTAAGCTCCTTCTTTTACTGGAGTTCCTGGATTTGGGCTTAATCTGGCTCCTTGATTTAGGTTTGGATGCAGCTCTTTTATCTATTCTCTTTTCATAGTCCCAAACCTGGAGTTAGTGCCAGCCCTTGTTCTGACCCTGATGGCCTTCCACCAGATATTACTAATTGTAATTTTATTAGACCTTCCATGAGACTTTATCTCCCAGGCAATGGTCTGGCCCTGTCTCCTGCTGCCTTAGTCTTATACTGGAAACTTTTTCTGGCCTATCTCTTACTGTGGTTCAGATGGGGCTGTCTGGGTATTAGAGGGTATTATAGTGCTCATCTGACCCTATCCCCCATTGTGGTCAGGAAAAAGATGTTCTAGATATTACATTGCCTGGCCCCTGCTCTAGATTTTAGTCTGGATCCATCTCCTGCTATTGTTCAGGGAAGGGCTGCCCACCATGTTGCCTGGATGTGCAAGCTCCCTGGGTCCTTTCCTGGGTATTAATCTGACCTTATCTCCTGTGGCTCTGTTATTCTGTACTTTCTATCTAACCTGGCTTATTTCCACTCAGAGCCCAAGTTTCTGGCATACTTCTCATATGGTCCTGGACTGAATGTTGATGCTTATAATAATTTCTGGGTTTTTTTTTGTTTTTGGTGTGTGTGTGTGTGTGTGTGTGTGTGTGTGTGTGTGTGTGTGTGTGTTCAGTTGTACTGCATTTCTAAAGCTTTACCGGGACGTTTGTATGGGAATAGGCTTTTTTTAGCTCCTATCACAGTACCATTTTAGCTGGAGGTCTGATCATAAATAATAATTTAAAAAAACTTAGCTTTCATATTTAATGAACACTTCTATCCTTTATATCTTCCCCTTCCATCCTCACCAAAGAGAAAGGATGCAATATTACTAACTGATCAAGAAACCTACCTCTATGGTGAGTTCCAAATGCCCTTCCCCCTAAGACCTTCTACAGTCTTCCAGAATTTTAATGCTACTCTTGGGTTGAAGTCCTCCCCTCTCCCCACATGGAAAAAGAAGTCAGGATTGTTGGAAAAATCCAGTAACTCTCCCTTCTGCAAGGTCTTACCTTCCTTCAGAATCTATACTATCCATGTAACTTACAGTAGTTATGGAGTAAAGTTCAAGTTTGCTGCTCTATCCCATGTAAGTCTTTTTCCATTCATTGGTTCCTATTCCTGTTTATTCCAAGAACGCCTGTGATTGGATCAGGAGTTTTGATATAGCAACTCCTTTTTTATGCTATTATACTATCAATCAATAAATATGACGCACTTACATGTCAGGCACTGTGCTAAGTAATGGAGATAAAAAAAGAGGCAAAAGACAGGTCCTGCTCTCAAGGAGCTTACAGTCTAATGGACCTGGGTTCTTGCAGGTCCTTGCAAGTTCCTGGCCTGGGAACCTCTCAGTGTTTCAGTATGGTTTCCACCCATTAATAAAGTTCTCTGGAAATGCCTCGCAGATGCTGGTTTTGCCTCTTGGGAACTAAGGCCATGTCTTAATGTGAAGCCTTTCTCCCTCATTGACCATCTAAGTCTGTGTCTACGCTCCCTTTGAAAGGCCATACTCAAAGCTATCGCTCAATTGTATGGACTGGCCATGACTCAATAGAAAATCCTTCCTGCAATGGTAAGGACCTAGGACCCAGATATTATTGAAGAGCTAACTTCCTCAAAGGTCTAACACCTTATTAAGGAGAAACAACCAAGATCCAGAAAGATCTTCTAGGCTCCTCTATGTGATCTTTAAGCACTTAAGGAGCCATAATGAGAAAAATTGTGGGGATGATGAAGAGACAGAATTTAATAAAGGCAAAAAGAAGATCAGCAAGTATTCATGTGGCACTTTCAGGTTTTCAAAGTGCTTTACAAATATTATTTTATTTTATCTTCATAAGAACCCTGGGAAATAGGTACTATTATTATCTCCACTTTTCAACTGAGGAAACTGAGGCAGACAGGGGTTAAGTGACTTGCCCAGAGTTCTATAGCTAATAAGTCTCTGAAGCTGGATTTGAACTCGGTTCCTCCTGATTTCAGGTACCAAGCTCTAGCCAATGTACTATCTAGCTGCCTATGCTTTTAATTCCAAGTCAGAAGTCCTGAATTTGAATCCTAATTTTACCTTTTATTGGTCAAGTGATCTTGGCCAAGTCATTCACCTTCTATGAGCCGTACTATTCTGATCTAAACATGGACAGTCATACTAACACTACTTACCTCACAGGATGGTAGGGTTCTAGGGAGATGAGGTATGCATCTGTAAAATGTGAAGTATCATTACTATCAAAGAAGAAGAGAGAAATGAAAAAAAAAATTACACAGACTGAATGATATGATTGAGATCGTCATGTTCAGGAAAAATAAAATAGTGGATGGGCCCAAAGTTCTAGCTCAGTTTGAAAGATAATTTGAAGCTGAACCAGGTTGGTTAGAAAACACTTCTGATTCATTCCCTTGGGAAAAAAAGAATTGGTACATTAAAAAAGTGAAAGGTTAAAAGAGGAAGGTGGGTGTTAGGAAGAACAGAGGATTAGAGGATTAGAGGATTAGAGACTGGGCATATAGTATGGATTCTCTGCCCTGGTTGTCAAGCTCTGGCTGCTTCACAAAGTTGTTGTGTGTCCTTTCCCTATGTCTGTCTCTGCCGGATGGGTCCCTGAACACCAGGGGCACTTGTGTGTTTAGGGCCCACACGGCAGTGGAAACAGAAAGCATGGCGGCCAAAGGAGATGCAAATAGATGTGACACCACGGATGACAGATGAAGAGGTGACATCATTCATGTCATTAACTGCAGCCCATTCAACACAGGGAGGAAGCAAAATTGGGAGATGTGCAGACAGATATAGAGAGACACAGGAAGAGAGAACCATGGATAAAGAGGGAGACCCAAAAAAAGGCACAGAGACATAGATACCATACACTGACTTAGAGATGCATGCACATGTTGAAACACTGAAAGGACAGGAGAGAAAATACAAGAGAGAGAGAGAGACAGAGAGAGAGGCAGAGACAGAGAGAGAGACAGAGAAAGAGACAGAGGGAGAGACAGAGAGAGAGAGAGAGACAGAAAGAGAGAGACAGAGAGAGAAAGAGAGAGACACACAGAGAGAGACACAGAGAGAGAGAGAGAGAGAGAGAGAGAGAGAGAGAGAGAGAGAGAGAAGGACAGAGACAGAGACAGAGAGACAGAGGGACACAGAAATAGAAATTCACAAAAGTAGAGAAACTGAAGGAAAATAGAAACAGAAAGAGACATAGATTAGGAGACACCAACACCCTGAAAGAGATAAAATGATGTAAGAAAAAAATGAAATGTGCCTCCTTTGCAATCAATGACCCTAAATCCCCCTGTTAAATCAGAATTTTGCCATATGCATTCTTCTTTAAAATATGCTATTCTCTCTTCCCACTGGACCCCAGATGCTACAGCATTTTCCTCTCAGCCAGGGAGGCTGGAAAAAACAGCTGTCTCACCAGAAGACCCTGCATGTACAGAGAGAAAAGTGCTTCCTGAGAGGGCTCCTGGGGAAGCTTTGGCACAGGCAAGGTATCATTGGCCCAGGCACAGCAGGAAGATGAGCTGCTATGTTCCATCACATGCCTACTCTAGGCTCCTTCAAACGGCGGCATCTCATTTCCTTCCTCTGGCTTCTGATTGGGCTGATCCAGCCTGGCTCTCACCCATTTCTCTCCCTCTGAAAATTGTCATGAATATATTGAATGACATCCTACAGATGCGACTGCTTTTATAAAAAGTTTTATTTATGTATTTTTCTCTTCCTTCGTTCCTTTGTTCCTTCCTTCTTTCCTTCTTTTTTTCTTTCTCTTTCTTCCTGCTTTTTCTTCTTCCTGTCTTTTTACCTTTTTTCCTCCTTTCCTTTTTTGTCTGCCTTTCTTTCCTCCTTCCTTCCTTCCTTCCTTCCTTTCTTTCTTTCTTTCTTTCTTTCTTTCTTTCTTTCTTTCTTTCCTTCTTTCCTATCACAACCTACCAAGTCTCCCAGCTTCCTTAATAGAACCTCCTCTTTGCTAAGAGATAAGAGGTACACTTTACCATGAGTGTTCTGATGTCATGACTGCTCAGAGTTTTGAAACTGTTCAGAGTTGCTACCCTGTACATGACTGTGAGTACTGTAGAAATGCCTTTCCTGGTCCTACTTAATTCATTCTGTTATCACTTAATAAAGATCCTTCAGAGTTTTCCAGTATTCTTTGTATTTGTCATTTTTAATGATTTTGTTGCATTCACACAATTCATAATTTATTCAGTCGTTTCTCTACTCAGAGGATACTTAATTTCATTTCCAGTTCTTTACTCCCAGAAAAAGATGAGGTATGGGGCATATACCTAGGACTGGGATGCATTCAGTTTGATGACATTTGGGCCATAATTCCAAATTATTTTCCAGAATGGTTGGATCAATTCACAGTTACATCAACAGTACTTTATTGTATCTCCTTTCTCCTACAGTAATTTACCATTTTTATCTTTTATATTCTTTGCTGATCTGATGAAACAATCTCATAGTTGACCGAATTTGCATCTATCTTATTATTAGCAATCTGGACAATTTCTTTTCATATGGTTGCTAATAGCTTATATTTCTTTTTTTTTAAATAGCCTGTTCAGCTTGTTATTTGGTGAGTCATTTCAGTCATGTCCAATTCTTTATGACTCCATTTGGATTTTGGTTTTGTTTGTTTTTTGTTTTTGGCAAGTATACTGGAAGGATTTGACATTTTCTTCTCTAGCTCATTTACAGATGAGAAAGGTTTAAGTGACTTGTCCAGGGTCACACAGCTAATAAGTATCTGAATCCAGATTTGAACTCAGGTCTTCCTGACTCCAGGGCTGGTACTCTATCCACTGTACCACCTAGCTGCCCCTTTATTTTTTAATCTCTTAATTTTTGGGGAATGACTCTTGTTCTTATTTATTTGTACTATTTACCTTTATATCTTGAATATTATTCTTTCATCAAAGATATTTACTGAAAAGACTTTTCCCCAAATAACTGAATCATTTATTTTTATTGTTGCATTGATTTTGTTCATGCAAAAAATTTTCCATTTAGTGTAATTAAAATTGCCTATTTTAATCCCCTATGATCATCTCAAACCTTCATTTGCTTAAGAATTTTCCCCTTAGCCATAGTTGTGCAAGACGCTTCCTTTGCCTCTCTCTTTCTTTTTAAGGATGTCACCTGTGTATTTTGGTCATGTGGTTCATGTTCCAATTTTCTCAGCAGCTCTTAGCTGACCAAGAAATCCTTACCCAGTAGTTGATGTCCTAAGGTTTTTCAGACATTGTGATGGTATGTTCAAGTTTTTCTAGATCTTGCTTATCAAATCTTTCCATTGATCGACTTTTCTATTTTTTAACTAGTACCAAATAATTTTGGCGCCGATTGCTTTTTATAGTATAATTTGAGATACGCTAATTCTAGAGCCTCTTCATTCCCACTTTAGTTATATATATATTATATACTCACATCTATGTACAAATACACATCTTTAACATATACATATATGTAATGGTTACTATGTGCCAGGCCCTGTGCTAAATATTTCACAATTATTGTCTCATTTGATGCTCACAGCAAGCCTAAGAGGTAGATGCTATTATTATGCTCATTTTACAGATGAAGAAACTGAGTCAAACAGAGGTTAAATGACTTGCCCATGATCACATAGCTGGTAAATGTCTGAGATCATATTTGAACTCAGATCTTCCTGATTTCAGACCCAGTACTCTATCCACTGTGTTATCAAGTTGCTACACACATGTATGTATGCACACACATGTATGTGTGCACACACACTCTACATAAAATAAACCCACAAAAATAATCAACCTTTCTGTATATTACTAACAAAACCTAGCAGAAAAAGACAGGAAAAGAATATCCATCAAAATGGATCCTCAACCTCATGTTTCTCCTGATAAGCTCTGCTGTTATTTTACCTGGTTTTATCAAATAATCCCTTAGTAGTTCTATTGACAGGAAACCAAGTCTATAATCAAATTTAAGTGTTGTTATAATTTTTACTTTATTGGATGGCCCAGAAACAAACAACTAATATCTGTCTATGAATTTCTATTTATTTCTCTTAAGAGCATTTTGTTGTTATATTCATAGAAGTCCCTCTCTGTCTTGGTAGTTCAACTTCTAGATATTATATACATTTTGAATCCATTTTGAATGGTTTTCTTTTTCTATCTCTTCCTGCTAGGTTTTGTTAGTAATATACAAAGAGGCTGATGATTTTTGTGAATCCATTTTATTTCCTGATACATTATGGAAGTAACTTATAGTTGCAGTTAATTTTTTTTTTGTGGGAGGGAACGAGGAGAGAAGGCAAGGCAACTGGGATTAAATGACTTGCCCAAGGTCACATAGCTAGTAACTGTGGCAAGTGTCTGAGGCTGGATTTGAACAATCTGAACTCAGATCCTCCTGACTCCATGGCCCGTACTCTTTTCACTGTGCCACCTAGCTGCCCCTGCGTTAATTTTTTAAATTGAATCTCTTGAATTCTCTAATTGTGCAAACATATCATCTACAAAACAAAAGTTTCTATTTTGCCTGTTGGTATTCCTTTGATTTTTTTTCTTACATTTTTGCTACGACTAGCAGTTCTTGAACTATAGAAAATAAGAGAGTCCAAGAAACTCTCAGGTAAGAGATCATTCAGCAAGAGTGAAAGAAAGAGGAGAAAAGACATAGCAGCTGGTGATTCCTTGCTTAGGGGCAATGAGGTTGCTATTTGTCAACGTGGTGACAGCAATAGAAAAGGAATTCTGTTGTCTTCCTGGGGCATGCATGAGTCCAAGACATCACAGAGAAGCTCTTCAAACTTATCAAAATAGTTGGAAACTGCCTGCTTCTGCTGATTCACACACACAAATGACACTTCCAGGATGAACCTAAAAAATATTGCCAATTATTATGAAGTCTTTCAGCATGAAACTGAAGACCAAATGGTCAAAGATTGTGTTTTCCTCACCCTTACCCTTTGAAGGAAAAGGAGGCATGGGAAAAAAAAAAAACAGGTTGAACAAATAACTGGTTCTGAGAATAGGGCTTAGATTTCCAGACCACAATTTTACAATATAGTGATGACATATACCTAGAAAGGTGTATTTTCCAGGTATGTTGAAAATCTAATTTAAAGAACTTTAAACTAACATAGGATGGGAGGAAGGAAAAGATTACATCAACCCATCAAGTCAAATACTATAGAAAGTAGCCATAAAAAAAAAATAGTAACGGAGACATCCAGAAAGACATGGGACATGTGATCAAAGAGGAGTCAGTAATAAAAGCCACACATTTTAAATTTCCACATACAAAAACTTAAAATATAGGCAGCAGCCAAGAGTTTTAAATGTCCTAACTCTGTGAGGCATATACAGCCTCATAGGTATCAGGGAGAGTAAAATGAAACCCATGATTACACCATGGCTGTGAATATCTATAGCTTATTCAAAATTGGTAAGTAAAAGTGGAGTGGGGTAGAATTATATGAGGAAATCCAGGAACAGGTTAGGAGGGGAACAACATGGGATATTAGGAAAAAGATCAAAGGAGAGAAAAACAGAAGTGGTTTTACTACTGGACTATACTACAGAGCACAGGTGCAGAAAGAGGAAATAGATGAAGAGTTTGGAAATAACCTACAAGCCTGGCATTGAAGCATGACATAGTAGTGATGAGGGACTAAGTATCCAGATTTTTATTGACTTTTTTTTTTTTGCCAAATTTGAATACTTTCTTGACTTGACTTAGTAATAATGACATCCTTTGAATGGTGCAGAAGCCACCAATGGGTGAATTCCGTTCTGAACCAGATTCTCACTAACAGTTGGGATCTGTTTGCTGGAGTGGAAATGAAGGAACCCTGAGGGAAATGACCAGTCCATCTTAGATTTTGTGATACAGAAGAAGAAATAGGTGCCAAAAGAACCATAATATCAGAAAGGGAAAAAATGAGAAGTGAAATGAAAATTAAGATCTGCCTGTTCTCTGTGATCAATTATCATCCAGTACATGGAAGTCAGTACTATCTGAGCAGAGCCGATTTGTGTATCTTGAGGAAGCAGGTTTGAGAAGGGTTCAGAGGAAATCTAGGTAAGATCCCACAGAGTAAAATGCTTCCGAGGAAGTCAGCCCAAGAGAAATGGGAAATGCTCTAGAATGAAATTCTGAAGGTACAAAGGGAAACAAGAAAAATGAAATCTGTCTGAAGAGCCCTATGTAAATGTGTAGAGAACTCACCAACCATATGCATAGAATGTGGAAGTAAGGTCAGATAACAGAATGCAAAAATGAATGTGATAGTTTTATAAAAATAGTGTCAGGAATGCCGAAGGTCAGAATGAGTTGAAATTAATGAGGAGAGCTAAGGAAGGCAAGATGGGTTTAAAAAAAACTATAATAGGAGAGAAAAAAGGCTCGAAGAAAGGATAGGATCTTGGTTTGGGGTAGATGGGATGATGGTCACTAATAACGTAAAGAAGAGAGGACTACCATAATTTTATTTTTATTTCTATTTTTTCCACTAAAGAAAATGTTCTTTACACTGGGAATGATAGAACAATAATGACTTCCGGGTAGTTGATATCTAAGATTGGTAAGGAGATAGTAAGAGAACTCTTAGATGTCCTTAATGAATTAGTGACCTGCCCTTATAGGTGAACGACATCCCAGGATCTTGAAAGAACTGGCAAATGTGATTGCTGAGTCCCTGTCAATAATATTAGAAAGATGATGTAAGATAAGAGAGGTACCATAAGATTGAGAAGGCAGCTAAGCGATTCAGTTGAATAGAGCACAGAGCCTGGAGTCAGGAAGACTCTCCTATTCCTAAATTCACATCAGACCTCAGACCTTACTGGCTGTGTGACCCTGGGCAAGTCACTTCATCCTGTTTCCTTCAGTTTCATCATTTATAAAATGAGCTGGAAAAAGAAGTGGCAAATCACTCCAGTATCTTTGCCACCCTAAATGGGGTTGTGACTAGTTGAACATGAGTGAAAATGACTGAACAACAAAACACAAGACTGAAGAAGTTCAAATGTCCCAATTAAAAAAAAAAAAGACAATAGCACCTTCAAACTACAGGTGAGAGAGCTTGACTGATTACTGGAGAAATTTTGGAACAGATCATTGAAGGAATGTTTCTTGAACATCCAAGTAGAGAAGTGATGATTATAAAGAATCAGAATGACTGCCTCAAGAATAGGTCATGCCAAACCAGCCTCATTTTCTTCTTTGACAGAATTACTAAACTAATAGATAAGGAGTATGCTGCAGCCATAGTTTGCCTAGATGTCAGTATCTGACACTTGTGAGGAAGATGGAATGATAGGGATTAGATGAAAAGATAATCATATAGATACAAAACTAGTTGTATGGTTAGACCAAAAGAGTAGCTCTCAATGCTTTAATGTTAACATGGAAGGAGGTCTCCAGTGGAGTACTTCAGGGATTTATACTTGGCACTATGATATTTAACTTTTTAACGAATGACCTGGACAAGTATAGTTGGTATGTACCATATTTGTAGATGACACAAAGCTGGAAGGGATAGTTAACACACTGGATGACAAATAAGATTTAAATAGAGCTAGGGGTGGCTAGGTGGTGCAGTGAAAAGAGCACCAGCCTTGGAGTCAGGAGGACCTGAGTTCAAATCTGGCCTCAGACACTTGACATACTTACTAGCCGTGTGACTTTGGGCAAGTCACTTAATCCCGATTGCCCTCCAAAAATCAGAAAAAAAAATATTTAAATAGAGCTTGAAAGTTTAGAGTACTGGACTGAATCTAATAAGATGAATTTCACCAGGAATAAATGCAATATCTTGTGCTGAGGCACAAAAAACAAAGTCCACAAGTAAAAGATGGTAATGACACGGATAAATAGCAAATGTTCTGAAAAAGATCTTGAGGTTTAAGTGGATGGCAAGCTCAATGGGCATCAACATTTTGAAATAGGGTCCAGAACAGCTAATGTGACCTTGAACTGCCTTGAGAGGAAAACAGATACCAGGAATTAGGGAAATGAGGGTACCCGCCATTATTAGACCTTATGGAGTATTGTTTTCCATTCTAGGTGCCATGATTGGACATTGATAAGCTGGAGACTACACAGGGAAGCACAACCAGGATGCTACAGGGCCTGGAATCTATGTCATTTCTGAATTGGTTGAAGGAACCTGGAATGTTTAACCTGGAGAAGAGAAGATTTGGGAGGACATGATAGCTCTCTACAAATATTTGAAGGGTTGTCACATGAAGGAAGGATGAGATGTATTCTGTTTGGCCCCAGAGGGCAGAATCGAAGCAATGCGTGGACATTTCAAAGAAGCAAAGTAATGCATGAATGTCAAGAAAAATTTCTGAATAATTAGTGCTGTTCCAAAGTGGGATGACCTGTGTTGAGAAATCATGGGTCCTCCCTCCTTGGAAGTCTTCAAGCAGAGACTGGATCATTACTTATCAGATAGGTTATCTTAGGAATTCCTTTTGTCTACAATTAAGAATAGATAGACACTGAGGTCCTTTCCAGCTCTCAGATTCTGTGATTCTCCTAATAGTCTGAACAATATATGTCCTTGCCTTAACCTTGATCATATTAGGAAGACTTCCAATATATTTCCATAACAAATAATGCCATCTTTTGGTTTTAGAGAAATGTTCTTTATC
>CM053580.1:165588432-165617970 GCA_028627135.1 Pseudochirops cupreus | reverse complement strand
CCTTTTCTTCCTTCTCTCCCTCCCTCTTTCCTTCCCTCCCTCCCTTCTTTTCTCCTTCCATCCTCCTTTCTTTCTACTTTCTTTCCTTCCTTTCCTCCCTTTTCTTCCTTCTTCCCTCCCTACCTTCTTTTCTCCCTCCTTCCCTCACTCCCTCCCTCCTTTCCTTCCTCCCTTCCTCCCTTCCTTCTTTTCCTCACTCCCTTCCTTTCTTATTTACTTTCTCCCTTTCTTCCTTCCTTCCCTTCCTCTTTCCCTCCATCCCTCCCTTCCTTGATTCCTTCCCAATTCTTCTACTTTTAGAGTCAATAGCTTTCTTTTGTAGTACCTTGAGAAATGTCATAAAGGGATTTCATTCACAAGGTGTCAGCATCTCTGCCTAGTGAAAGGTGAGTGTGTTGAGGGGAGGAAGGAAGGAGGAAGAGAGAAAAGAGAGACTGGCTGACTGTGCTTGGTATATCGTATCTGCAGAGACACTAAGAATAATCCTAACGTAGATGGTGCAACAAAAATTCGAGAGAGCAAGATCTCTTCTACAGAGAGATCAAAATCAAGCCCAGGAAATGACCCTGGCAGCAGCTGCTGAAGCAGCTCTGAATACAAAGGAAAACACGCATGTGTTTGTGTGTGTGTCTACAATGTCAATGTGCCAGGGATAATTTCAGCACATCCTATTGGAAGATGAGTTTCTCAGACAGACTTTGCGGGACTGTGATTGGATGATTTCCTTTTTCAAGTCTGGCTCCCGCTGAGAGGCCATCCCTTCAGGGAGAAGCTGCTTTTATTCCTGTTGGTTCTACACGTATGTGCCCTCACACTAAGTAATATCAAAGACACGAATTCTAAATAATTGGAAAAACCATAGTTACTCTTGGATTCACATAGAATGTGCCTTGGCAGAGCACAAAGCATTAAAAAAAAAACAACCCAAAACATCCCACCTTATCCTCACTTATTTTCACAGTCTTCAGTTAAAAACAAAAACAAAAACATAATTTTTATCCTCAAGGCCCAGAGCAATTTTAAATGACATGTTGCTAGATGCCAATGTCTTTCCTGCTCTTCTAAAGCAAAGCACATTTGGAAACAACCAGTGAACATGGCAGCTTCCACACTGTTAGCTTGTGTTTGGGCAAACAGCACTTGATTGAAGAGAGTGAAGCCTGCCACACACTGACTCTGCCCAGATGCTCTCCTTATGTGCAGTCAGTGACCGTAGAATCAGAGGAATCATCCTTATGGAGTATGTAGGTATCTCCATGAGTGGCACCTGGATGTCATAGGAAGGATTTTAAGGGAAATGGTGATACTTAGGGGTTGAGTCCTTCAGAATATCTTGAGTCTGGGCTGGGTTACTTCCTAGCTGTGTGGTCTTAGATAAATGACTTAACTTTTCTAAGACTCAATTTCCAAGCTGAGAAATGAGAATAATGAATAATTGCCTGATGTAATTCACAATGTTGAAGTGAGAAGCAAAAGAGACAAGACATATAAAGAGTTTTGTAAGATGTTATTTAATTTCAGCTCTGGATTTTTTCCCCCCATTTCTTTTATGACCTTGGAAAAGTAAATTTGAAAGTGGAACCTTGGGGTCAAATACATTTCTGTCTCTCACTATGGACATGACTACGGGAAGGTAGAGGGTGCAGTGGATAGAGTGCTGGGTCTAGAGTCAGGAAGATTCATCTTCCTAAGTTCAAATCTGACCTCAGACACTTACTAGCTGTGTGACCCTGGGCAAGTCACTTAACCCTGTTAGCCTCAGCCTCCTCATCTGTAAAAGCAGCTGGAGAAGGAAATGGCAAAACCCTCCAGCATTTTTGCCAAGGAAAACCAAGAGTCCAACACAACTAAAACAACTCAACAAGTCACCTCATTTTCAGGCCTTAATTTTCTTACAGTAAAATGAGAGAATTGTGAGAAAATTCCGAGGGTTTTTTACATTTTGAAATTTTGTAATCTCAGACATAATGATGAACTAATAATATCATTGTTGTTTTCTTTTCTTTTTCCTTATCTTCTATCTTCCTTAGAGTTCAGACCAAATTGGTCCTAAGACTGAGTCCTTATCCTCTTTTTAACACTTAAGCAAATAGATTAAATGATTGCTTTTTGTAACTGAATAAAGCCTTGAGGTATCATTTTATTCCCCATAGGTTCACAGAAAAGACATTCAGGAAAACTCTAGTAGCAGACATGTCTTACATGTTAGTTTTTCTCTTAGTTTTTTTGGGGGAAGGGGGTGTATGTCTTATTTTTTACTTAACAAATATCAATTAACATGAGCTTTTCCTTAAACAAAGATCAGAAAAAAAGGAGATTTGCATGTGAGATAGAATCAGTGTCTACCAAGGTCCCCACACTACCCTTTACCCCCAGATAGGTTAGACTAGTTCTTTCCCCAGAAGTCAGGGAAACTGTTCCCCAAGACTTCATTGGTCTATGAGGCTATGACTCAACTTTGGTCTCAGCTTCATAGTGACTCCAAGCTGCGCCACTGAGACTTTCTGATCAACCTAAGAAGTAACTAGGGATAGGATGCTAGACTTGAGTTCAAACCCAGCCTCAGGTGCTTAAGAACTGTGTGACCCTGGCCAAGTTATCTAACCTTTCTCTGCCTCAGTTTCCTCACCTGTGAAATGAGAATAAACAAAATACTTACCTCTCAATGTTATTGTGGAAGCAAAATGAGCTCACATTTGTAAAGCTGTTCGCAAATCTTAAATGCTATTTGTTGTTATTAAGGGCTTATAAAAAGGCCTGTTCACACAGAATTGAAAAATATTCATTTGGAGACAGATATCCCAAGGCATTTAAGTCAGCCCTCCCTGCCCTGCTGACAAATCTTTGTATATGGAGATGAAGGGGCCACATCCCCTTGTCTACAGCCTCGTGTCATATAGCCTTGTCGAGTTTTCTTTTGGTGATGTAGCTAAGCTATTAATGATTGAATTACCCATGGATGTCTCATTTTATTCCAAAATCAGACTTAAACTAAGTCAGGCCCAGCCCACAATATTTGGTATAATCAGTAGTTGGAATGATCCAGAATCATAGTTCACATTATGGCTGAAGTGAGCAGGGTAATACAAATGTGGAAGATGGGTAATGGAGGGAGTAGCTACAGCACCGTGGCACCTGGTGACAAGGACCCTTCTAGGGCTACATGGAGAGTCCTCTCAATGGAACAGTGATGGGGAGTGATTAGCTTGGTGGGTGCTGGAGGAAGCAGGGAGGGTAAAGAAATCCAAGCTGCCATTCCCTGGTTATTGTTAACCACCATGCAGTATCTCCACTTCTAGCATAAGAAAACTTTGTGTAAACAGACCTCGCACATTGAACATTAACTAAAGACAGCACTTTCTGTTTTTAAGGACTGTGGAATGAAGACAGAGGTGTGGTTGTTAGAGCTGAGGTGAAACTGATGGAGTGGAGGCAACAGGCCTCTGAAACCAACCCAGAAATTCTGCTGAAATGATGCTGCATCCTGTCTGGATTAGAGCTATGGGACATGAGACTGAGGGTAAAACCTTGGGAACTGATGGTAAGAAAGTCTTGAATGTTATTCATTTATTATTATATCCTATTTCTCTCTCTTTTTGTCTCTCTCTCTTTCTTTGTGTATCTCTGTCTGTCTCTGTCTTTCTGTCTCTCTCTGCCTCTCTCTCTGTCTCTGTCTCTGTCTCTCTCTCTCCGTGCCAGGTATGAGGTTTTCTTCCCCTGAGGGAGCAAAAGGACGGGCAGACTTTCACCACCAAGGGAATGGGCATCCTGCAGGAGCAGTAGAAACAGCTACCTGATGAGGCTTTCCATTACTGGCTGCTGAGGGCATGGTCTACTTGTGCCCATGAAGAAAAGGTCTTCACGGTAAAGTTCCATCAGCTGGAGGAACTCTCTGAAGTCTTACTTTTGCAGAGTCGGATAAATTAGATGCTCCAGATGGATAATATCCTTTGTCTCTTCTTGGGTAGCTGGAGAGTTGTGTGGACCTGGCCCCGTTAGAGGTGAATTCCTATTGCAGCTAGTCCCTGATAGGCCTCTGAAAGGGAGGGGTAAAGTTCCTAAAGGACATGGGCTTGATGGATTGACTCTATGCCACCACCACCCTTCCCCCATTCTCATGGCCTGCCACACCCTGCAACCTGAGTCAGGGGCAATTAGATCTTGTTTTAGGGACAAGGTAGAGCCCATACTATTGGCTTCAAGCTTTAGTTGTGGGTCTCCCTAGACACACAACAGTACAGGTATGGGAAGATCACCTGACAGAATTTGAGACATAAACTGGGACAGCAATGGCTGGGGCAAGGATTGCTGTCAGTGTAAATTGATTCTCTTGGGATGGAGGGCAGAGAGGACCAGCTCCCAATGCCCATTAGGTAGGCCTGAGACCAGGACAAGGTGAATGCTCAACATTCAGAGCCCAAGGCTACAGGGTAGGCATTTAACTTTTAGAAGGAAGAGGAGGAGGCTGGTTGGAGCTGGACTAAAAATGCCCCTGGAAGGGATAAGTGACTTGTCCAGGGTCACATAGCTGGTATCTAAGGTCAAATTTGAATTCATACTATGGTGCTTATGGTTTATCAGATGTATTTTATTGTAGATACTAGGGAGCCAAGGTGGAATATCCAATCAGTTAGAGGAGGGTGCCTATTTAGAGTAATAAATGGGAAAGGGAGGAATTACAGAAGACTGACTATGTCTCTCATTCCGAGTTCTGAATGGAGTTCATCCCCCTCTCCTACTCTAGCCATTAAGGCATCATGATTTCTAGGAGTGATGCCTCTAAGGCAGTGGTTCTCAAGATGAAATTCTGTGACTCCAGGGGTAGTCCAGGGCCTCTCTGGTTCTTGTAAAATTAATATCTCCAACAGAGTCAACGCTTTTGCCTTAAACATGAATCCTTTCAGCCCATACTACACTACTTCATTGCTGTTTACTAAAATTCAGACCATCTCCTTATGGGAGTCTCATCAAACTCAATAATAACTTTTCTATATAGTTAGATAAGACCTTTTTTTGTTTTATTCATATGGGGTGACAAGTACTAAGTATGGGAAACAACCCATGGATGGAAAGTTTAATATCAACGCATTGAGACGGGAACATGAAGGAAAGACTTGAGAAGGAATTATATTCTATTTATGTCTAACATTATATGATAAGGGACTGATCAGTATTTATTAATGAATTGGACAGCACCTTTGTGTGATCATTTGAAAAAACAAAAGGGTGGCAGCCCAGGAAAACTATCCAATGGGTGCAGGGCTATTAGCATAAACAAGTAGAAAAACTGAGAAGTTTGTCCTGGGCAGGCAGGAAGGAGATTTCAATCCAAATAGGTAAAGAGGATCATGGGAAATGAACTTGGGCAGAAATCATGACTTTGGGCTAAGAGATGAGGAGACTTAGGACCAGGGATACAGACAGAGAATATGGGTAACCACAGGTCAGGTTCCCAAGCGAAGGAGTCCAAGTAAACAGATGCAAAAATCCAGGCAACAGGTAAACACCTCCAGCAGCAAGGACGTTGCTCGATACCAAGGCAAATATTTTCTCAGGCAAGGGATCCCTACGCGCTTTTTGTTCAGGGCCACTTTAATTTTTTCTGACTCACCTCTCTATTCAGTGAGTTATCCAGCCCTATTGATTGCACCTGGGCAACTGTTTTGTACAGGGTGGAGGAGGGAGGAGGGAGGTTTTAATGGAGCCCTGCAGGCAGAGACAAGTCCTTTGGAGTCATTGGAGCACAGGAATGGGGGAGGAGGGTGAGGCATTTCCAGACAGGTGGGTAAAATCCTCATAATTGAAGGAATACAAAGAAGTGCTTCACACACCAGACTGGAAATGTGAATGAAAAGTCACATTAAAAGAATCTGCCAGCAAACTGCCAAGACATTTAATGTTAAAGCTGAATCTAGCTATTTATCATATATTCCGTTTTGTTATTTTTCCTCTCTCTGTCTCCTACCCACATTTCCCTTCTGGGGGTGGGGAAAACCAGTGACTCACAAGCCACAAAAAATGATGTCCCTGACTACCAAACTCTTGCCTCGAGCCGTATGTCTAGGTTGGAACCACACTGGACTCAAGTCTCCCCAAGCCTGTCTCTCTAGCTGCCTTCACAAGGATTCTAGCAGTTTCAGCTGCAAAGTCAGTCATGACACAAACCCACAAACTGTCTAAAGGCTAAAGTGAGGCCTGATCTGGGCCTCAAGGCAGGGCCTTTGTTTATGGGCTGTGGATGATTGCTTCTGGAAACCATCAGACTCTCCTCAGAGGAGGGGAACATTTTTATTTTAAAATTTTATAAAGGCCGGGGGTGGTTTACCATTTTTTCCTTCCTGTTTATTTTTATTCTCAGTTTCAAATCCTCTCTCTCCCTCTACACCCTCCCTCTCTCCCTCATTGAGAAAGCAAGAAACATGATACCCATTACACATATGAAATCATGCAAAACATTTCCACATTAGCCTTGTTGAAAAAAAAATAAAAAGGTAAAAAAACCATGTTTCCATCTTCACTCAGACTCCATTGGTTCTGTATCTGCAAGTGGATAACACTTTTCATCATGTTATTGTTCAGTCATTTTACTCATGTCTGACTCTTCGTGATCCCATTGGGAGTTTTCTTGGCAAAGATACTGAAACAGTTTGCCATTCCTTCTCCAGCTCATTGTATTGATGAGAAAACTGCAATAAACAGGGATAAGTGACTTGCCCAGGGTCACACAGCTGGTGTCTAAGGTCAAATCTGAATTCAGGAAGATGAGTTTTCCTGACTCCAGACCCAGCACTATGTCCTGCACCATCTTGGATCATTATATTGATCAGCATTGCTAAGTTTTTCATAGTTGATTATCATTACAATATTGCTGTTTATATACATTATTCTCCTGGTTCTGTTCACTTCATTTTTCATCAGTTCATATAAGTCTTTCCAGGTTTTTCTGAAACCATCCCCTTTATCATTTCTTATAGCACAATAACATTTCGTCACAATCCTATACCTTAACTTGTTCAGTCATTCCTCAATTGATGGGCATAGGTGGGGTAGGGAGCATTTTTAGAATATTTTAATATGGATTTATTTTTTTAATTTAGTCTTTTATTCACAATTTTTAAATGGCCTGAGTTAATAACTTCAGATTTCCTGACCTATCAGTCCAACTTGGGAATTAGTAGTTGGACTACAGCTGAAACAATTTAACAGAGAATAAAGAGATATACAAAATAAATATTTTTATTTCCTAACTACTTGTCAGTTATTTCCACTGAGTAAATGTTTACACTTATCTTGTCCCACTGAAGAAATCTACATCCACATATCTGAAAGTAAATACTTTTGTGTATAGAAATGTTTACTTACCCCAGAAATATATTTCTTTGTGTATAACTTCTTATGAGTGTTGCATATAAAGGTTCAATTCCAGCTTACAAATAAGTTTAAATCGTATAACTCTTAAAATCTTGCAGATGAAATAAATAAATTATTGATGGCTAATATAGATACCATTCCCATGCCATTTTTTTCCTTCTTGGAATGTATGTGAGACTGAATTTAAATATGCAGTATCTTTATTTCCTATATATTGATTTCAGACTATCAGATAGCTAGGTGTTCCTACTAAGAACAAATTAGTAAATTCTCAGAACCTGGAAATAGATAGTATTAGAAAAATATTGAGTAGGTCAACAGTTGAGAATTAGTCATTAGGGTTTCCCTACTGCCCTGAAAGCCACTTCCTGAGGAAGCCTGTAGCCTCATGGGGCAGATCTCTGCCTTCCTGAACCTTCTGCCTGCTGTTCTCAGTTCTGGGACCAAGGAGAACAATTCGAATCCCTTTTCCACATGACATTTAAAGAAAGGGATCCCATCCTACTTTTTTTTTTTCTCTTTTTCAGGCTCAACATCCACAGTTCTTTCAACTATTCCTCCTTCTGATTCTACTAGTTTTATTTGTGGGAACTCCTTTGTACCTTGCCTCTCATATTTAAACCTTGGGGTTCTCTTCGACCCTTCTCTCACTTCATATGCCCTCAGTTACCAAGTCATTCCTTCCTCTCTGTTGCAACAAGATCGGGCAGTAAATTATAGTTAAAAGTGGGTGTCGAATTTGGAAATGGAGGACATGGGCTCTGTTACAGCTTGTGTTACCTTTATGTTTTTGTTCTTCAGTTGTGTCTAATTCTTCATGACCCCATTTGGGGTTTTCTTGGCAAGGATGTTGGAGTGGTTTGCCATTTCCTTCTCCAGCTAATTTTGTAGATGAGGAAACTGAGGCAAACAGGGTGAAGTGACTTGCCCAGGGTCACACCACTAGTAAGTGAACTCAGGAAGATGAGTCTTCCTAATTCCAAACCCAGTGCTCTATCTGCTGTGCCACCTAATTTACTGCC
The DNA here is from genome assembly GCA_028627135.1 of Pseudochirops cupreus. NCBI lineage: Eukaryota > Metazoa > Chordata > Mammalia > Diprotodontia > Pseudocheiridae > Pseudochirops > Pseudochirops cupreus. Next base: position 165,609,577 of record CM053580.1, on the reverse strand, counting down.
CTCCCCCCCCCAAAAAAAGGGGCTCTTTACAATAGGTACTTCTACCTTTTTTCCTCTTTTGTTGTTCAATTGTTTCAATATGCTCAAATCTTCATGACCCCATCTGGGGTTTTCTTGACAAAGATACTGGAGAGGTTTGCCATTTCCTTCTCCAGCTCATTCCACAGAAGAAGAAACTAAAGCAAACAGGGTTAAATGACTTGTCCAGGATCACATAGCTAATAAGTTTGTGAGGCAGGATTTGAACTCATGAAGATGAATCTTTCTGACTCCAGGTCAGGTGCTCTAGCCACTGTACCACCTAGCTGCCCTTTGAGTAATCTCTTAACTTTAAATCACTTAACTTTCATGGGCTGGGTCTCATTTTCCTCATCTGTTAATTAAAGGAGGTGTATTAAATGACCTCAAAGGTCACTTTTAGGGCAGCTAGGTAGTACAGTAGATAGTGTACTGGACTTGGAATCCTGAAGACTCATTTTCATGAGTTCAAATCCTGCCTCTGACACTTACTGGCTATATGACTGTGGGCAAGTCACTTAACCCTGTTTGCCTCAGTTTCCTCATCTGTAAAATGATCTGGACAAGGAAAGGGCAAACCATGCCAGTATCTTTGCCAAGAAAACTCCAAATGGGGTCAAGAAGAGTTGGACATCAGTGAAACAACTAAACAACCACCACCATTCATATACAAGCATAAATGGCATAAGGTCTGGGTTAATTCCTTTCCTGAACACAGGTGACCAATTTTCCATTCCTTTATTTTTAGTTTTTAACATTCACTTCCATAAGATTTTGACTCCAAATCTTCTCCCTCTCCCTTTCCTCCCCCCTCCCCAAGATAGAGTGCAATCTGATACAGGCTCTACTTACGCATTCATATTAAATGTACTTTCACATTAGTCATCATGTAAGGAAGAATTCTAACTAATGAGAAGGACCATAAGAGAGAAGAAAACGAAACAACGAAAGAACAGGAGAGTAGATAGTATGCTTCCATCTGTATTCAGTCCCAAGTCCATTTTTAAAAATAATGAATGTTTTACCAATATTATTTTTTTCTAAAGGTTTATCAAACACTAATCTTCATCTATCTGGTTGAATGTCTGGTATATCCATTCTATTGTATTGACCGGTCTCTCTATCCATATTGCTTTTGTCCATTATTAACAATTTTAATAATAGTTGGGGAATAAATTTTGAAGTTTAGGAGCATGAGCTGTGATACAAACCTCTCCATCCTCACTCAGCTCAATTCAACAAATGTATTCATCACCAGTTAAGTACCAGAAACTGTGGCAGCGCTGAGACTATAAGGACACAAATGAAATAGTCTGACTTCAAGGAAGTTACGTGCTGCTGGGGAAAATAACATGTTGATTGTTAAGTCAACATGTTAAGATAAGTCAACACAAAATATATTGTAGCACTGAACCCTTGATCTCATTGGTATAGGAAACTTCTACTAATGCAGGTTGGCATTTTCCCTGGCACCCAGAGTAGCCTGGGTTATTGAAAGACTGAGTAACTTGTAGAAAGGGTCAAACACTTAATATGAGTCCTGCCTCTAACACAAAATATATGCATAGTGAATGTGAATTACCAGTTTGGCTGAAATGTAGAGTACACGAAAGAGAAGTATATAGGAATGAATGCAAGGCAGTAATAAATATTGGAGTGAGGGAGACGTGGGTTCAAGGCCAACTTCTGACCCATCTTGGCTACATGACCTTGGACAAGTCACTTAATTTCTCAGTGCTGTAGGGAGTTGTCCAAGACTAAAGGAGGCATCAGTCAGCATTGGTAAAAGTAGATTATTTAGCAAGTAGCTAGCTCCTTTATGAATGAAGTTATAGACCTGGTTGCTCTCTCTTTCCCTGATGGAAAATCAGTTTAGAAAGACTGTTTAAAGCCCAATCTTGAAAGGTTTTAAATACCACGAAGACTTTGTAGTTTATCCTTTGCTTTTTTTGTTTTGTTTTTGTTTGTTTTTGAAAAGGGGAAGGACATAGGGTTTCCAGAGTTTATGTTTTTGGGCTTGACACTCAGTCACTGAAAAGGGTCATAGGACAGAGAGATCTTCAAACAAAACCTAAGTGACTTCTCGGAGGAAGTTATAAAGGAATTCATGTTCAGGTGGGGATTGTAGCAAATTACTCTTGAGGCTCCTTCCAACTTTGTGATTCTGCGATGTAGGGGTAGAAGGGACCAGAGAGACCGTCTAATCTAACGCTTCATTCTATGGCAGCTAGGTAGAAAAGTGGATAGAGCACTGGACCTGGAGTCAGGGAGGGCTAGGTTCAAATCCATCCTCAGACACTTAACTAGCTGTGTGACCCTACACTTCATTTAACTTTACTTTCTTCAACTACAAAATGCAGGTAACCATAGCACTTACCTCCCAGAGTTCTTGTAAGCATCAAATAAGAAAATATTTCTTTAGTGTTTAGCATGGTATCTGGCATCTTGTAGGTACTACATAAATGTCATTTAATATTATTATAAGACCCAGGGAGGTTACTTTTCCAAGAGTCTGTAAGTAATGGCAGCTAGGTGACACAGTGGCTAGAGCAAAGTCAGAAAGACCTGAGTTCAAATCCTGCCTCAGACACATGGTAGCTGTGTGACCTTGGACAAGTCACCTAACCCTCTCTGCCTCAGTTTCTTCATCCATAATATTATCTGGAGGAGGAAATCATGGCAAACCACTCTAGTACCTTTGCCAAGAAAACTCTAAATGGGGTCAGAAATAGTCTGACAAGACTGAAATGACTGAACAACAACAGCAACAAAATATAACTTTAAAATGACAGAGCTGATATTTGAAACCAGATCTTCTCCAAATCCATGGTTCTTTCTCTACTATATTACCTTTACGTTTTGTAAATCTTAAAGCTCTTTTTCATAACGTAAGTTATTGGAGAGGTAAGGCATGGTGAATATTATTATCCCCATTTTTAAGATGAAGAAACTAAGGTTCCCCACAGTCACACAGCCTGCTATTGTCAGAGACAGGTTTGAACGCAGGTCTAGCTCTTTCCACTGATCAAGCAACCTTTGGAGCTGCTTGGGATTCACACACTTTTATAATCTGTGGAAGCAGCAAAACTCTGCAAAGGAGTGTGTGTGTGTGTGTGTGTGTGTGTGTGTGTGTGTGTGTGTGTGTGTGTGTGTGTGTGAGGAAATCTGGCAATCTCTGGAGGTAATTCACTGACACGAATTGTCAAAGCTGACTGTTATTCTGGGTACATTTTCTTCAAGGATCTTGCAGAGTTTTTAACCTTCTGAGTATTCCGCCTCTCGCTTCCTTTCATGTCCCCAATATATTGTCATCCCTATCTTCGTTCCCTTTTAAACAACACCTTAAGGCTGGTAACATGCCGTACATACATTATCTCCTTTGATCCTCACACCAGACCTGTGAGGTAGGTGCTGTTTATGGCTGAGAAAACAGGTTCAGAGAGGTTGTGACTTGTGCCTTAAATACCCAGTCTTGTTTGTCCTTTGAAACAACCTTGTGAGGAAGGTGTTATTACTATCTCCAATTTTTAGCTGAGGAAATTGAGGCTCAGAGGTTAAGGCATTATTTGGGAGCATCACACAGCTATTAAGGTTCAGAGGTGGAATTTAAACCCAGGTCATCCAGACTCCAAATCCAGGGCTTTGTCCTCTATCTATGAGACAACGAGCGACTAAGATGACCTTAGTAGCTCAGCGTTTCCCCACTAATAATGATACAAAGGACAGGCACAGTAAAAACACCATCTGTTAATACATTGTACCCTTACCTCCCTTAACTACTCAAAGTGTACACTTGAATCAGTGGTTTAACTGCCTATTTAGCCCAAATTCTTTGGATGATTGCCACATTCAATGCTATTGAGGGTAGTCTTATCTCTGAAAAAAAAAACCAAATAAAAGAAGGGGAAAAAAAATCCAACCCCCAAACCATTAAAGATAGAGTTTCTGTCCATTGAATCTAATTCTGAAAGGCTATTTTTTCCCCATCAAAGGTCAATCAGATTTCTTTTCAAACTGTACGAGCACTGTCTTCTGTATGAAGCTCTTCCTGATGTCCACTTCCCTTACCATACACATCTTCCCCACCACAAAATGACCTCATATGTATTTTGTATTTATTATTAATGTATATATTGTCTTTTACCCAAAATATCGAGCCCATCCTCATTAATAATCTTCTTTGTAGTTAACATATTTATTTTATACTTGGTATGCTCAAATTTTTTCTGCATATGAACAAAATATTTTATTTTGTATTTATTATGTGTATATGCATGTATATATACATGCACACAAATATATACAAAAATTGTAGTATCTACCCTTAAGGACAATCTATTGTATAAGGGAGGAAATACAGATATGCATAGATACGTGTATCTGCATATATATCCAATGCACTGAGGCAAATGTTGTTTGTCCTTTTTTGAAGAGGACTAGTGACATTATGGGGTGACATCTTGACTCATAGGTGAATTGGATTGAAGTGAGGCAGAGTTGTACACATTTGTCAGCCTCATTCTCTCTTCCAGAGTCATCGAAGGCCAGAAGCAGGACTGAAGTCCAGGTAACTGCTGATGGCCCAGGATGCAGTGGGTGTCTTTGATGTCTGACCAAGTTTTAAGTTCACTTTCGTGACCATTGGAAAAAAAATTGTTCTCATCTACCCCTTCTGCTGGGGGAAGGCTTCACATGGTTGGGGTAGACACCCCCCTAATTCATCGACAGGTTGCCTGATTTAGCCATGTGGGGTGTGGCCGCTGCAGCTTCTTGGAGCCCTCAGTGAGAGCTGGATGGCAGCTGGACACCAAAGGTGAATGAGCAGCCCTGGAGAGGACTCAGTGACCCTTGTAGCAGAGGTGCTAGTTCTCCCTGAACACTCACACACCCCACCGAGACAAATACCTACTGCTCTAAGATAGCTCTTCCCTCCGGAATAGAATGTAAGCTCCCTGAGGGCAGACTGTCATTTTCATCTGTATCATCAGCAAACCAGTGCAGTAGGACATTTAATAAATGCTAGTGGGTTAAATGATTGATTGATTGATTCCTCAAACACACAACCACATGCTGACGCCCTACTATTTGTTTTGAGGTTATTTTCATATATAGTTTTTGCAAAAGTACAAAACACCTTCCCTTAATGAAGTAGGTAAGGGAAACCTTATTATTGTCATTTTACCAATGAAGAATCTGAGGTTTAGAGAACTAGTTAGTTTCAAAGGGGATAAGACCTGAAATCAGCCCGCCTGAGTCCAGGACCAACACTATTTCCACTGAACCACCCTTTTATTTTTCACTGCTATCTCCTTTCTGTGCTGGCAAAAGATGCTTTAGTGACAGTCCTGAATATAGAATTTCTTTCTTCCCTGAAAGATTAAAGCCAAAAGATCTAGCTTCCTTCCCAGGCCGGACTCTGGCCTGACCTGGCCTGGCTGATGAAACCAGAAGAGGTCAAGGAGGGGAAAAAGGGTACCTACAGGCCCCTGGGTGAGAGGCTAGGTCAGTCACCTGCATACCTCCTCTGTTCTTGACCTCTCTGCTCAAACTGACAGTCAGGAGAGGCCTTCCATAATAAAGATGTCAGCTGTGCACTGAATGATCTAAGGAGACAAGCTTACTATGGCGCAGTGCCACACAAATGATTTTGGATGGGCTTTGGCCAGATGCCTATGCCACTCACAGGGCCTTGTCTGTGTTGGCTTCTTCCATGCCAAGCAGGAAGCCCATCATATAAATACTGTCCTTGGGCCCATCAGTTATATCCTATGGCAGCAGAAAGTCTAGACTTGGGCAAAACTGATGTTAGGGGAGGTTTTTCTTCCAGGGCCTTTTAGCATGCTCCATATTCAGGAACTAGAAATTTTATCACCCTTCCTCTCTTAACATGCCCTCCCTCCTCCAGCAATACCCTTTATTTTCATGTCATTTAAAAAAATTTTTAATATTTATCTTTTAAAATTTTGAACTTTAAACTCTCTCCCTCCTCCCTGCCCCTTCCCCAGCAACTGAGAATACAAGCAATGTATTAATTATACACGTGAAGTCATGTAAAATACATTTATACACACACAAACACAAGAAAAATTTTGAAAGTATAAAGAATATGCTTCATCCTGCATTTAGAATTTATTAGTTTATCTCTTTGGAGGTAGACAGTATTTTTCATCATGGTCCTTTGGGATTCTCTTGGATCATTGTATTGATCAGAGTAGAGCTAAGTCTTTCACAGTTGATCATCATTACAATATTGCTGTTACTGTGTATAATAATCTCCTGGTTCTACTCACTTCACTTTGCATCAGTTTGGATAAGTCTTCCCAGAATACCCTATACTTTTCCTAAATTTCTATGCGCTTTTGGAAATTGACTTATCTAATAGCTAGGTGGCTAGGGTGCTGGAATCAGATAGACATTAGTTCAAATCCAGGTTGAGATACTTATGATCTTGATAAGTTTCTTTACCTCTCTGTGTCTCAATTTCCTTATCTGTAAAATGGAGAAAATAATGGCACCTACCACCAGAGGGTGGTTGTGAGGACCCTTTGAAATGAGACAACAAGTAAAAGCACTTGGTAAACCTTAAAGCACTTACAAGAATGCTAGTTGTTTTTTTCTTATTATTATCCTTCCATTACACTTTGAGCTCCTTGACAGCAGAGACTGCTTTTCCCCCCCTTTCTTTGTATCCACAGAGCTTAGCACAATGTCTGACACATAGTAGGAGATTAATAATGTTTGTTGATTGGTAGGTAACTTTGGAAAATCTGACAAATTGAGATATTAATTGTTGACAGTGGATTGAAGTGTTATCTCTTCCTAGTAATACATTTTTATTTTAACAGGGACCCTATAGGTGGGAATTTTAGGTACCACCCAAGGTCAGTGATTAAAATTGTCGGTATCCCAGTTAATCTCTTGAATCCTAATTTCCCTTCAACCTAAATGACTGAGGGTCTGGTAAAGGAGATATTTTCAGTTCCCTCAAATTGCACCAAGTAGGCAGCCTCTTACTTGGCTTATGTGTAGAACATAACATCTATAGCTACTGATGTTCATCTTTAAGTACCTAGGACCATCTAGACCACTAAGTGGTGACTTCAGAACTCTAAACATTAATGAAGTCATGTGCAAAGCTCATTCTAACCTAGGCAAAATAGTAAGATCATCAAAATGCATTCTTGGCCTTCTTTCCTTCATGGTAATGTCTTTGCTGTCTCTTTTGACCCTTCCCCTTTCCTTTCTTCTCTGCCCACCCCTTCATCCATAAATACTTGTCTTTGGACCCTTCATGCTATGGTTGATAGCACAGCCAGTATATATTAGACATGGAACTTGGGTCTTGGGGATTATGAAGCCAGCTCTCTCCACCCATTATACAGTACTGCCTCTGCACATGTTGGCTCCTTACAATGAGCTTACAAGTTAGATAAAATAATGAAATCATTTGAAAAATGACCAAACCAAGACCTAGAGAGATCAGAAATTCATATATTGAACAGATATCACAACCAAGACTCAAACCAAGTTTAACTCCAAATCCAGGCCTCATTCCTTTATATGTCAGTGCTTCCCTGCATATAAGTTGAGTGACACTACTGGCCACCATTCCTCCCAAGGAGATCATCCATGTCCCTGTGTGACACCATGAGGAAGTGGGGCCCAGGTTCAGCAAGAATCATGCGATCATAGTTTCAGACCTAGAAGGAACCCAAGAAGTCATCTAGGCTAAACCCTCCTTTTACAGATGAGGAAACTGAGGACCAGAGAGATTAAAAGTCTTGCCTAATATCCTGTTGTCAAGTGGCAGAGACATCATTCGAAGCCTGGCATTCTGACCCCAAACCCATCATACTCCTCCCTTTCCTCCTCAAATAGGCAGAAATTCAACTTAGGCTACAGGTGACCAGGCTAATGACCTTCTGGGGACAGCCCCTCTCCAGTCCTTACAGATGCTGCTACTTGGAACAGAACCAGAGTCATTAGCTCCCTTCACCTGGAGAGCTCCACAGCTGCCAGAGAAAAAGAGTGGGTAAGCCAAGTAGTCCAGACTCACTTCAAACCGGGAAGCGAATGCTCCCCGTCTCATTAGGGATCCCCTGAGCCAGGTAAAGTTTCATCTGTTTTCTATGAGTGACAGTTTGTTGTCATTACTGATGGTTTTCAACAAAGCATTGACCTAAACGTTAAGTCAGCTAGCATTTAATTAGGCACCTTCTATGTGCTGGGCACTGTGTTCAAGTGCTAGGGGTGCAAAGAAAGGCAAACGACAATCCCTGCCCTCAAGAAGTTCACAGTCCAGTGGGGGTGGACATGCAAGTAACTATGTAAAAACAAGCTATATACAGGATCAATTGGGCATAGCTAATCTTAGGGAGAGGGTATTAGGATCAACAACTGAAGAGCTGATTTCTTATTGTTCAAGATGATAGAAAACCTGGAGAAACATAGAAGACAGAGGCTGGTGGCTCACTTGGGATCTTAGAGAAACTTCAAAGTAACAATGATGATCGTAGCAATCATTCCCATTTATATATAACTGCTTTTTATTTTACCAAGCTTGTCATCCACTGCAGTCCTGGAAAATAGACATTTCTCATCTCTGGGTCCCAGTTTCTTCATGTGTAAGATGAGAAGGTTGGAGTAAAAAGTATCTTTAAGTTTCTTGGTAGAATGTAAGCTCCTTGAGGGCAGGGGCCTTTTTTGCTTTTGTCTTTGTGTACCTAGAGCCTATTACAATGCCTGATATATAGTAGATACTTGCAATAAATGCTTGTTGAATGAATGAATGAATGAATGAATGAGTGAATGAATGAATGAGTGAATGAATGAATGAATGAATGAATGAACATTTTATGGTTCTGTGATTCTAGGGAGAGAAAAGAATAACTCATCAAAGGCTATTAACAACATATATGCAAAGGACAATTATTTCTAGGCTCAAAAGACCAAATAAGTAGGTAGAATGATACTTTAAAGACCCTGCAGATATAATAAGCATATCAACATCTGCCCACTTTGACCAAATAAGGCTGTTGGTTTTTCAAGTTCAGAAAATGTGAGCAAAGATTTTTTTAAAAATGCTCCCAAGCTAATCCTGAACTCTGTTCCAGATTCACTGCACCTGCTCCTGCCTCCCTAATATCATAGAGGTTAGTTAACCTGCAGTGCAGGCAAGAGGCTTTCCCCATGTGTGCATGTCCTTCACTTCAGAGAAGGAAGCAGCTTCCTCCCCCAGAAAATGCAATTAAAAAAACAAATTATATCAGCAGGGCTCTCTTTGCTCGAAGTGTGAGCTTGATAGAAATCAGCAATGCAAATGGTGTTGAAGAGCAGTTAGAACTTCCGCTTTCCAAAAGGGGGAGAAATTAATTGCTTTTATACTTACCGTCCCCGATAAGCCCGAGGCACATGCTGTACACAAGTAACAGCATCCAGAAACCTTCCACAAAGAGGAGGAGAGAAGGAAAAGCAATAAATCTCCCTCGGAAAGGTCTGCGTTCCACACTGCAGATGTGCACAGCATGGAATTCTTTGGCTGGGCTCTACACCGAGGCTGTGCCAAGAGTCCCGACTTGGCTGAGCTCTGCTTAGGGAGCCAAGCAAGATGGCAATCGGAAGAGTCCTCGGGACTGACAAGAGCAGAGCAGGACCGCCCCAAGACCCATCAAGTTGGCTGGGAGTGAGGGAAGGGGGAAGAGGAGAATGAATGAATTTTTAACATAAAGAAACCTTTCCTTGATTTTTAACATCAAAATACTTCCCGTGTGACTTCAGCTTCAGCAATGCCTTCCCACTGGGAGCCAGTATTCCTCTCTCCAGCAAGGGCACCAATGACAAGTACCAGGTTCTGGTTAGGCTCTGAAATTCAAAAGGTGAAGAATATTTCCAGCATCACACCTCACTAACTAACATCTATAGCTCTGAAATTCATGCATGTATAGGGCTAAGAAAAAGGACTTGCTGCTGAGTCATTTCAGTTGTGTCAGATTCTCTGTTACCCCATTTGGAGTTTTCTTGGCAAAGATACTGGAGTGGTTTGCCATTTCCTTCTCCAGTTCATTTTACAGACAAGGAAACTGAGGCAAACAGGGATAAGTGACTTGTCCATCTTTATGCAGAAAGTGTCTGTTAAGACTTGAACTCAGGTCCTCCTGACTCTAGAATGAGCCCTCCATCTACTAGGCCATCTATCTGCCGGCAAATAACAACAACCCCTCCCCCCTGCATTGTCTTGCTAGTACCTTCTCCCTGAGATTACCTTCCAGTTACACTATGCAAATACTCCTACACACAATCTGTGTGTATTTGTACATGTGCATCTATAAAACCTGCATGTGTAACCATATACATGCATATATATATATGTATATATGAATACATGTGTGTATTCCCAATTAAATCTTTTATATTCACACATACACATACACAAACACACATATGCACATATGTCTGTATGTGCACTTTTAGGGGGCAAAATTTGCAAAAAGTCCTTCATTAGAACATAAGCTCCTAGAACAAAGTCTGAAATATGTTACAAGTTTTTTAAAATGCTAATTGATTAATTGATTTTATTGATACAAGGAATTGCTGGGTAAGGAAACTCCCTCTACCGGGTTGGTACCTCCTCTGCATGTCATAATCTTAGAGAGTTATCTGGGGCACTTACAGGTTAAGTAACTTACCCAAGGTCACACAGACACTGCATGTCAATGGCTAGACTGGAATTCAGATCTTTACGGCTTCAAGGCAGACCCTCTAGCCACTATGATATATTGTCACAAAGAAACTGTAGATTTACAGAATTTTCAAGCTGGACGGAATCTTGCCATTTGTCCTGTCCAAATCTTGTCAAGCTATGGGCAAAAATACTGATCAAAGTCACAAAAAGTTGAATAACTGGGCTTTGAACCCAGGGTCTCTAACTTTAGGTAGCTAGGTGGCTCAGAGGAGAGTGCCGGGCCTCGAGTCAGGAAGACTCATCTTCCTGAGTTCAAATCTGGCTTCAGACTCTTGTAAGCTGTCTGACCTTGAGCATGTCACTTAACCTTGTTTGCCTCAGTTTCCTTGTCTGTAAAATGATCTGGAGAAGGAAATGGCAAACCATTCCAGCATCTTTGCCAAGAAAAACTCAGGTGGGTCATGGAGTTGGACATGATTGAAACAACTGAACAATGCACTATACCATATTACCCCTCTCTCTGAAGAAGAGACCACCAGCACTGCAGTCTAGGTGTGGATATATATATGGTGGTATATAAGCATAGGATATTTTTCCTATGTTATGAGCAAGGTACTTTGTAAAAGAGGTGAGATGAACTCAGTGATGCTCAAGGTCCCTTCCTACTCTAGGATTCTAAGATTCCAAAGACTTCTTAACGCTACTTTTATTTTCCATACCCGCCACTAGTTGGGAGAAGGAACTTACTATATTTGCTACCTGCTGGGTGAATCATACAAAAATCGTACAATAATCCTTTCCCTTTGTCCTAAAATTATCTCTTTTGAGTTTTAAGGGGTAGCTTCTAGTTCTAATATTCCTTAATTTCAGGAAAGATGTCTGTTCACCAAGTTTCCATCCTTCACGGCATTAGATATTTCTGTCGCCACCACCGTCACCCCCATCTTTTGAGACGCGAGAATCCTTTGAGTCTCTCCCTCATGATGCAGACCCTTCCTCCCCTTGTCATTACAGCGACCTTTCTTTGGACTTCAATTTATCTCCACCATGCCACTGAGGAATAGTGATCAGAATTAGTATATTCCAGCATTGCCAGGCAGGCACATGAACCTGGTTTTGTACAAGGTCAGAATATGTTTTCTTGGGTGTTTTCAGCCTCCACTGTTGAGTGTTGTTGATTTATGTTCTCCAGAATGCTGTCTCCTGTGTCCTGATGCAAGCCTTGGAAGGACAGTGGTACTGGGCAGAAAAAGCATGTTTTTTTTCTTTTGAGGTCATGTGTTTGTTTTTATTGTTATGCTACTAATTCTCAATTCATCGATATTGCAAAGACAATAACATACAGTAAAAGTTGCATCTTATGAATGAGAAAACACTCAAGGCCATTTATGTATTGTGGTCTACCTCTCAGTGTCATGATGAAAAGGCTTTGCAAATTTGAAAGCAAGATATAGAATGTGAATCATTATTATTTTATGATAATAATTGATGTTATTAATCATCATCCTTGTTCTCCCCTCTGCCATTCTTTAATGCCCACTCCAAGGCTCTGTCTGGGACCCTCTTCTTGATTCTCTCTCTTACTTGCCCCCATGAATTTAACTATTATTTCTATATATATGATTCTAAGACATACAACCTCAATCTCCCTCTTTAGCTCCACATAATCATTTACCTACAGGACATTTCCAATTGGATATCCCACAGATATCTCAAATTCACCATGTCCAGAGAAGAATTTACTATCTTTTCTCCAAAATCTGCCTCTTGCCCTAACTTCATGATTTCTGTTTAAAACCGGGCCATTCTTACAAATACCAAGGGTGGCAACTTTGGAGTCATCCTCAATTCTTCCCTCTTCTTCTTCCCCAATTGGCCAATCAATTGCCAAGTCTTATTGATTTTACCTCCAAATGTCTCACATCTATACATTTCTTTCTAATCACAGGGCAACCCCCCTCCCCACTATCTTAGCACCTCTCACCTAGGCTATTACACTAGCTTCCTAATTGTTCTCCCTCTCTTAAGTCTCTCTCATCTTCATTCTATCCTCCTCGTAGCTGCCAAACTGAAATTTGTAAATCACAAGTATGCCCATGTCACTCCATTGCTCACTAAACGCCAATGGCTCCCTATTACTTCGCAGATTAAAAAAAATGCCTCTCTTTTGTGTTTAAAGCCCTTCTAATCTAGTTCCATCTTCCCTTTCCAGTCTAAGCCTTATTATACATTTCTCCCTTTTGTCTGTTCTACAATCCAGCCAAACTGATGTATTTGCTGTTTTTTATAGAGGACATTCCATCTCTTATCTTCCTGCCTTTTCAAAAGTTCTCCTCCATACCTGAGAATGTACTTCTGCCTCTCTGCCACCTCTTAAAATGCTGCGTTTCCCCTTTTTGGTTTCTTTATGCTTGTTGTATTGATGAATTTTGCTTCCATATGACATTTCCAAATACATTCTTCCCCACAGCAAAACTTCTCTTGTTAACAAAGATGAAAAAAAAAAAGTTCAGTAAAACCAAACAACATATCGACCATGTCTGAAAGCATATGGAACATTGTCCATTTGTAGCAAAGAGAAGAGGGAAGTTCATTCTCTCCTTTCTTCTCCAGGACTGATGCTTCATCATCATGATTTCACAACATTCAGTTTCACATTTTGTTTTGGTGGTTGATTTATCTACATTGTTGTAGTCATTGTATATATTGTTTCCTGTTACTACTTATTTCATTCCGTAGAAATTTCTCTGAATTCCTCATATTCTGGCAAGGCAATTGAGGTTAAGTGACTTGCCCGAGGTCAGTCAGCTAGTAAGTGTTAAAGTGTCTGAGGCCAGATTTGAACTAAGGTCCTCCTGACTCCAGGACCTGCGCCACCTAGCCACCCCCTCTCCTTCCTTTTTTCTTTTTTCCTTTCTTCTGTCTTCCCTTCTCTCATTCCTTCCTTTTTCCCTTTTTCCTCTTTCTTTCTTTCTTTCTTTCTTTCTTTCTTTCTTTCTTTCTTTCTTTCTTCCTTTCTTCCTTTCCTTCCTCTTTTTTCTCCCTCCCTTCTTCCTTCCTTCCTTTCTTTTTTCTTTTTCTTTCTTCCTTCCTTCCTTCCTTCTTTCCTTTCTTTCCTTCCTTCCTTCCTCCTTTCCTGAGCCCTTCTAGTATTAACTATTTCTGTCGTTTTCATATCTGCCAATCTGCTGAGTACAAGGTGAAATCCACAACTATTTTATTTGCACTTCTCTTATTATTAGCGATTTGAGTTGGAACAATCCTTTATATGGTTGTTTACAGTTTAAATTCTTTTGAGAATATTATGTTTATAACAATTTATATTTTCTTTATCTGTTATTTTATGTTTGTGTCAATTCACTGTATATTTAGACTTTTTATCAGAGATATGAAATAAAGACTTCTTTCTCAATTTTCTCCATTTTTCTCAAGTTCACATAATTGAAGTTATCTTTTTTATGTTTCAGTCACCTCTGTCTTTTGGTCAAGAAATCCTTCTCCTCTTCCCCCCCACCCCCATTTATTACTATAAAAGGGACTCTTTCTCCTCCTGACTCTTTTTTTTTTTTTTTGCTTTTTGGAGGGCAATTGGGGTTAAGTGACTTGCCCAAAGTCACACAACTAGTAAATGTGTTAAGTGTCTGAGGTCAGATTTGAACTCAGGTCCTCCTGACTCCAGGGCCGGTACTCTATTCACTGCGCCACCTAGCTGCCCCCTTGACATCTTTCTCTTCTCATTTTTTATGGCTTTTTTTTCCCCAAACCACTAGCTCATATGCATGAGAGAACTGATTTCATTGCTTCGTTTGTTTTTCTTAAGGATTTTACTTATTTATCTTATGTTTCTTTTATCTGGGATGTTTGCACATCTAGTATTGTATTCACCTCTGTCTTTTTCTTTCAGGAATATCTCAGGCCTTTCTTTTGTTAAAAGGTATACATCACCCTCCACCCCAGCCCTGATACAGTGATTGATTAGGCTAAGCTTTATAGTATATATTACTTCTCATTGAAGCTTTACTTACTACCTGTGTGACCCTGAGTAATTTACTCAACCTTTGGAGTTCAGATTTTTCTCATCCATAAAACGAATGTGTTGGCTTTCAGTGGTTCTCCACCTTCCTAATGCCACAACCCTTTAGTACTTGTATGTAGGCATATCTGCATGTGGGTGGACGCGCCTGGAGATGGATAGAGGAGCAGTGTCTTGGTTCCTAAGACCATCGGAAATATGTGTTTTCTGATGGTCTTAGGTGACCCCTGTGAAAGGGTCGTTCAACCCCAAAGGGGTCGAGACCCATAGGTTGAGAACCGCTGGCTAAGATGGTCTTTGAGATCCTTTCCCGTTCTAAAGCTATTGTCTTTGTTTATTCTATTCTTTTTTTTTCTGATTTTTTCAGAGCTTTAGAGAAAATCCAGGTTATTCACAGGCAGAGTTATGGGGGGCTTTTGAGGCTATCTAGGCCAATTTCCTCATTTTACATATGAGAAAATGAGGCCTAGAGAGATTAAATTATTTATAGGTATACAGGTTATACAGATAGTAAGTAACAGAACTGGTATTCAAACTTTAAGTCCTCTGGCTAGAAACCTAGAGTTTTTGCCACTATATCAAGTTGGTGCTCTTTCATAGCTAAGAGTTTTTCTCCTAGTTGTTTACAAAATTTGTTGTTTGGTATACAAATCGTGAAATTTAATTGTTGTGTACGTTAGAGTTTAAAGCATAGAGATTTTCTCTGTCAGTGAGCAATTTATCTATCTCTTTTGCCATTTGTAATTAAACTCATAAGAAAAGCCCATCTACAAGAGGTATCTCCACTTTCTCTCTTCACACTCTCTTCTTAACCCTTTGTAATCCAGCGTCTGACTTTATCATTCCCCTGAAACTGCTCTCTTCTAAGTTACTAACGGTCTCTTAGTTGCCAGATCCAATGACCTTTTCTCCCTCCTCGTTCTCGTTGAACTCTGTGTAGCCTTTGACACTGTTGATCACCCTCCCCTCCTTGATACTTTGTTGTCTGCTTTCAAAAACTCTGGACAACCTTTAGGAAATATTTACTGTTTCGTGGTATTGAAGGATTTTAATTCATCATCCCCCCCCCCCCCCGTAGGCCAATGCTACCCAGATACTCAGTAGATATTAAATGCAACTCCTAGAAAACCAAACTCATCATCTTTACCCCAGCCCAGCCCAGCCTTCTTCCCTATTACAGTGGAGGGCACATTTAGAGAATGAATTTGGTTTTGGACACATTGAGTTTAATGTCTACTGAGCATCCAGTTTGAGATGTCTCAAAGGCAGCTAGAGATGAGAATAAAGAGTAGAGTATCTTAGAGAGGGCATGATCTGTAATTGAATCCAGAAAAGGAGATAGAGAAGGAGCAATCAGATAGGTAGGAGGAGAACCAGGAAAGAGTTGTGTTCTGAAAACCTAGAGAGAAGAGAGTATCAAGGAGGGGAGGGTGATCAACAGTGTCAAAGGCTACACAGAGTTCAACGAGAATGAGGAGGGAGAAAAGGTCATTGGATCTGGCAACTAAGAGACCGTTAGTAACTTAGAAGAGAGCAGTTTCAGGGGAATGATAAAGTCAGACGCTGGATTACAAAGAAGAGAGTGTGAGGAGAGAAAGTGGAGATACCTCTTGTAGATGGGCTTTTCTTATGAGTTTAATTACAAATGGCAAAAGAGATAAAGGGCAATAATTAGTGGAGATGGAAGGAGAAAATGATAGATTTTTCAAGATGGGGGACACAAAGGCATGTTTGTAGGCTGTAAGGAGAGAGAGATTGAAAATAAGTGAAATCTGTTGGAAGAGATGGAATGGACTGGGATTATTACTTCAACAAGTAGTGGGATTTTAGCCTTGTTAAGGAGTAAGGTCACTTTATCCTGTGAAACAAGGGTGAAGGAGCAGATAGGGCAGAAGGTACCTGAGAGGCAGGAGGTGAGGAAGAGGGGAGAAGAAAGAGCTCACAGGCAGAGAATGGCTTCACTTTTTTTCTGCAAAATAGGAGATAAGATTTTCACCTTCGAGAATGGAGAGAGGCGTTTGAAGAGAGGTGAAAAGGTTCTGAAGAGCTGCTGTGGAGAGTAGATAGTGAGTTGATAAGAGAGGTATAGTAGGATTGCCTAGTAGCAGTGAGGGAGGCTGTGTAGCATAAATTTGTAGTGGATCCAGTTGGAACAGATAATTTTCTGAACCATCATTCAGCATATGTATGTAGGACCAAAGGCAGCAAATGTTGGGGCAAATCCAAGACAAAGATTCATCTGGGTATAATCAGTGATATGATAAGTGGTCTAGGGAATGAAGAGAGGGTTCAATACTGTTGTATTGGCTCACCAAAGGAGAAAAGAGGAGAGAGTGATTAATGCAGGAGTAGAATAAAGGAAGAAGGAAGGGGTGAAAAGCCAATGGATTTATGATCAGATTAAGGGGATTTCCAGATTCTTGAACATGGAGGTGGTACATTCATGGGTAATGCACGATGGAGGGCATGATCATATTTTTGTGCTGCTGAACTGGAGTAAAGAATTAGCTTACGGGAAGTGATTGTGTTGAGTAGATCCCAGATACTGGGCTTACTTTGGAGGACGTGGCAGCCTGGCTGGGACCCTACCCAGAGTAAACTCTGGGAGGAAGTGACAAATTCCAAGTAAATTGCTAGGTCCATTTTCCCAGGCGGTGGGTACCTGTTTTGTTTCTGGTTGTTTGCTTTCATTTTTTCTTCAAAGTAATGCCCAGTGAATGGAGCACCTGCCCTGGAGTCAGGAGGACCTGAGTTCAAATGTGACCTTAGACACTTGACACTTACTAGCTGTGTGACCTTGGGCAAGTCACTTAACCCCAACTGTCTTGCCTTCCCCCCTCCAAAAAAAAAAGTGATGCCATAACTATTTTAGTGTTTATGAGGACTTTTCTTTTCCCTTTGACCTCCCTGGGGTATATTTTAGTCACTTTTAAAAGAAACATAATCATTTTTTTTTGTATCATGGCTAATGTAAAAATATGTTTAATATGAATGTTTAAGTAGAGCTTATATCACATTGCATGCTGTCTTGGGGAGCGGGGAAGAGAAAGGGGGGAGAAAATTTGAAATTCAAAATCTTATGTAAGTGAAAGTTGAAAACTAAAAAAAATGAATTAATTTAAGTAAGCTACCTCCAGGCTTCTTTGGAGTGGCTCCCCTAGATACAGAATACCTGTTTAGGGGACACAATATTTTTATTTTGGGGGGCTTGTTTCAAAGAGCATGACCAGAAAGAAGTAGAGAGATCTAAGTCACAGCTACCTCCCTAGGGAGGTCAGGCCTAAGTAGAAATCTCTAAGAGACATTCACTTCTCCATAAATGCCTCTCCCAACCCTTCTGGATGGAAATGTTATTTCCTTTTTTACCACCAGGAGGCAGTGTAGAGCAATATCTATTCTGGACCCATTCCTCCATTTAACAATATGTCAAAAGCACATTATGCACACCAATGATGGGGTATCAATCATGCTTCCAGGGCCTATCTCTCATACTATTTATTTCAATTCAGCAAGTATTTATCAAGTACCTATTAGGCAATTTTTGAAACACTAGAGATACAAAGATTAAAATGAAACAGGCCTTGTCCTCAAGGACCTTACATCCTGTTGGGGGATAGCAAGCAAAAAAAAAAAATCCCCAGGAGCTCAGTTCCTCCTTCAAGCCACTCTTTTGGAGGAGTAAGTAGAGTGACCACTCTAATATTTTCCATTAAGAAGAAGAAAAATCTGCCAGAGTGTCATTAACTAGTTAACAGAAGTGAAGTGCAGAAGTCATGGCTCTTCTCTCTCTGTCTCCCTCTCTCTGTCTCTCTCTGTCTGTCTCTCTCTCTCCTTCTCTCTCTCTCTCTTTCTGTCTCTCTCTCTGTCTCTCTCTTTCTGTCTCTCTCTCTGTCTCTCTCTGTCTCTCTCTCTCTCCTTCTCTCTCTCTCTTTCTCCCCTCTCTTCTCCTCTCCTCTCCTCTCTCTTCCTCGCTTTTCTCTTTCTCTGTCTCTTTTTTCTCTCTCATTTATTATTTATTTACTTTTAACATTCTTGTATTAAAATTTTTGAATTCCAAATTCTCTCCCTTCAGCGCCTCTCCAGTCCATTGAGAAGGCAATAAATAATAGCAATTATACATGTAAAATTGGGCAAAACATATTTCCATTTTAGCTGTGTTGCAATAAAAGAAAAATAAAGAAAGTGAAAAAATTATACTTCATTTAGCATTTAGAGTTCATTAGTTCTCTGGAGGTGAATAACATTTTTATCAAGACTATTTTGGAATTGTTGTGGGTCATTGTATTGATCAGAATAATTAAGTCTTTCACTGCTGATTATCCTTATAGTATTACTGTTACTATGAACAATGGTATCCTGGTTCTGCTTGTTTCATTCTGAATGAATTCATGTCTTCTAAGGTTTTTCTGAAATGATTCTCCTCATCATTTCTTATAGCACAATAGTACTCCATCACAATAGTATACCACAACTTGTTTGATGATCCCCTCAGTTTCAAATTCTTTGCCACCACAAAAAGAGCTACTATAAATATTTGTGTGTATATATACATACACACACACACATATACACATATGTCCTTTCTTTTTTCTTTGATGTCTTTAGGATACAGATCCAGTACAGGTATTGCTAGGTCAAAGGCCAAGCATAGTTTTATAGCCCTTTAGTTCCAAATTGTTCTCTAGAATGGTTACACTAGTTCACAACTCCACCAACAGTGGATTAGTATACCTGTTTTCCCACAACCCCCCCAGTATTTGTCATTTTCCTTTTCTGTCATGTTAGCCAATATAATAGATATGTGGTGGTACCACAGAGTTGTTTTAATTTGTATATCTCCAATCAATAGCGATTTAGAGCATTTTTTCATGTGACTACAGATAGCTTTGATTTCTTCTTCTGAAAATTTCCCATTTATATCCTTTGACCATTTATTAATTGGGAAATGGTTCTTATTTTTATAAATTTGATTCAGTTGCCTATATATTTGAGAAATGAGGCCTTGGGGGCAGAGCCAAGATGGCGGCATAGAAGCAACAAGGTTCTGCAGCTCCCACATAGCCACATCAAATACCCATAAAATATGACTCTAAACAAATTTTAGGCTCCAAAACTCACAAAAATACAGAAAAACACATCTCCTGCTGAAGGCAGCTCAGTAGGAAGGGCTCATTGCAGCACGCTGGGAGCTGAAACCAGCCTAGTCTGAAACCGTGGCTTGGCACGGGGCAGCCAGGGCAAGCTGCAGCTGGAGTTGTCAGGAGAGCGAATCAGCTGCAGCTGTGGTAGTTTCCAGAACTATCAACCCATAAGAAACAAGGACAAAGTGAAAGGTCAGTGGATCTCAGTTAAATTTGGGGGAGAAAAGTGGTCTGGCCAAGCTGCCTCTAGGGCAAGGAAGCGGCAGAAGCAGCAGCCCTGCAGCTGCCTCCACATGGCTGCTTCAGAGATCCTGGCCTGCAGACTGCAGGGGGGCCAACCAATCATTCACAGGCTAAGTGCTCTTGTGTTGAGTGGCCTGGATTTGGATCATGGTCTTGGGTGGTGGTCCTGGGGTGCGTTTTCAATGAGCCAAAGCTGGTGGGGGCTGCAGTGGCCTCCTAATAGCTCCAGCAGCTGTGAAAACCCCAGCAATTTGGGACAGAGCTTTCCCCTCTGGAAGCAGAGTTCCACAGAGCTAAAAAGTCGAGAGTGGCAACAACATAAGCAGGCAATGGAAGCAAAGTAAGAACAGCAACCAAACTTTAGATTGTTTCTTTGGGGACAAGGAGGATCAAAGCATGGAATGGGAGGAAGACAACACAGTCAGAACTCCCACACCAAAAGCTTCCAAGAAACATGAAGACTTTCTACAAGCCATAGAGCAGCTGAAGAAGGATTTTGAAAACCAAATAAGAGAAGTGGAGGAAAAATTGGGAAGAGAAAAGAGAATGATGCAAGAAAATCATGAAAAGAGAGTCAACAACCTGACTGAAGAAAATAACACCTTAAAAAATAGATTAACTCAAATGGCAAAAGAGGCCCAAAAAGCCAAGGAGGCTTGAATGAATTCATGAATGCCTTAAAAAGTTGAATTTGCCAGATGGAAAAAGAATCTGAAGAGAATAATTTCCTTAGAATTAGAGTGGAACAAATGGAAGTAAATGACTTTATGAGAAATCAAGATACTATTAAACAGATCCAAACAAATGAAAAAATAGAAGGCAATGTGAAATATCTCCTTGAAAAAACCACTGACTTGGAAAATAGATCCAGGAGAGACAATTTAAAAATTATTTGACTACCTGAAAGCCATGATCAAAAAAAGAACTTAGAAAGCATCCTTTAAGAAATTCTCAAGAAAAGTTGCCCTGATATTTTAGAACCAGAGGGCAAAATAGAACTTGAAAGAATTCACCAATCACTTCTTGAAA